>CM077147.1:145634295-145943653 GCA_039583875.1 Platanthera guangdongensis | reverse complement strand
AGAACAAAAGGATTCCAAGAAGCAGCACTACAACAAACTTCCTCCAGCAAGCACAAGAGAAAAGAGAAAGGCTTTGTGGCTGAGACCTGTGATACTGAAGAGGAATCTTCATCTTCCAGTTCTAGTGAAGATGAGAAGAAGCAAAGGCAAAGGAAGTTTGCCTCATGGCTATCAATGCCTCTTGCGCAGCCCTCAACTGCTGAGGACAATCAGAAGAATCGGACAATGAAGAATCTAAATCAGAAGCAATCAGGTACTATCATCCTTTGATTATAATTCAGATAGTTTCAAAACTGAATTAAGTCTTTATGCATAGATTTAATAAATCTGAAAAGGAATTAAACACTTAGGATAATTAATTGATCATAAAAATCATTGTCTCTGAAAATATTAAGTTAAAAGATGAATTAACTCTATCTCAAGAACAAATAATATCATTAATCTGAATTACTATTAGCTGAGACTGAAAAACTTGAGAATCCCTAAATGGAAGAAGTATCAGTTGACGGACATTATAAAGCATCAGTAATGCCAGATTAAATGACGCAACTCTGGGTGTTTAGGTGCTTCCATCAAGCCAACCTCCTCTAATCCAGAAGAATATATTAACACACTCCAATTAAGTTTGTTCTGAAAAAGGAGGTAGAAGAGTAATAATATAATGATATACCAACTGATTAAAACCAAAGAATAAGAAAAGGAAACAGAATAAGAAAAATCCTAACTACAACAATGTTTAACGATTTCCGTGAACTCCGATCGAGAAATGTGTACAGTTCGATGAACTCCGAACACGCAGATTTTTCCACTATAAGTATTCGTTGACTTCGATCGACCGAAACAGTATAGTTCATTCATTCGCAGAGTGGAGTTCGATGAACTCACCCATTCATCGAACTCAGATCGACGAACTCACTTGAATTCGTCGAACCCAGTTCAAGTTAACATAAAATTTAATTTTTCTAAAACTTATAATCAACCAAGATCTTATTTTAATCAATTTAACCAATGGATTATACCACCTAGATGATATCACCCTTTAGGTTACAAATACTAACCTGAATATTCTTATATCTTTAGTTTTAGTTATGTGAAGAAAGAAGGACCCAAGGTAACCTGGGTCAAAAATAGCTAATCTGTTTTATTTGTAGGTGAAAGACTATATTACACAGAGCAACAGTGATATCTGGATAATGGCTGTGTTCTAAACACATGATTCGAAATAAGGACAATCTAATCACACTTCAAGTCAAAGCTAGGACCAAAAGTAATATTTTGTGACTCTAATTGTGGCCAGACTGAAGGCTATGGAAAGGTCAAGATTGAAGCTGTCACCTTCAGGAAGGTAGCTTATGTGAATGGACTGAAGTACAACCATATCTCCATAAGTCAGTTATGTGATGAAAGGTTTCAAGTATCATTTAGTAAAACTTCATGCATTATTACTTCTTTAGATAACCATGTATTATTGACTGGCACTAGAGTAGGAAACACTTACATAGTTAATTTCCAGTCAGCTAAATCTGAAATTTGTTTATTTAATCAAACCAGTAACAATAATGACCTTTGGCATAGGAGATTAGGACATATTAATTTGAAAAACATTGCCAAACTCTCAAGGGACAACCTTGTTAGAGGATTGCCTTCTGGCCCCTAGAAGAAAGAAAGCCTTTGCAAGGTTTGTCAATCAGGCAAGCAAACAAAAAGTAGTTTTAAATTAGTAAATAAAAGTGACTCACCTAGAATATTGTACTTACTACATATGGACCTTTTTGACCCTATTGCAGTACAAAATCTAGGAGGGAAATCTTATACTTTAGTGATTGTAGATGACTTCTCTAGATTCACTTGGGTATTCTTTCTGAGATCTAAGTCTGATAACTTCAAGGTTCTTACAGATTTTCTCAAGAACATACAGATTGAGTACTCTACTCCCGTTGCATTGATCAGAAGTGATCATCGTACTGAGTATGATTCTCTTCTTATATAAGAGTTCTGTGAGAAGGAAGGTATCAGGTACTGCTTCTCAACTCCTAGAACACCTCAACAAAATGGGGTTGTTGAAAGGAAAAATAGAACCTTAATTGAATCAACAAGCACATTACTTGCAGATGCTCATTTGCCCCTATCTTTTTGGGTAGAGGCTGTGAGCACAGCAAATTATGTACTGAATAGAAGTCTTATACACAAACTTAAGAAAAAGACTCCTTATGAGCTACTTAAAAGGAAGAAACCTAAAGTAGACTATTTTAAAATTTTTGGTTGCTTATGTTACATTCACAACAACAATAAGAAACACATTAGAAAATTTGAAGCCAAGGCTGAAATGGTAATTTTTTTTGGATATTCTCAATTAAACAAGGCTTATATGGTCTTTAATAAATCTACCATGAAAATTGAAGAATCTATACACATTTCATTTGATGAAACTAACATGTTTTACAAGGATAAAGAAATTTCATCCAGTAACTCTTTGCAGGAGCCAAATTTGTGTAAGAAGTTAAATGAACTGACCCTCACCAAGGAGGCTGTTAGCCAACCTTCTCCACATATTGCTGAAGACAGAGAAGATGAAGACAGTGAAATCAGTGAAGAACCTCCAACAGCTACTATAATTCCACAAGAGGAATTTACTCCACAAGCTGTTGCTCAACCAACTCCACCTATTGAATTTGTCACACTTAGGGATCACCTTATATCTCAAGTGATTGGAGACATTTTAGTTGGTGTGCAGACCAGACATCAACTCAACCAAGATTTGATGCATGTCTGATTCATATCTCAAATTGAGCCCCAATCCATTAAAGATGCTGAGCAAGATCCCCACTGGAATATTACTATGCAAGAGGAGCTCAACCAATTTGAGAGATGTAGAGTTTGGGATTTAGTTCCAAGACTAAAAGACTACCCAGTCATTGGAACTAAATAGGTATTCAAAAATAAGCTTGATGCCCATGGTACTATAATAAGGAACAAGGCAAGGCTGGTTGCTCAAGGCTATAAGCAAGAGTAAGGGATTGATTATGACCAGACAATTGCACCTGTGGCAAGGCTGGAAGCAATCAGAATCCTCCTTGCATATGTTGCCTACAAAAAGTTCAAACTGTACCAAATGGATGTCAAGAGTGCATTCATGAATGGTGAACTTAAAGAAGAAGTTTATGTTGAGCAACCACCAGGTTTTATCTCTCCAACTCACCCTTCTTATGTCTTTAAATTACATAAAGCTCTTTATGGTTTAAAGCAAGCTCCAAGAGCTTGGTATGAGACCTTAGCTAGCTTTCTTCTAGAGCATAAGTTTTTTAGGGGCATTGTAGATAGGATATTATTCACTAGACACCATAAGAATCAAATTTTATTAGTACAAATATATGTAGATGACATTATTTTTGGGTCTACAGATTCCAAACTATGCAAGAGGTTCTCTGACCTCATGCATTCAAAGTTTGAAATGAGTAGCATGGGTGAGCTCTCCTACTTCCTTGGTCTCCAAGTGAAGCAGCTACCTGATGACATCTTTATATCCCAATCTAAGTATGCTAAAGAGCTTATCAAAAAGTTTGAGATGTCAGATGCCTCAGCCAAGAAAACATATATGGCTACAAATATTGTAATTGACTCTGATGAATATGGGAAACCTATTGATTAGAAATTATATAGGGCCATTGTTGGGTCCCTGTTATACCTTATAACAAGTAGACCTAACATAATGTTTACTACATGCCTTTGTACTAGGTTCCAGGTGAACCCTAAAGAATCTCACCTTACTCTCATAAAAAGGATTTTAAGATATATAAAGAGTTGTCCTAGTCTAGGACTCTGGTATCCAACTGAGTCAGAGTTTGAGTTAATTGGATACTCAGATGCTGACTTTGCTGGATGTAGCGTAGACAGAAAAAGTACCTCAGGGAAATGCCAGTTCCTTAGTATGAGACTAGTGTCTTGGTTTTGCAAAAAGCAGTCATCTGTGTCTACATCAACTGCTGAAGTAGAATACATAGCAGCTGGCAGTTGTTGTTCCCAGATGTTGTGGATTTAGAACCAACTCCTATATTATGTGTTCAACTTAAATAATTCAACTTTACTATATGACAACACAAGTGCTATTTATATTGCAAAAAATCCAGTGCATCATAGTAGTACTAAGCACATAGACATTAGACATCATTTCAATAGAGAGTGTGTGGACAAAAATAAAATTAAGTTTGTCTACATCTACACTGATTTGCAAAGAGCAGATATCTTCACCAAACCCTTGGATGAAAGGAACCATCTGTTCTTTATAAATCAGCTTTGTATGATCAATGGAGAAGCCTTAATTTAAATTTCTATCTGCGGTCAAAGAATTTTCCTCAATTCGGCGAACGGAGATCGATGAACTGAGAAGAGTTCTAGAGAAATTCGTTGAATGGAGATCGACGAACTCTTTGTGTGTGAATCTCTTTTACATCGAATGGATATCAACGATATTGCTTCAAAAAATCTTCATCGAACTGAGATCGACGAAATGTTTTCGCTTCTTCTGACTGAGATCGACGAATTCTTTTATCAATAAAATATTTCATCGAACTGAGATCGAAGAATTTTTATTTTTTCGTCGGACGGAGTCTGCCGCTTCATATTCTGAAAACCATATATCTAGGTTTTCTTCGAGCTCCATCCCGTGCTTTCTATTCCCTTGCACTTGATCTCTATTTGTCTTTTGTAGACGAACTAATAGCGATTCCAGCGACCTCTCTTGCTGCGATGAAATTCGACATGGGGTTTGACATTAATTTCGAATCTTTCCAGCACTCTGGCATGATTTTTGTGGATAATCTGAAACTGCTTGAGGATCAAAATCTGAAGAAATTCATGACTTGCCAAATCAATATAGCAATGTCAGAGATTAAGGAATGGGTGTTCACCTCTACATCACCAGAGGCAGATACAATGACAGGGACAATATCCGATAATGCAGTTTCCCTTTCCCCGCTATAATAACCGAAGTTTTCTGTCTAAAAAATGGAAATGAAGAAATAGAGATGGATAGTGATGAGTATGATTCTATGCTGATAAAGATGAGTCATTCTGGAGAAAACCCAAACAAGCTGCTGAAAAAAATTTATCTGTAGAGTATAAAATTTTGGCCGATGTTGTCGGCAAGGTTTTATTGGGAAAACATACCGCCCACGACTACATCACCAGGCACCAGTTCCTTGTGATGTGTTCTCTAGTTAACAAGAAACATATAAACTGGGGACAGATATTGTTTGATTTGATAAAGAAGAAAAACACTAAGAAGGAAGTGTGTTTTGGAAGGATTCTGGGAATCATTCTTCAAGAAAAGACTCCTGAACTACTGGTCTCCATGACAGTGTTCATTAATGCCTCAAAAAGGCTTACATCTGCACTGTTCGGCAGATGGGAAAGGAAAATCTCCAAGCCATCCAAGGCTTATTCCTCCTCCAGGACTTCTAAGGGAACCAGGTCAATGAAAACCGCTCCTCCACCTCCAAAGGAAATTCCTCCCTCCACCAGAATTCCTTCACCTCTTCCTCAACCACCACAACAATAACCATCCTCTTCTCCAGCTCATACTCTACCAACTCAACAACAACATCAACCCTCACCAGTTTCATCTCCAGAACATACCACACCACCTCTATCTCCACCTCCACATTCTCCACCTCCTCCACTTAATACATCTGAAATACAATCTGAAATTTCATCTATCTCCAAACCTTCTTTCAATCTTCTATCTCCTCAACCATCTCCATATCATTCTCCAATTTAGGAACCTATTTCCTTCCCCACAACCACAGTCGAACCTTCTACCACTGTAACTCCTTCAACTGATATCGCTTCTGTCATCCACACTGACATACCATCTACTGCTCCAGACTACACACATACAGATCTTTCCAGTGCATTCTCTGTATGTTATAATTGTGGACATCACACTCCATACTCTTCCTCTGCTCTAGAACCAATCTATCTCAATTTTTCTGATATAGCTAAAGACCTAGCATTTATTTCTCCCACTCTTGAGAATCTTATAACTACTCTATAACTCCTCTCTCTACTTCGATCACCTCTCTTTCTTCCAGAGTTGCTGCTCTGTCCTCTGTCCCTTATTCTGGAGGTCTGGCTTCAGTCCCCCCTGAAACCAGTTAGGGGGAGACGTTCTGTGAAGAAGTTCCAGTTCATCCCTGTACAGCAGCAGCAACAGCAGATTTTGTGATGTCAGATGATTCAGAAGAAGCAGCCATTCAAGCTGATATAATTGATTTAATTGATTCTGATATAGAGATGGATGATTTACTTATGCCAGAAATAATAACTGTTGGTGATTATGTTGTCAATCCCACAGTTGATTTATTCAGTTTACTAAATTCTTTTGATACAATTCATTTGAATTATCTTCCACTTGTCTGTCCAAAGCCTTCTATGGCTATAGTTCCATATACTGCCCCAATAAGTCCTATTGTTTCCAAGCAACTTAAGGCTAGTTTTGTAGTAGCAGAGATTCCAAAAGTATCAGCCCCCAAGGCTAGTTCTTCTCCAAAGGCTATCTCACCTCCCACATATAAAATGGATGACAGTCCCCTGCTAGATTTAGATGAAATTCTTATGCCTGATATTGTAGAAGAGAATAAGTTACTTTCTAAAAGTATTTCTGAAACCATTATTGCTCAACCAGCTCTTCCAGAACCTTCAGTTGCTCCTCCAGCTGAAAAACAAATTTCCAAAGACATTCTAAAAGTACCTGATGATCTATATGACAATCCTCAGGGATCTTCTGATGATGATGATAATGATGATGATTCTGATGACTCTGATAATGCTAAAGCCAAGAAGAAAGTTGTTAAGAAGAGAAAGGCTGCTCCAAAAGATGCTCTTAAGCTTAATCCCACTCATGATACCCCATACTATATTCTGAAGAATATCACTCTATATCCAGGGATGCCATCATGGATGTGGATTTCTAAGAATAAGCAGAAAGCCAAAAAGAAAAGCAGGAGATACTCTCCTCCTCATCCTTCTCAAAGGAACGGGAGAGGCCCTCCTCCTCCTCCTACTACTACTGCTGGTGCTTCAGGTAACATTTCTCAGAGATCTACTTCATATGCTCAAACATATCAAAGACAACCAAGTAGATCTTCAAGATCACATGGAAGCAGTCAGCACATGTATTCTAGCAGCAGCAGACAACATCAGTAACAACAACAAGCATCTGGAATTGAAAAAGCTAAAAGCCCAAAAAGGCCAGAGTCTCCACCAATCCCATTTGTGGATCCTGAAACAGAAAATACTGCAAGAATGGCCAGATTCCATGAGCTTATTGGATTATCAATGATTAACAAAGCTAAAGCTGAAGGCAGAGATCCTTCTTAATATTCCACTATGTCATCCTATAGAAAAGAAGAACTGAAAAGGTATGAAAAGGCTAACAATTTTTTTAATGTAGATATCTATATGAACTTGCATCCAGAGGCTGTTATACCCAGAGCTACCTCTCTCAACATAATTGGTGCTGCTGACATGACCATGTCCAAAAAAGATGCAACCAATCCTAATAGAGAAATCAAATTCACACAGCCCTCTGAGAACGACAAAGCTGACAAGGAAAAGCAGCAGAAGAAGAAATGAACATCCAGTTTGGTTTTGATTTTCTGAACTATATTTTTTGAAATATCACAAAGCTTTTGATTATGTACATATCTGCTGAATGATTTAAATTTTCTGCCAGATTTATTTATTTTGCTTTGTGATCATTTTCTTTTTATTTTGTATTAGTGACCTCACCCAAATAGGGAGAGATTGTTGGATCCATAGTTGAATTTGGGCTAGGTTCACTAATTAGGATGTCTGACTCATAATGTATAGCCAGGGTCATGTATTTGAGTCCTAGAAATTTGGGTTAAGACATTAGGTTCAACCATACATGGACGAGCCAGCAGGAGACCTCAGATTGACTCAAGACTTAGAAGAAATCAAGTTCAGTATATAAGTTCGACGTTCATCGAACTCAGCTAGACGATAGTCGTGCTCCGCTCGACGAACTCAGAGTTAATTTTCTGAGTTGAGCTCGACGATATTCGATCTCAGGTCGACGAAGTATGGATTTCAACTTCAACACATTCTTTCCAGAATATTTTCTCTGAACTCAGCTCGACGAAGATAGATTATCAGCTCGACGAACTTGGAGTGCAGAATTGGCAAGTTATTCACAGAATGCAGTTCGCTGTGCTCAGGTCGACGAACTTGGATCTCAGGTCGACGAACAAATTTTCTTAGGTCAACGAACAGGATTTCTCAACTCGATGAACTTGAATCTCAGGTCGACGAAATCTGTTCTTTGGTCTACAATTTCTATTGCAGTTCCAGACTTAGAATTTCCCTCATTTTTTGTCCTTATTTCATATATTATTTAACAATAATTTCCTTAGTAATTAATACTTATATTCAATGAATATAGCTGTTATTGGCAGCATTAATTATGGTTTTCATCAGGTTATTTACTTGCCTAATTTATTGGGATAGTTGGCGAAACACGTTAAAGAAAATATTCTCCAGCAGATTTTCATTCTCCAGACAGTCAGCATTCAATGCAGAGAATTCAAAATTCAAAGGAGAATTTCGACAGTGAATATAAAAGAGATTTTCTCTTTCAGACGAAAAAAAAAGATGAGAACACATCACAGAGAATAGACAGAGAATACAGAAACAACACTCAGACATTCTCAGTACAGAAAACACTTTGTTTTCACCTTAATCTTTCTGAAGAAGAAGAACAACAACAAACACAAAATGAAGAGTCTTCTTCAACTTTAACTCCAGGATCTTTCAAGGACAACAATCACTATCAGTCAGAAGTTCCTGGATTACTTCAAGTCAAGGTAGAAGACCTACACCCTGTGCAAGGCTCCTAGTGATTCTGAAGGAGTGTTGACAACAACAATCCACTAAGTCTTCTCAGTTATTTGAGAAAGAGAAGACATCATCAAATCTCGCTCCCTCTCCTGTATAAAGGGTTTATTAACTCCCTTCAAAAGTTTATTTTGGCTTTTGGGCACCTGATCAAAAGCTCAAAGGTGGCAGTCACCTGATCAAAAACTTGCTAGTGGATTCCTACTAGGGTTGTAGAAGAGTGGATGTACCCAGGTTGGGGAACCACTATAAAATTTCTTGTGTTGTCTGGTTTCCTTTTTTCTAGTAGTTCTTGTTGTGGTTGTGATAGACTAATTTGCTGTGCTGTGGTAGATTAGATTATCTTTTCTCTCTTTTACTACTACTGGTATCACCTAGTTTATTTACTCTGATAAAAGTTAAAAACAACCAAAGGTTTTATTACTCTATTCATCCCCCCCCCTTCTAGAGTAAATCAGATCTAACCCCTATCTTTTAGTTATCGTCGTTGTTAAATTCGTTTAATTCAACGCGTGTTTGGGCCTCTGCTTTGAACTTATATTTCCTTGATTCAACTACTTTATTATGATAATTATTATGTCAAAGCCTTAAGCTTGTTTTGATTCTCGGGAAGCCCTCCAAAAGGGATGGATTTTCGTCGAACTTATAGTTTCTAGCATTTTCTGGGCACTGTATGGAGCTCGATGAATGTCGAGCTGAGCTCGATGAACGTCGGGCGGTTCTGGGTTCTAAGTTTGACGATTTCCTTGCGCAGTTCATCGAACGGAATGTTTGTTCCTTTACGTTCGATGATTTTTGAATTGAGTTCGACGATCGGGCCTTGAGTTCGATGAATTTCGAACAGAATTCGTCGAACGGGGTTTTTCCTGTGTGTGTTCGACGAACATCGAGCAGAGCTCGACGATCGTCGAACTGAGCTGAACGAAGCGTCGAGCGGTCTTTTTCCTTCCTGCTTGTATTCAAGAAGTTGATTCCGTACTTGAGTTATGCATAATTGTTCTCGAGATGTGCTCTGTTCTCAGGAACTTGCAGCCATGTTCTCGAGAAAGCCTTCTTGTTCTCAATAACTCCCTTTTTGTACTCAAGAAGTGCTTTTTGGTTCTTGTGGTCTGCCTGATTATTCTCAAGATGAACTTCTTGTACTCGAGAACTGGCATCTTGTTCTCAAGAATTGGCTTCTTGTTCTCGAGAACTGTCATCCTGTTCTCGAGAACTATCTTGTTCTCGAGAACTGGCTTCTTATTCTCGAGAACTGGCATCTGGTTCTCGAGAACTGGCATCTGGTTCTCGAGAACTGGCTTCTTATTCTCGAGAGTTGTCTACCATGTTCTCACTAACTACCTTCTATTCTCGAGAAGGACATTATTTTTCTCGAGTAATCCGTTGTAGTTCCCGAGAAGTTTTCTGCTGTTCTCGAGTAATGTTTCTTCAGTACTCGAGTACTACGTACCTTCTTCTCGGGTAACCTTTGCCTATTCCCGAGTTATCTTTCCTCTACTCCAGTAATTTTCTTCCACTGAGAAATCCTCTCTTCATTTTGAAAACCCAGTTCATTTCTTAAGTGTGGTTATCATAATATTACACTCATATATATACCTACTTCTTCTTCTTCCTCTTTTAGCCGACCGAATTTATGTCTATCTCCCGAACCAGAGCGGCATGAGTGAGAGTGAGAAGCTTTTCCCCTATCCTTCTGGTGGCCGCCGACGGTGCTCTGTTGCTCGAAATCTTCAACAGAATATAGATTCGGAAAGCGCTCAACGAGAGCTTCGTAATCGTGGTATGATTTTCCCCATTTCTTGAGTTTTTCTCGCTGGGGTTTTCGGCCCTAACTCCTATTTTTGACCATTCTTGTTAGATTTCGACTTCCCTCGTCTTCTTTAGCTCCGATCTACGTCGTGGTGCGATTTGGATGTCTTTCTCCGGAAAAACCAAGGCAAGTGATGGTTTCCTCCTTCTATTCCTTTCTTTACCCCGATTGGCAGGAATTTCTAGCTTTTTGTTATCATAATTATTAATTAACTTGCTGATTTTTAGTGCTGTTTAGATCTTTTGTCTAGTTCGTTTATAATCACCATGTTCTTGATTTTGTTACTCAATCTTGTAAGTATTATATATGGTGGAATCTTACTCTTATAACCGTTCCTCAACATTTAAGCAGGGCGTGTTAGAGTTCGTTTAGGATTATAAATTATTCCTAAAGGTTGATCAACCGCCCATAATCTAGAATTGTCTAGTAGAATCTGATGTGTCATTGTTGTCTTGAGACTTATATCATGGTTTCCTTCGTGTCGACGTTGTGGGGCTAGACACGCCTCCAGACAAGGAAGGGTTATGGTGGGCCTCTGAGCTCTAAACCCGGGTCGTTACAGGGTTTTCATTCATGTTTTCCTTGGTTGCGGGTGTTATTTGTGGACGAAACCACCGCCGCAACATTTGTTCTCCCTATTAGTACTTTTTGGGGCTCTACCGGGTGTCTGGGCATTTGCGGTGAATGGTGGAGTATCCAGTATCCCCTGCAATTAGATGGATAAATTGTCTTCGGGGTTGGCCACCCCGCCCGTTTTGGTTTTTGGTAGAGTTGACCACGGGTGGCTAATAAGGGTTTGTTTCTCTCCTGATGGTTTAATCTTGACTTTTTCCCCTTATAGTCTTGTGCATTTGGGGTGCTGTGTTTATATGTGATGCTTTATGTAAGTGTTCTCTTTTTACCTTTGTTCCTGACTGATGTACTTTATGTAAGTTTTTTTTTTGGTCTTGCATTGGTACCCCTTGACTTTGTTTATTTCTGGCTTACTTTCTGCCATCTCTTGTAATTTCTTGCTGAGGTGTTCTGTCTTTGGAATGCCTCAGATTCAGAGTGGTAGTTGATAGCCGTACTGGTTTTGGATTTCCTGGGCAGCTCTCTTGGCTGTGGTTTTTCCTCATCGTATCGAGGTAGCTTGTTGTTTGGTTTTCTTTGCTAGTGCAGACATACTTTGTTTTATGTGGTTCGTGTCAGTTGTTGACACCCACGAGATTGTTGATTTTTGGATACTTGTTAGCTGCTAGTTTTCCTTATATGTATATGATTACTTGCTCTCTGGGATGTTCTATGTTAGAATTGCATGGTCGGTATTTTCAATTATGAAACTACTATTATTAACTCATGCATTACACGTTTTTAAAATATTAAAACACTATATTTAATGACCGTAAAAATCTACTTTTATTGCTATTATAAATTTAGAACTTGCATACTTTGAGGTGTCCTCTGGGAACCTCTAAACTCATGTAGGGGGTCTAATTTTGTAAAAGAAGTAAATTTCGTAGCGTATAACTACTTTCCTCATGGAATAGATGAGCTACCAAGCCGAGGGATACGGCTAACTATCACACTTAAACTGATTTTATCTTTAAATAACTTAATGAATCTTTTTTCATGATTAAGTAGGTGTTTACCTGAGCGTCCGCAGTTATCCCCTACTGACATGGCATCATGACGCGTATTTTTCTCTTACTCTATTACACCTTTATTGGCTATGAAAAATGCGGGTTGTGACAGTTAGTATCAGAGGGAGGTTGGTTTGACAAGTTGGTCGAACCAGCCAATCTCGTTTAGTTTGTTTCCCGTCATTCATTTGCATACACACACCGATGTGTCATCAGTACATCTTAACCGAAGCATATTCACTACACTAATAGCATGATAAGAAGTATACGGGGCATATTATGTAGTATGGGATGCATAATATGTGTTTGTATATGGATCCAACATAGGAGGCAACATGTGACGGTTATGTAGTACAGGATACATAACCATCATTACATGGGTGCCCATTGGCATGTTTTCTTTTTTCATTGCATGTGATTTTATGTAGTATGGGAAGCATAACATTTCATGTGTACGTCACTCATGCATGTATTAAGGCCTTTTTAGAATGCATAGCACTGCATACATAGCATATCATCGCATATGCACGCATGCTAAGTTAAGGTTTACATGATGATACATGTACAAACATGATTTAAAAAAAAGAATAAAGAATTCATGCATTCATCTCATAGACACATGAGTAAATAGGATAAGAGGATATCATCCTAAGTAGGACATCACATCATTATAAATCCCAAAGCAAGTTGCAGCATAAGCAAGTGTCTTAAGTATGGTCTGAACTAGTTGAGTGGCCTAGTTGTAATCTAGGATTTTTGACGAGTTGTTCCCTACTTTTTTCGAAATGGCGCCAAAGCATCCTGCGATGAGGTCGACTACCCAGTCAGAGGGTGAGTCATCAGGTGCGCAAAGTGATGCGTTGATCGAGAGTTTGCGTCAGAGTAATGAGGCTCTGTTGAGGCATCTAGTTGCAATGCCGTCACAGATTTTGTCCTTATTGTATGCCACTCCCTCACAACAACCCTTAGCGCAAGATTCTGCCGCGGTTCAAGCGATACCTACTAATCCTGCTCGTTTGGTACCCCCAATGATGCTACCACCAGAGATGAACCATATATCGCATTTCCAGCGGTTGAGACCTCCCACTTATGACGAGAGTGCTGACTGTATGGTTTTGGATGACTAGATTATCACTATCGATGAGATGTTCACATATTCGGGGATTGCTGAAGCCCAAAAGGTAATGATTGCTACCTACCAGCTAAAATGTCTGGCAAAGAGTTGGTGGATTCGAGAAAAGGAAGGTTTGAAGGAAGGATGATCATGGGAGTCCTTCAAGAAGATGCTGCATAAGAAGTTCTTACCCTTGGTCGAGCAAGACCGTTTGATGAACAATTTCCTGCATTTGAAGCAGAGACAACTCACGTTGAGCGAATATGAGATTGAGTTCAGTAATTTGAGCAAATTTGCTCCTGATATGGTAACTTTGGAGGCAGAGAGAGTGAAGCACTTTCTTGGAGGATTAAGAAGTAATGTCTAACAATTGGCATGCGCTTCTAGAGCTGAAAGCTATGTTGAGGCAGTGGAAGCCGCTCTGAATGTTGAGGCGATCGAAAATGCCAAGAATCGAGGTACTGCGGCAAGGAAAGAGAAGAGGAAAGGTGATGACGATGGAAGCTGTAGGGCATATGGCCCTTCTTCGAAGAAGAAAAGTAAAGAAGTATGTAGCTTCTGTGGTTGACCCGGCCACCCCTTCGAAAGGTGTTTCAAGAGAACTGCCACCCTGAAGTAGCAGCAGGTGCTCGTCATCCAAGGTGTACCCAAAGGTGATCTGGTGTGCCTGATCTATGCAAAGAAGGGCCATGACATCAGTCGTTGCTGGTCGAAGGATAAGACTTGCTTCCAGTGCGGGCAGAAGGGGCACCTAAAGTCTTCTTACCCCCAGGATTAGACTCTTCTATAGCCTGTCCAGCTTCGGGCTCTACTGCTGCCGCCAAACCAGGACAAATGGAAGGAAATCTAAATGTTGTGACCAGAGAGGAAGCTCAGACCTCTACCCAAGTGATTTCAGGTTAGACCCTAGTTTAACTTTTTTTATCCTCTTAAGTTTCCCTAGTTTTCGTTCATTTAGTTATATATGCTACTGTTTACGGGGAGTTTAAGGTGCAGAATAGGTGAGCGCGCATTCTTTTCGATTCGAGTGCCACTCATTCCTTTGTGGACTGGAGGTTCGTAGATAAACATTGTTTGAATGTGGATCAGTTAGGAGACTCCTTCAACGTCAAGATTCCCTCCGGTGAATCGGTAATATCTAACCAAGGAGTTCTGATATGCCCTATTTATCTAGGTGATTTCTAAGCCTTTGTGGATCTGATGGTGTTGGATCTGGCGGACTTTGATGTGATTTTGGGCATGGACTGGCTGTCCAAGTATGATACGGTCATCCTGTGCGAGGCAAAGCGACTGGATTTCAGGATGGACAATGGCCAACCTTTGAGTGTCTATGGTTTTCAGGATAGGATTTCCCCTATCATTTCTGCGGTACGTGCTTGTTGTGCTATCAAGTCTAGTTGTGAGACGTTTTTGGTTTCAATTTCTGCTTTGGAAATTGCTTTTGTTACACCACATCTTGAGGATGTCTCGGTGGTGCGAGAGTTTCCAGATGTTTTTCCTGATTGTCTTTCAGGACTTCCTCCGGTGAGGGAGATAGAGTTTGTGATAGACCCCGAGCCAGGTACTTGTCCTATTGCCAAAGCACCGTACCGCATGGCTCCGCGTGAGTTGGATGAGTTGCGTACTCAGTTTGATGAATTACTGCAGTGTGGGTTTATTAGACCAAGTTCTTCTCTATAGGGTGCTCCTGTATTATTTGTAAAGAAGAAGGATGGATCGATAAGGCTTTACATTGATTATAGAGAATTGAATAAGGTGGCCATTAAGAATAGATATCCCTTGTCGAGAATTGATGATCTGTTTGATCAGTTGAGTGGTAGCTCAGTATTTTCAAAGATTAATCTTCGTTCAGGCTACCACCAGTTGAGAATTCGTGAGGCAGATATTTCATAGACTTCTCTCCGATCGAGGCATGGACATTTTAAATTTTTGGTGTTGTCCTTCGGTTTGACTAATGCACCCTCTACATTCATGGATTTAATGAATATAGTGTTAAAGGATTTCTTGGATCATTCCATGATCGTGTTTATATACAACGTCCTTGTGTATTCCCGCAGTGTTGAGGAGCATACTCAACAGTTGCGATTGGTTTTGTCAACCTTGAGAGAGCATAAGCTTTATGCGAAGCTGAGCAAGTGTGAGTTCTGGCTATCTCAGATGTCCTTTCTAGGGCATGTTGTAAGCAAGTATGGTATTTCCGTAGACCCGACCAAGATTTTTGCTGTGATGGAATGCGAGAGGTCTTCTACACCTAAGGAGATTAGGAGCTTCTTAGGCCTGGTTGGCTATTATAGAAGATTTTTGAAAGGGTTTTCAGTGTTGTCCGCTCCTTTAACTAGACTTACCCAGAAGAATACTGCATTCATTTGGAGTGATAAGTGTGAAGAAGCTTTCCAAGAGTTGAAGAAGCGATTATGTACTGCTCCAGTCTTAGCCTTTCCTACCGAAGGGGTTGAGTACACTGTGTATGTGGATGCATCACATATTGGACTTGGCTTTGTTTTGATGTATGATGGGAAGGTGATCGCGTATGGATCAAGACAATTGAAGATTCATGAAAGAAACTATCCGACGCATGATTTGGATTTTGCTGCAGTAATTTATGCACTGAAGCTTTGGAGAAATTTATTGTATGGCGCGTTGTGCAAGATCTATGCAGACCATAAGATTTTTAAGTACGTCTTCACTCAGAAGGAATTAAATCTGCACCAGCGTCGGTGGTTAGAATATGTGGCTGATTATGATGTGGAAATCCTTTATCATCCAGGAAAAGCTAACGTAGTAGCCGATGCTTTGAGTAGAAAGACCGCAAAAATTTTTAATTTGTCTGTACAGTCCTTAGTAGAAGATTTCTTGTTGATGGACATTGAAGTTGGGAATAGTGATGTGTTTGCTAGTTTGGAAGATGAAGAGACCTCTTCAATGTCCCTTACTAGATCACACCAGAAGGATGATCCGGATTTGTTGCATCTCTGGGATAGAACTGAGAAGGGAGAGCTACCTGATTTCTCTTTGGATGAGTTGGATACCTTGAAGTATCAGGGTAGATTTTGCATCCCCACTTTTGGTGATATTCGGGCTAAGATTTGTACTGAAGCTCATGATTCCATTGTTGCCTACCATCTTGGTTCCACTAAAATGTATATAGATCTAAAACAAATTGTTTGGTGGTCGGAGATGACGAATGATATAGCAAAGTTTGCGGCAAAATGTTATATTTGTCAGCGTGTTAAGGCTGACCATAGGAGGCCTAGAGGTAAATTGACACCGTGTCACAACCCCATCCATTCATATGGTATATACTAGAAGGTCCGGCCGGGGCCCCACAACATATATCACAAAACAGGCGGTGAAGGTATGGGATGATACCAGAGTAGCGCAGTGCACCTATCACCAAGCATTCTAGCGGAAGCCTATACTACCACTTGAACTCCCCTTTTGAATGTCCAACAAATATAACACCATATTTTATAGCTTATAGGAATGTCTTAGAACATGTAAACATCGTTGGCCTTATGGCCTTACAAGGCTTTCAAACAGTGGCCCCAACATTGGCGCGTAGGCCGGCCACAAGAAAAGAAAGCACAACATGCATTTTCAAATAGCCTTCGAGGGCTAGCAGTAGTAGCAGTAGCAACAGCAAGGACCTCAACCTTTTGTGTCCCGCTTGGCTCTCCAGCACCTGTACAGGGACAATCCGCCCAACGGTGGCAAACAGAAGCAACGGTCAGCGTTCAGCTGACCAAATTATAACTACCCTACCCCTTTTCTCGAGGCAACGGTAATCTTCCCTGCAGGCATATCATTTCACAAGCATGGTAATATATCTCATATAATGTGCTTTCACGCACACATGCCATCACAACAATTCGCCACCCGGCCCAACGGTCCATGCACTCAGGGCACATTCTTGGTGTTCTGGCAAAGCACTTGCCCACCATCGTATCAGGGTCACAACCCAACAGTAAATCTCTTGAGCATTTACTCCATGGCGTGCAGCCGGAGTTCTAGTCTTACTACACCGGGATGGCCTGTAGCCCCCCATTATGTCATGGCGCGCAGGCCTAAGACTCTTGTTATGCGCTCCAACATACCACACCTTCTGGTCCTCGTCGGACGGACATAACGCAGGTCGGATCCTCCACCCCCCCCCCCCCCCCCCCCCGTTGCTCAAATCACCTTGCCTTCACCGAGTACGACGTACTCGCGGCTTAATCAAAGCGCGGGTCGGTCTCACCAATCCTGTTCTTAGCATTCAGCCTGGGTATTTCTCTACACCCATTCATCTCACAATATCAGCGGTTCTTTCCTGGGCACCACATTATTTCCTGTTACTCGTTCACAGGTACGACACCGCAATATCATAAATGTCAGGGGTCTTTCCTGTTCACACCAGTACTTCCTGTTACTCTCTTCACAGGTGGACACCCTACGACATCAAACATCACAAAGGGCCTTTCCTGGTCACACCAGTACTTCCTGTTACTCAGCCATAGGTACGACCCAATAGCACAATCATACACGGATATTTTCCTGGACTACCACTCCAGTACTTCCTGCTACTCCTCTTCACAGGCATACCCCGTTGACTCCTTAAACTACACGTTTATCACGGAGTCTTCTCCGATTCGTATGCAACATCACCAATCCAGACCAACCTGTCTAGATGGGCTTCACACATCATGCCTATTCCGTACTCCATTTCCGGATCTATATGCCAACAAAAGGGGATTTCATGAATTCACCCAAAGACTCCCAAAAACAGCCACCTCTTGGTGGGGGAACCACAAACATATGCCAAAAGGAAGCCTTCACATGGCTAGGAAGAAAAGTCGTTACCCTTGAAGCCCTCTTTGGTGCCATGAGCTCTAAGCTGGCTTGAACGACTCACAAGAGCTTTTCCTCCATAACGTCGGCCTCGGAACGCAGCTTGACACTCTCAAGCTCCACCAGTAGCAGCCCTTCTCCTTCTTCCTCCTTCTTCCTCTCCATTTCTCTCTCTAGAAGTGAAGAAAGAGAAGACCAAATAAGAAAATGAGATTACTCTTCTCATTCACGGCCTTAAGGAAACAGGGAGGCCTCTCAGCCCTTGGATTCATGCTGAAGGAATGGACGGCCACAAATTTGCCTGATTTTTGCCTGACACGGGCTGTGACACGCCCGTGTCCTAGGCCGTGTGCCTCAAGCGGTGCTCAACTGACTTATCCAAATCAGTAACACGCCCATGTGACATGCCTGTGCCATGGGCCGTGTCACCCAACACGCCTTCAGACACGTCCGTGTCTGTGGCCGTGTTCATCAGGCTGAAAAAAATCCCAAAATCACCCGAGACTCACACGGCCTGTGACACGCCCGTGTCCCAGGCCGTATGCCCATACACGGCACTTCGACACGCCCCAGCTCAAAATCGTCGGGCTGAGTTCGTCGAACTGAAGGGACACGCCCTGTGACACGCCCGTGTCATAGGCCGTGTTCACTTGTCGACATCTCGACACTCGACAATCGTCGAGCAACTTTCGTCGAGCGCAATGACACGCCCTGTGACACGCCCGTGTCACAGGCCGTGTCCAGAGTCGACCAAATTTTCTCGACCATTCGTCGACTATTCCTCTCGACACTCGACGCACGCAGGACACGCCCTGGGACCCGCCCGTGTCCCAGGCCGTGTCACCCGAAAATTGTCCTGCTGATAAAAATTCGGGCTATTACACACCGCTTGATATTCCAAGTTGGAAGTGGGAGAGTATTTTGATGGATTTCATCACTGGCTTACCGAGATCTCCCCATGGTCATGACTCTATTTGGGTGATAGTTGATAGATTGACTAAAAGTGCTCTCTTTATACCTTTTAAGATTGGATATTCTATGAAGAAGATAGCTGAATTATACCATGATAAGGTTATCAGATTGCATGGAGTGCCTGTCAGTATCGTATCGGATCGAGACTCTAGATTTACATCTCATTTTTGGAAGAGTTTACAGGAGGGGTTGGGTACCAATTTAAGGTATTCCACCGCCTATCATCCGCAGACAAATGGTCAGACGGAAAGAGTTAATTAGATCATAGAAGACATGATCAGGTGTTATATTTTGGATCACGGTGGTGCTTGGGATGAACGTCTCAGACTCATGGAGTTTGCGAACAATAATAGTTACGAAGAGAGTCTACAGATGTCCCCGTTTGAGGCTTCATATGGGAGGCATTGCAGGACTCCTTTATTTTGGGCTGGGGTTGGTAAGAGACCGTTGCTAGGTCCGGAAGCCCTTGAAGAGATGAATCGTGTCGTGACTCATATTCGAGAAAAGCTCTGTGTGGCACAAGAGCGATATGAGAAATATGTTAATCAACGAAGTGTTGATCTGGAGTTTGTTGTTAGGGACATGGTGTTTCTGAAGGTTTCTCTGATGTCAGGTGTTAAAAGGTTTGGAAGTAACCACAAGTTAGACCCCCGGTATGTGGGACCTTTTCAGACTCTTGAGCGCATCGGAGTGTCAGCTTATATGTTGGAGTTGCCTACTACCTTCCCTAGTGTCCATGATGTATTCCATGTGAGCCAGTTGTGGAAATGTATCAACAGTGATCATCAAGTCCATGGCTCGGTGCCCCAGATTCAGCCCAACCTTACGTACGTGGAAGAACCTATTCATATTCTGGATTCTCAAGATCGGGTGTTGCGGAGGAAGACCATCCCCATGGTTAAAGTTCTCTGGCGAAATCAAGACGTCGAGAGCGCGACGTGGGAATTGGAATTGGCGATTAGAGAATCTCATCTGCTTCTCTTCCCTTAGTTCATGTATGTCCTCAAGTTGTTGGTAATAATTGAGTTTTGTTTTGCATTTGGTTTTGAGGTTGTGTTAAGTTTCTGGACGAAACTTATTTTTAGGGGGTGTGACTGTAACGACCCCGATTTTCTGATGTCATTATTTGGTTTGTCGACGTCATAATTTTTGACGTCAGAGCGTTACCCTTTTTCATTTTGTTGACGGCGCTGCACCGGTTGTGCGTTTTCACGTCCGTTGAGCTTATTTATCCTAGTTTTGGGATTCTGATGGGTTGGAATGTTTTCCTTGATATTAAGGATGAGGTTTTGAGGCCTTGGGCTTGTATAGTTCTGTTGCGTTCTGAGCATTTTGGAGTCTCGGTGCGTGTTCGGACCCTTGTGGTGATCGTTTTTTTGCTTGTGAGAGCATTTGATGTTATGTCTCAAGAATGGTATGTCGGATTTTAGGGTTGTCATCGTTGTTAAATTAGTTTAATTCAACGCGTGTTTGGGCCTCTGTTTTGAACTTATATTTCCTTGATTCAACAGTTTGATTATGATAATTATTATGTCAAAGCCTTAAGCTTGTTTTGATTCTCGGCAAGCCCTCCTAAAGGGGTGGGTTTTCATCGAACTCATTGTTTCTCACATTTTCTGGGCGCTGTATGGAGCACGACGAACGTAGAGCTGAGCTCGACGAACGTCGGGCAGTTCTGGGTTCTGAGTTCGATGATTTCCGTGCGCAGTTCGTCGAACGAATTGTTTATTCCTTTGCGTTCGATGATTTTCGAATTGAGTTCGACTATCGTGCCTTGAGTTCGACGAATTTCGAACAGAATTCATCGAACGGGGTTTTTCTTGTGTGTGTTCGACGAACGTCGAGCGAAGCTCGACGATCGTCGAGCTGAGCTCGACGAAGCGTCAAGCGGTTTTTGTCCTTCCTGCTTGTATTCGAGAAGTTGATTATGTACTCGAGTTCTGCCTAGTTGTTCTCGAGATATGCTCTATTCGCGGGAATTTGCAGCCCTGTTCTTGAGAAAGCCTTCTTGTTCTCGAGAACTGTGTTTTTGTGCTCGAGAAGTGCTTCCTGGTTATTGTTGTCTGCCTGGTTGTTCTCGAGATGAACTTCTTGTTCTCGAGAACTGGCATCTTGTTCTCAAGAATTGGCATCATGTTCTCGAGAACTGGCTTCTTGTTCTCTAGAACTGGCATCTTGTTCTCGATAACTGGCTTCTTGTTCTCGAGAACTGGCTTCTTGTTCTCGAGAACCGGTATCTAGTTCTCAAGAACAGGCTTCTTGTTCTCGAGAACTGTTTACCTTGTTCTCGAGAACTGCCTTCTGTTCTCGAGAAGGACGATATTGTTCTCGAGTAATCTGTTCTAGTTCCCGAGAAGTTTTCTTCTGTTCTCGAGAAATCTTTCTTCAGTACTCGAGTACTGCATACCTTCTTCTCGGGTAACCTTTGCCTATTCTTGAGTGATGTTTCCTCTACTCGAGTAATTTTCTTCCACTCGAGAAATCCTCTCTTCATTTTAAAAACCCGAGTCAGTAGAACCTGGTTCATTTCTTAAATGTGGTTATCCTAATACTACACTCATATATATACCTACTTCTTCTTCCTCTTTTAGCCGACCGAATTTCTGTGTACTCCCGAACTAGAGCGGCGTGAGCGAGAGTGAGAAGCTTTTCCCCTATCCTTTCGGTGGCCGCTGACGATGCTCCGTTGCCCGAAATCTTCAACCGAATATAGATCCAGAAAGCTCTCAACGATAGCTTCGTCATCATGGTAAAATTTTCCCTATTCCGTGAGTTTTTCTCGATAAGTTTTTCGGCCCTAACTCTTATTTTTGACCATTCTTGTTAGAATTCGACTTCCGTCGTCTTCTTTAGCTCTGATCTATGTCGTGGTTCGATTTGGACGACTTTCTCCAGTAAAACCAAGGCAAGTGATGGTGTCCTCCTTCTCTTCCTTTCTTTACCGCGATTGGTAGGAATTTCTAGCCTTTTGTTATCATGATTATTAATTAACTTGATGATTTTTAGTGTTGTTTAGATCTTTTGTCTAGTTCGTTTATAATCACCATGTTCTTGATTTTTTTACTCAATCTTGTAAGTGTTATATGTGGTGGAATCTTACTCTTAAAACCATTCCTCAACGTTTAAGCAGGACATGTTAGAGTTTGTTTAAGATTGTAAATTCTTCTTAAAGGTTGATCAACCAACCATGATCTAGAAATGTCCAGTAGAATCTGATGTGTCATTGTTGTCTTGAGACTAATATCATGGTTTCCTTCATGGAGATGCCATGGGGCTAGAAATGCCTCCAAACCAGGAAGGGTTTTGGTGGGCCTCTGAGCTCTAAACCCGGGTCATTACAGTGTTTTCATTCTGGATTTCCTTGGTTGCGGGTGTTATTTGTGGACGAAACCACCGCCATAATGTTTGTTCTCCCTATTAGTATTTTGTGGGGATCTACCAGGTGTTTGGCCATTAGCGGTGAATGGTGGAGTATCCAGTTTCCCCCACAATTAGATGGATAAAATGTCTTCGGGGTTGGCCACCCCGCCCGTTTTAGTTTTTGGTGGAGTTGACCACAGGTGGCTAATAGGGGTTTGTTTCTCTCCTGATGGTTTAATCTTGACCTTTTCCCCTTATAGTCTTGTGCATTTGGGGTGATGTGGTTATACGTGATGCTTTACGTAAATGTTCTCTTTTTACATTTGTACCTTACTGTTGTACTTCATGTAAGTATTTTCTTTGGTCTTGTGTTGGTACCCCTTGACTTTGTTTACTTCTGCTTACTTTCTGTCATCTCTTGTACTTTCTTATTGAGGTGTTCTGTCTTTATAATGCCTCAGGTTTCAGAGCGGTGGCTGATAGCCGTGCTGGTTTTTGAGTTCCAGGGCAGCTGTCTTGGTTGTGGTTTTGCCTCGCCGTAGCAAGATAATTTTTTGTTTGGTTTTCTTTGCTAGTGCAGACATACTTTGTTTTATGTGGGTTCGTGTCAGTTGTTGACGCCCACAGGATTGTTGATTTTTGGATACTTGCTAGCTGCTAGTTTTCCTTCTATGTATATGATTACTTGCTCTCTGGGATGTTTTATGTTAGGATTGCATGGTAGGTATTTTCAAGTATGAAACTACTATTATTACCTCGTGCATTACACGTTTTTAAAATATTAAAACACTATATTTAACGACCGTAAAAATCTACTTTTATTGCTATTATAAATTTATAACATACATACTTTGAGGTGTCCTCTGGGAACCTCTAAACTCATGTAGGGCGTCTAATTTTGTAAAATAAGTAAATTCTGCAGCGTATAACTACTTTTCTCGTGGACTAGATGAGCCACCAAGCTGAGGGATACGGCTAACTACCACACTTAAACTGATTTTATCTTTAGATAACTTAAAGAATCTTATTCCATGATTAAGTAGGTGTTTTCCTGAGCGTCCGCAGTTATCCCCTGTTGACATGACATCATGACGCACATTTTTCTCTTACTCTGATACACCTTTATTAGCGGTAAAAAATGCGGGTTGTGGCAATAAGTAAATCTTTTACCATTGTCATATGATTAATTGTTGAAATTTGATAGCTTCCTTATGTTTGGGTTGCTAACCCATTATTTCTTTTTATTTTATTGCTAACCATTTGACCTTTGATCTCCACATGTATTTTCATTGTTGCTGAGGTGTTCTTTCTTTGAATGCCTCAACTTTTGAGAAGTAGCCGGTTGAGCGGCTAGGATTGGTTTTTGGCTAGTACTCTGCAGCTGTCGTTTACTCACCGAATGTGAGGTAGTTGTTGTCTTCTTTTAGTTCAGACATACATACCTTTTTGTGGGTTCGTTTCACGTTGTTGATGCCCACAAGATTTTTATATAATGTTAAGTACTTGCTAGCTGCTAAGTCTTTTTCTGCATGACCTGTGGTATTCACTTGCTCTCTGGGAAGGTTTTATGCTAGGTTGCATGTTAGATATTTTAAAGTATAATAGTAATACCTTTATTACCTCATGTATGACATCTTTCAAAGCTAAATTCACTATATCTTATTGAACGTACAAACTAATTTCTATACTTATAATAAATCTAGAGTCATACATAACATGAGTTATCTTATGAGGATGTTTATGCTCATGTAGGATGTTAACCATTGTAAACAAACTATTTTCGTAGTGTATACTTATATTTTCAGTCGTGGACTAGTTGATACACTGAGACGAGGGATACGACCATCAAAACTTTACTTGAAACATATTTTTCTCACATCGTAACTTGGTATTTTAATAAACTGAGTTAGGATTGGAGTTTTCCTGAATGTCTGCAGTTATCCCCTGCACGGCGTGGCCTCACAGCGCATGTTTTCTCTTACTCTGATATACATTTTAATTCAGAGAAAATGCGGGTTGTGATACTTTTGGCATGTAGAGCAAATTCCTTCTTTGGTGCATTTAATATTGGGACCATTTCTGACTAGATCTTGACTCGAGAGCTTACTAATGGTCTTATAGTTCAAGTGAGCTAGTCTCTTGTGCCATTGCACACAATATGAGACTTTCTCATTTGCAACTAGACATATAGGAGATTCTTTACGTAAACATAGAAAGTTTAAACAATAAATATTTCCACTCCTAGTGCCTGTCAAGATGACCTCTTGGTCACTTGACCTCTTAATTTGACACTCATTCTTGTGGAATACAATAACAAAGTCAATATCACACAGTTGGCTTATGTTATTCTGGTTGTGCTGCAACCCTCCCACATAAGCTACTTTTGATATTGAGAATATGCCATTGGTAATCATATAATATCCCTTGGTGACTCCTGTGTCTGAACCTCCAAAGATAACATTAGGTCCATTCTTCATAGGAGTGTAGTTCTTCAAGTGACATCTTCTTCCAGTCATGTGCCTGGAAAATCCACTAGCAAAGTACCATATAGGTGTATGGATACTTGGACTAGCCTACAAAACATAATTTAGGTATCTTTAGGACCTCAAGTGGTTTTGGGTCCTTGGTGAATGTTAGTCTGAAGTTGAACATATCTACCAACAACTTTTCTAATAGGAAGACTAACTCTAGCCCTAGGAACATTTCGATTGTGCCAGCAATCTATGACAAAGTAACTCACTTTACTACAACACCAACACTCATCGATATTGTATCCCCTCTTCTAAACTGCACTTGTGGACATGCCAACAATAATTTATTCAGAAGGGAGAGCAAGAATATGACTGAATGTAAGTCTATCAGTAGATGTTCTTAGCTTACTTTGAATACCACTAAGAGCTGTTTTCTTTGTAGTATACAGGTTGTTGATTGTTGGGAATATTGCCCTTCAATATTCCCTGGATTTGAAGAGACATCGCCATTAATAATAAGAGCATAATTGTGTTTGATGTACATTCAAGTTTTATGTGTACAGGATATTCTTTCTCATAATGATTGGACAGGTTGTCTAAGTGATAGTGACAGGTGGACACAAGAAAGAATGCCGGGAAGACATAAATTTTTCTAAATCCACAGGCTTTGAGTGAAGACAGTTCACTCAATTCCAGATGTCAAGAAGCGCCGAGTAAAGCATGGGCAGTGAAAGCCTGACTGTTGACCAGGCAGAATTTTTGTTAAGTCCACAGGCATTGAGTGAAGGCAGTTCACTCAATTCTATATAACAAGAGGCATCGAGTAAACCTCAGACAGTCAAAGCTTCAGCATTAGCAAGGAAGATTTGTGGTTAAGTCCAGAAGCATCGAGTGAGGATAGCTCACACGATGCCTGAAGAAAGAAGCGTCGAGTAAAGCTCAAACTAGCAAAGCTTCAGCATTGGAAATGAAGAAATCTGGCAATATCCAAAAGTGTTGAGTGAAGCCAGTTCACTGAATGCCAAACTTAGAAAGAGTCAACAAAACAAGCATTAGTCAAAGCCTTAGAAGATGTAGACAGAATATCTGTCTAAATCAAAATGCGTTAAGTGAGGACTGTTCACTCAACGCCAGCTCAACAAGATATTCTTCCGAGTCCAGAAGCATTTATTGAAGGCAGTTTACTAAATGCCAACTCAATAGAGAAATCAGCTAAGTACCGAAGCGTTGAGTGAAGGCTATTCATTCATCGCCTGATCAAGTTGACAGGAAAGTCAAGTATGCGTTGAGTGATGAAGGCTCACTCAACCCACTCAACACTTATTTTTAGAAAGTTTGTCTATGGACAAAATCATTGAATGAAGGACGTCCACTCAACACTTCCTCAACAAAAATATTGGCTAAGTCCAAATTCGTCAAGCGATGACCAATCACTCAATGCCTAATGGTACAAAAATTTTGCTAAGTGTTTTGGCGCTGAGTGAAGGCTATTCACTCAATGTCTATGATGAATCTTTTGTTTTCTTCTAAGTCCACAGGTGTTGACGTCGACAGAAATTCAAAATGTTACGGGAAGTCTACAGTACACGACAAACGGCACCACACACCTTCTGTAATACATTTAATGCAAAAGCAAGTTACATACAACAACCACTGTTGGTCCCGATGCACAAAGAGCCATTCGACGATAGAGGATAAAAAAGCGATATATCAGAAATAGAAGATTAAATTTTGGAAAACTTCTGATGTAAGAGTTCAAGAAGATAGTTATTGTCATTCTCACCTGCAACACCAAGTTCAGAGAAACTCTCTAAGAAAGAAGAAGAAGCTAAGGTTAACCCTAGCTGTAGAATAAGAAGATAGTTGTTGTCATTCTCACCTGCAACAGCAAGTTCAGAGAAACATCTTTGAGAAAGAAGAAGCAGCAAAGCCAAACCCTAGCTGTTGTTACTTCACTATTCTAGCTGATCATTCATGAAGAACATTTTCTAGAGCTGTGAAGAAGAAGACTGGACTAAGCCACTTCAATTCAAAAGAAGGTAGACATGGGGAAAGTCTCTCTGGTGTTTAGTCATCATCCACAAACCATTCATCAAGTAGGATCCTTTTGATCTGAGTGTAAGCCTATTTTATAAAGGTTGAGTGTAGGATCTTTTCTAGATCTGAGGTAGGAACCCTGTATGGATCTATGGTAGGGCCTGTGTGCCTGAGTTGTAGGACTTGTGCTCAGGTTTGAGGTAGGAACCTGGACTGGATTTGAGTTGTAGGGTAGTTTATCTGAGGTAGGATCTAGTTTAGATCTGAGATAGAAGAGTATTCCTCTTTGAGTTGTAGGGCTATCCTCCTAGCCTGAGTGTGGGACTATTAACATAGTCTGAGGTAGGTGATCTTTGCATCATTGAGCTGTAGGAGCAAAGCTTGCTCTGAGTTGTAGGGCTTTGTGCCTGAGATAGGTCTTGAAGGAGACTGAGAGATCCTGAGGGGTCTGTGTTGTAGGCTCTTTGGAGCTAAGTTTGGAGAAGTTTCCTTGTCTAACAAATAGTTAGAAAGGTAGGAGGGTCATTGGTTGTACCCATAATTTGGGGAACCACTATGAAATTCCTGTGTGTTGTGTGTGATTGTTTTGAAAGCTAAACTACCTTAAATCACAATTCACCTAAAACAGGAAAAAGATAAAAAAAGATAAAACATATTCACCCCCACCTCTAGGTGTTAGCTACTCTTGAAATTAAAGTATTTCAAGTGGTATCAGAGGCAGTTTGTTCAAAAAGTACTTAAGAGTCTGAACAGATCTCCAAGAGTAGCTAAAGATTATCATTATAGGTTCGAGAGAGAACCATAGGGAGTTAAGCTCATTGAATCTTCAAGTCTACAGAAAGAAAAACTTTGGGATTTGGAAAGAGAGGGTCAGGTTGTTCATGGAAGTCTTAGATCCAAGGATCTTGATTACAGTCCAAGAAGGAACTTTCATCACCGTGAAGGTCTCCGTCTTAAATACAAATGTCCAAACTCCAAAGAAGTACACTGAAATGGCTAGGGATGAAGTCAACCTAGCTACTATAGATAAGAGGACACATAACATCATTGTTAGTGTCATAGATGATTCAACCTTCCAGAACATGGTCCACTAGAAGATGGCCAAAGAGATGTGGGATTCTCTTGTTGTCTACATGAAAGGGATAGAGGAGGTGATGGATGACAGGAAATCCCTCCTGAATCAATAATATGAAGCATTCAAGCATGGGACGAAGGATTTCATAGTTGATTGCTATGAGAAGTTCTTCATGATAGTGAACAGTCTGGTCACTTATGGCAGATAGTTCTATAACTATGAGTTGAATGACAAGTTCTTGAGATCACTTAACAAGGAATGAGTCATCAAGATCTGTTCCATAAGAGAAGTTGGCAATCTGGCCATCACCTTGCCCCAAAATCTATTTGGGAAGCTGCCATCCCCTGAGATGATGCTGAACTTCGGGAAGGCTGAATAGGATGCTGCTAGTTCTCATGACAAAAGTAGTTTGTGTCCTTCAGAGCTGAAGCTACAAGAAGAAGCAGGAGAATGACTCCTTCTCCATCAAGGAGAGTTGTATAGTTAGAAAGCTAAGATACTAGCTCCTCTGGGAATGAACTATCAGATGGAGAACTAGCACTATTCTCCAAGCAGTTTAAGAAGTTGCTGAGTAGAAGGAGATAGTGGAATAATAATGGATCTTCTAGCATCACCTCAAAGAAACCATACCCCCAGCAAGGATAAATCCAAAAATGGCTCCTATGGTGAAAGATATGACTCCTAACAGAACAAACATGTTAAGTCTAATGTTGTTTGCTACTATTGCAATAGGAGTGGACATGTCATTGCTGACTATCCAGATAAGAAGATGGATAAGATGAGGTCTGAAGGCAACACGCGTCATAGGGATAATAAGACTGAAAAGAGTTTCTTGTCCAAGAAGAAAGTCAGCCTATCAGATAGTGATTCTGAGACTTTAGATTCTGATGAAGAGGAGGCCTACATTGGTCTCATGTCGATTGAAGAATAGGCTGGTCATCCAACTTCCCCATCAGGTATAAGGTCTCCATTATCTTCAGTTGGCAGTGACTGTGAAGGGGATGAGGAGTTCAGTCTCATAGCCATATCAGAAGAAAATCAGGACAACCTTACTCCTGATGAGGTACACTTTATCCCTAACTCTTCTTGTCCTATGTGTCTGGCTCAGTTTCTGAAGCATGCACTTTCTCTAGTGGGAATGATGGTTCATAATCTGAAAATAATGTCAATCAATTGATTGACAAGTATAGTGAAATTCTGGATGCTCTAAAAAGGAGCAAAAGACTTGTCAAGAGACAAGCTGATGAGATTATCTCCCTAAAGCTAGTTTCTTCCTAGTATTTTGAGTAGCATCCTTGTTGGATCAGAAAATGAGAGAAGTCAGCCAACTAAAGGTCATCTCAATCACCGAGATTAGGACCATCAACAACAAGAACAATATCATTATGGATCTAGAGGAAAAGCTCCAAAGGGAGAAAGGGATTATGGATAAATATTCAAAGCCAAATACTATGTTGCCCTTGAAAGACTCCTTCTCCTCTCAAAAGGGTAAGAAGGGGTTGGGATTCAAAGAGAACACTAGAGTTGCCCATTCCAAAGGGAAAGGCAAAGTTCCAATTAAGCCTCTAACATCAAAGCCTCCCTTCCCTTTTCAAGAAAGTGATGTTACCTTCAAACAGGTATGACCAAGAAAGTATCTACGGTCACTGGTTGAATGGTAGAGCCATAAATGTGAAAACAAATGTTCACAACTTTGGTTGAAGATATAGCAGGGGGATGAATGCCTTTAAGGCACCCCATGAGGAAATTCGAATGGCCCATTATGGACTTTTTGTATTTTGTGCACCAGCTCCCACTCTCAAAAATATGGTAATGGCCAACTCTGAAGACCATCCAACAATGACTCAGAAAAAGAGTAAGTCTATCAGTAAGCCAGATCTATCTCTCTAATGCTATCAATAGCCTGTCCTCTACAAACAAGACTGTTGTTAATGGCATTCAGTGCAAGCCAAGTAAGTCTACAGGAAGACTCTCTTTCAGTTAGATTCTAGCTGAATGGAACTTGTAGAAGGTTAGTGCTCTTCCTTGTGTACAGTTAGCAGCTAACCAAACTGCCAGACCTACTCAGAAAAGAAGATATTATATACATGAGTGTTGGTGTTGTCGCTAAGTGGGTTATTTTGCCTTAGATTGGTTGCACAATCTTACTGTGCCTAGAGCAAGTGGTAGTCTTCCTGTCAGAAAATCAGCAGGAAGACAAGTTCATTTTTAGACTAACAAGAACCTAAGACCCAATCCATTTTGGGGTCCTAAGGTATACTAATTTGTGTTTGCAGGATAGTCCAAGTGCCCACACAATGCAAATGCAGTACTTGGACAGAGGTTGTTCCAGGCATAAGACTAGAACAAGGAGGTATCTTAAGGATCATACTCTAGTGAGGAATGGACCTAAGATCTGCAGTTGGGAGGTTGGAGATGGATAAATTGACCATCAAGGATACTCCTACTACCCAAGAGGAAAAGGATGATGCATGTATTCCTGAAGAAGGATAAAGTACACTAGACTTGGGTGAAGACCAGCAGATCCAGCCATTGAAGTTCGCGATGTTTGTCTTATGGGAAAAAGTTTTCTTGTCATATTAATAGAATTGTGAGAAAAAGAAAAAGAAGGTTGTGCTCATCACAGAGGAAAGCACAGGAAGCAGATCTTCTAAGAGCAGTAAGGAAGAGATATATGATCCTCAGCTGTCAGATTCTTCTGAGGAAACAAAAAGAGACAAGAATGCTCAGGTTTCAATATCTTCTGAACCTGCAACAAAGAATGTCCATGTCAGTGGCTACCAATCAGAGAACATTTCAGCTGAGGTAGCTGAAATCGTAACTGAAAGTATTGTGGATAGGATCTGTGCAAATATTGACGGGGAGACTAACAAGCTAGATGCTCTAATTGAGGGTGAGCTAGCACAGTCTGGTATGTTAGACAAGCTTGAGTCTTACCTAGAGTATCTCCAGCACAGAATAGATCAGAAGAATACTATTGAAGATCAGAATGTCCTTATAGACAATGTGAGGGTTGAGGGGGAGACTACCCAGATGTTTGCACCTGCTGTGGGAGAGCAGGTACAATCAGTTTAAAAATAGCTGGATTGCTCCAATCATACTTGATATAAGTCAACAAATTCTTATGTGAAATACAGAGATTGAGGGGGGGTGAGATTCCAACAGAACTCCATGCTCAAGAAGATGAGAATGTCATTTAAATTTCAGAGGATAGTGATCTATCTGGATGAAAAGATAGATCATGTTAAAACCTCCCAGAATACAGCTCTATCTGAAGAAGTCATAAAGGGGGGTAAAAAATGATCAAGGATGGGCTATTCAAGGGAGAAGGCAATGATCAAGGAAGAAGGCAATGATCAAGCGGGAGAATACTATTTGGGTTACCAATGTAGTTAGAGGTTCATTGTGGCTTGAATAATATACAAATGAAAACACGACTGACCCTATTCAAGATGGACTTTATGATGAACAGTATGATGATCAGAGGGTAGATCAATGTGATGATCAAGATGGTGCTCAGTATATTGAACCCTCTTATACTACTACTGATCAGATAGCTAGAGCTAGAGAGAAATCTGTTGCTGAAGAAGAAGAGATCTGGCTCAGTAAGAAGAGACTTTGTAGGGTGCAAGGAAGATAGGAAAAGTAAGGATAGAAATTGTAATTTCCAAGGGAGAAGGCTGATTTCATGGAGTAGCAAGAAGCAGACCAGTATGACTATATTCACTGCTGAGTCAAAATACATATCTGCAGGGAGCTGTTATAAACAGCTTCTGTGGATACAACATAAACTAGAGAACTATAATATCAAGTTAAGTCATTCACCCTTATAGTGTAACTCATCCAGGGTAATTTCCATTGCTAAGATTCCTGTCTCATATAGCAGGATTAAGGTTATAGAAATTAGATATCATTCTATAAGAGAACATTTAGAAAGTGAAGACATTTTCCTTGAATTTGTCCCCAATGACAATCAAGTTGCTGATATCTCCCCTAAGTCATTGGATGAGGCTAAGTTCAATTCTTTGAAAATTGAGTTAGGAATGCTTAATGTTGAATGAATCATGTACCTTAAGTGTTTCAATTATAGATCTACATGTCTATATTTTTATTTTTGATGCAGGCTAGTCCCACCGACACGACTTAGATGATCGAAAAACTCAAAACTCACTCTCTCTCACAACTAAGATGTATCCACATTGAATTGTGTTATTATCAATCACACGCTAACTTGAAGGATCGCCAATCATCTAGAGATTAAATAAGGGCTATAGGTCAATATTTTCTCAGGCGAAATATACCTACACGAACCGAACGGTTGTGTTGTACCAAAAGAGATCCACCAAAAACAAATCGATGCGCAAGGTGGTTGATTTCTCACAACAAAAGAAAAGCGACGGAAAATCAAATCTTTAGAATGCTAAATAAATCAAGAGTTTCAACAACACATATTCTGGAGAAAACCACGATGCAATCTAGGCTTCAAAAATAACGCCACTGTTTCCTTTACAAGAAATAACAGTAATGAATCACACACGAGAGGAGGAAGGAAACTCGTTACCCACGATTGATGAGGTTGACATGAGGCAAATTGCTAGAATACGACTCCACCGGAGATACACCGAGCGGTTGAGTTTCTCCAATGCTTCAATAATGTCGCCTTACGGAGCTCCTAATGGCGGAGCGACAAATGATACCAAGAGAGTTGGCCGAAGTTTTGGACTGAACGCTCGGCGGTTGCTGGATCGGGCAGGCCATGGCAGAATATGGGGTTCCCACGTTTTGCACCCGGGATAGGGGTGGAGTCACACCACCGGGAAGGATTCACCAGAGTCACACCACCAGGCGGTGAAGGGCAGGGGGCCAAATTCACTCCAGCAAGCGAGTGTCAAGTCTCACGCCATTCGGGGAAGAGGCCAATCTCGACCTAGCAGCCGCAAGTTTTTTTTTGTTTAGGTTTTTCCAATCTCATCTACCTTTTTCATTTCATCAACAAGCTAAATATAAGGTTCTTTACAAAGCATCTTGGCCATTCATCAAGAGGCCCAATCAAAAAAATTCAACCCAAGCAAGTAAATGATAACAAAAATTAAATGTGCAGGAAATATAAAACTGCAGCAAAAGATTAAGAAATATGATGTCTAATATGATGGGATGCATATTAAAATGTCACGTGGATGAGTGTGGTCGCGAGTAGTGGTTGTAGCATTGGATAATGCAGCGGTCTTCAAGGTCAACATGGCGCCACAAATCTTTAACATGGCGTCGTTAATAAATGTTGAATCCATGAGTTATATGGTTGCACGTGGTCGTGCACAAAGGTCGTAGCGGTGAACATCTTTATTCTCTTGATTGTTGCGGCGATGCGGCCGTGAACGGAGGTTGTAGCGGAGGATATCTTCAATCATTGGCAGCTTGGCGCCATCAATCCTCCCCCATTCAAAAGCACTCATCATCGGTGAGTGGTCACGACGATAGTGTTGTAGGAGAGTAGCATCCAAGCATTCAAAATCAGCCTCGGGAATCCAAGAATCATCCGAAGCGGGGCGGTCATGCCAACGAACAAGATAACGGTGGAGTCCACCGCCTGCGGAGGTAACAACTTCATCGTCTAGAATCCAGTCAGGCACAAAGGAGGTTTTGGGGAACCTTAGAAAAGCATTAGCAAAATCAACATCCAGCATACCTTCGGTATAAGCCGCAGTAGAGAGAGATTCGGGAATAATCTCACCCCCCCAACCCAAGAGTGGAAGTGGAAGAAGACGTGAATGAAGGGGAAGATATTTGAAGTGGCGGAGAAACATATGGCATTAAATCTGAAACGTTGAAAATAAGGGATATACCCCAATCAACGGGTAAATCCAGAAGATAAGCGTTGTCTCCTAATTTCTTTGCAATTCGAAAAGGACTGGCTCTCCGATTAGCTAATTTTTTTATGGAGTCGAAAGGCAACCGTTCAGGGATGAGACGAACTAAAACCAAGACATCAATGTTGAAGTGAGTTGCTCTCCGATGCAAATTTGTGTGCACTTGATAAGACACGTATTGAGTGGCCAACGTCTCTTGAATGTGCTTGTGTGGGTCGCGAACATGTTGAGGGAACTCCTATGCAAAATGACTTTACTTATATGATGTGGTAAAGGAATCAAGTCAAGTGGCACGGGAGCTTTATAACCATGTACGATCTCGTTGGGGGACAAACCAATAGATCTACTTTTGGAGTTGTTAATCTAGTAGGGCGTGAGGGAGAAGTAAATCCCAAGTGCCCTTGTGGTCACCCACAAGACACCTCAATAAGTTTCCCAAACTCCTATTTACTACTTTCGTTTGGCCATCCATCTGTGGATGATAGGCCAGTTGGTGATAGTCTATTTTAGGAAAGGGATTTATCAAGGTGGCTGGGTTCGAGACCTTGCCTCAACATCCCGTCATGCTGAGAATATGTGCGATCATGGGTGGGGGGCTTAGGCTGTAGCCCGACAGTGGGCCGCTAGTTTGTGGGCCTCTGACTAGGTCGTGATGGTCTCCAGAGCGGGGCGTCTCTGGGCTTGCTACATCAGTTTTCTAGTCATAATGTTGTATATCTACTTTATTATTAGATTATAACTTTAGAAAGGTTAGATAGGTAGTTAACAGTTAATCACTTTAACTAGCTTGGTTAAATTTTAGTAAGATCAGCTGAATCAACTGAGAAAGATACAGTGTAGGATAAGAATGATGTTCCTCCAAAAATAATAATGTAGTTGAGGGGGAGCATTCACCTGTTTGTACTCAGGATGAGGTCGTTCCATCTACCCAATTGGCTGAGGAATCAACTCTTCTTAAGCATGATGGTCAAAAGGTCCAAGAGTATAATTCACCCATGATGCATTCTCCACCCTCAATTGATGAATGTTTATTGAAGAAGCTAGAAAGGGGGAGGAGTTGGAGAGCAATGACTTGACATGACTTGAGATGTTGTGTCATTGCAAAATACTTGGAATGATTCAAGCAGTATGAGGAGAGCAATGACCTGACATGTTAAGTCACTGCATGGAATTATAGAACTTTAGACAAGCTACAGTATCTAGCTTACAATTGCTAAATTGATATGTTTTATGTATTAATGCATCTTAGCATTCTTGCGTATTCTGGCTTCTTCAAATAGGGGGAGATTGTTGGGAATATTGCATTTCAATGTTCCCTCGATTTGAAGAGGCATTATCATCAATACTAAGAGCATAATTGTGTTTGATGTATGTTCAAGTTTTATGTGTGCAGGATATTCTTTGTCACAATGATTAAATAGGTTGTCTAAATGATAGTGAGAGGTGGACACAAGGAAGAATACTGGGAAGACAGAAATTTGTCTAAGTCCATAGGCATTTAATGAATGTTGTTCACTTAATGCCAGATGTCAAGAAGCGTTGAGTAATGCATGGGAAGTCAAAGCCTGACCGTTGAAAAAGAAGAACTTTGGTTAAGTCCATCAGCGTTGAGTGAAGGCAGTTCACTCAATGCCAAATAACAAGAGGCATCGAGTAAAGCTCAGACAGTTAAAGCTTCAGCATTGTCAAGGAAGATTTCTTGTTAAGTTCGGAAGAATTGAGTGATGATAGCTCACTCAATGCCTGAAGAAAGAAGCATCGAGTAAAGCTCAGACTGTCAAAGCTTTAACATTGGCACAAACGAAATCAGGCTTAGTCCAGAAGCATTGAGTAAAGCCAGTTCACTCAACTCCAAGCTCAGAAAAAATCGACAGAACAAACTTTAGTCAAAGCCTCAGAAGATGTATACAGAACATCTGTCTAAGTCCAAATATATTGAGTGAGGACAGTTCACTCAACGCCAGCTCAATAATAAATTCTTCTAAGTCCATAAGCATTGAGTGAAGGTAGTTGACACAACGCCCACTCAATTAAAAAATTAGCTAAGTACAAAAGCATTGAGTGAAGGCTGTTCACTCAACGCCTCATCAAGATGACAGGAAAGTCAAGTATGCATTAAGTGATGAAGGATCACTCAACGCACTCAACGCATATCAACAAAAAGTTTCTCTAAGGATAAAAGAGTTAAGTGAAGGCCGTTCACTCAATGCTTCCTCAACGGAAATATTGGCTAAGTCCAAATTCGTCGAGTGATGACTAATCACTCAATGCCTAATGGTATAAAACTTTGGTTAAGTGTTTTGGCATTGAGTGATAGCTATTCACTCAATGTCTATGATGAATCTTCTATTTTTAACTAAGTCCACAGGTGTTGTCGTCAGCAGAAATTCAAAATATTGAGGGAAGTCTACAATACACAACAAACGGCACTGCACATCTTCTGTATTACATTTAATGCAAAAGCATATTGCATCTAACTACTATTGCTGGTCCTGATGCTCTAAGAGTCATTGGATGGTGGAAGATAAAAAGCGACAGATCAGAATTAAAAGATTAACTTTTGGAAAACGCGGAACTTCATCTTCTTCCTCTCGACACATTTGCAGAGCCTGAAGAACAAGTTCAAACTTTTGATCTATGACACAAGAAGTTAGTTGTTTTCATTATCACCTATAACAGCAAGTTCAAAGAAAATCTCTGAGAAAGAAGAAGCAGTTAAGGCTAACCCTAGCTGTAGAGGAAGAATAAGAAAGTTGATGGAATTCTCACCTGCAACAGCAAGTTAAGAGAAACATCTCTAAGAAATAAGAAGCAGCAAAGCCAGACCCTAGTTGTAGTTACTTTGTAGTTCTAGCTGATCATTCCTGAAGAACATTTTCTAGAGCTATGAAGAAGAAGACTGAACTGAGCAACTTTAGTTCAGAAGAAGGTAGACATAGAGAAAATCTCACTAGTGTCTAGTCATCATCAACAAACCATTCATCAAGTAGGATCCTTTGGATCTGAGTGTGGGCCTATTTTATGAAGGCTAAGTGTAGGATCTTTTGTAGATCTGAGGTAGGATCCCTATATGGATCTGAGCTAGGGCCTGTGTGCCTGAGTTGTTGGACTTGTGCTCCAGACTGAGGTAGGATCCTGGACTGGATCTATGTTGCAGGGCAGTTTGCCTGAGGCAAGATCTGGTTCAGATCTGAGGTAGGAGAGTATTCCTCTCTAAGTTGTAGGCATATTCTCCTAGCCTGAGTGTAGGACTATTAACTTAGTCTGAGGATTGTGATCTTTGGATCACTAAGCTATAGGAGCAAAGCTTGCTCTGAGTTATAGGGCTTTATCCCTGAGGGAGGTCCTGGAGGAGATAGAGAGATCCTGAGGGATCTGTCTTATAAGCTCTTTGGAGCCGAGTTTGGGGAAGTTGCCTTGTCTAACAAACTATTAGAAAGGTGGGAGGGACAGTTGATGTACCCATAATCTGGAGAACCACTATAAAATTCCTATGTGTTGTGTGTGATTGTCTTGAAAGCAAAACTACCTTAAATCATAACTCACCTAAAATAGGAACAAGAAAAAAAGGGCTAAAACTTATTCACCCCACCCCCTCTAGGTGTTAGCTACTCTTGAAACTAAAGACTTGCATTAATGGCATCAGAGATAGCCAAGTCAGGCTTTTTGACTTACTTGCCTATGCTCTGAGAGTTTGCTGGAAGAGATTGATCACAGGACACTGCCTTATTTTTAAGTGAGGGGGCCGGGGTACCAAAGACAAATGGTCTATTATGGGCCATCTGAATTTCCTCATGTGGGGCCTTAAATACACTCAAGCCCATGCCCTTCGTCCCTCCATTGTAAGATACATTTGTACACTTACAAAAAAAGTTCACATTCTTCGAGTGACCATATATGCTATCCTGGTCATACCTGTTTGATGGGAGAATTACCTTATGGAAAGTGATCTTAGGCATAATAGGAGTCGTACCTTTCCCTTTGGAAGGGGCAACTCTAGGGTTCCCTTTAAACCCTAGACCTCTCGTACACTTTTGAGAGGTACATGAGTCTATTAGGGGCAACACTCTATTAGGCTTAGAATAGTTATCCACAATCTTTTTCTCCCTTTGGAGATTCTCTTCAAGATCCATAATGATTGTGTTCTTGTGGCAGGTGGTCCCAATCTGGATGATTGTGATTGACTTCAGTTGGCTGACTTCCCTCATCTTCTGATCCAGCAGAGCTGCTGAGTCAGACTGCAGGGAAGCAACTAGTTGTATGGAGATAATCTCCTCAGCTTGTTTCTTATCCAACATCTTTCTTCTCTTCAAAGCATTTAGATGGGCACCATACGTTTCAATCAATTGATTAACATCTTCCTCTGATTCTGACCCATCTTCATTAGAGGATGAATATGCATCAGAATTGGGACTAGTCTCACAGTCTGAACTAGAAGAGGAGTTGGACAGTTAATATACCTTTTTTGCACCAGGCTGATCCTGGCTGGATTCTTCATCTGTCATGGCCATGAGACCACAACTGCTGTCAGCTTCTTTATCCTCCTCAGTGTCACTGTCTGAATGTGACAGAGGGGCCCAGATGCATATCCTTGCAGCATGATAATCTTGTTCCTCTTCATCAATACTAGTAGCAAACAACCCAATATAGGCTTCTTCTTCATCAAAATCTAAAGAAGTTGAGTCACTCTGACTCTAGCTCTTTTCATTCTTGATAATGAAGTTCTTTTCCTTCTTGCTCTTTTGGTGGTGATGTTTTTTCTCACTATTCTCCTTTCTCTTGACAGGAAAATCAGCTACGACATGTACTGGCTTGCTACAACAATAGCAAACAAGTTTAGAAGAAAACTGAAAGCGAGGGATAGATCTACTTTACACTAGAGCGGGTTTAAATAGTGTATATTAAAATTTTAATTTAGTTTTATAGCGGATTTAAAAAATAGTGATATATATAAATATATAAAGCAAAAACAAAACAAATCACAAAACACAAACAGAGAGAATAACTATCACAGACGACACAAGGAGTTTATAGTGGTTCCCTAATAAACCTGGGTACATGCACTCTTCTACAATGCTAGTAGCAATCCACTAGAGATTTTTGATCAGGTGTATTGTCGCCAGAAGATCAATTTTTCTAAGGGAAATCTAGCAACTGTTTGAGCTTTTGACTAGGTGCACAAAAACCAAAAATAAGTCTTTTGATCAGGTGACTTAAGAACCAAGGGGGGTCAACTTTTGAAGGGAGTTATACCCATGTACACAGTTAGAAAAATAAAAGTAAAAGTGATGTTGTCTTCTCTTTCAAATTTCTCTGAGAAGACTATGTGGATGATAAAGCTAAAAGCTCCCCCTAATTTGTGTGGAGATTGTAATCAGGTGAGGGAGATTTCTCTTCAGGGTGTAGGCCTTCAACAATTGTATTTCTCTCTAGTAAAGCTTTTAGATAGATGAAAGATTGATTATCTCTTGGAGATTAGAAGATATTCAAGAACTCTTCGTGTTGATCTTTGTCTGATGTCTCACTTGTCAATTTATATTCAGCAGAGCAAAATTTCTTAGTATATATTCCTGAGAAGAAATCCAAGTATTGAATTTTGAAAACATTCCTTGAATAGCCTGAGGAGTCTCTGAGAATTTGTAACGGCTGAATTTGAATATTGGATATAAATTTATTCCTTACCTGCCATGTTGAATATTTAGAATGAATTCTCTATGATCAATCCGTATTTAATGCTGCCAGAAATAGCCATATTCATTAAGAATATTCAGCATTAAATACCAGAGAATAACTGGCTGGAATTAGTTGTTTAAAAAAAAAATTACTTCTGAATATAAACCGTCTGAATCTCTGCATAGAATTAGTCGAACTGGCTAAAGATTTTGTCGACCTGAGCAAGTAGTTCATCGAACTAGGTAAGTAATTCGTCGAACTGAGCTTGGCTTTCGTTGAGTTGGCGGTGGCTATCATCGAGCTGATCTTGAGAGTAGAGGTCAAAGTTTGTCGACCGGAGCTCGAATTTTGTCGAGCAAAGCTCAGAGGTAAAACTCTGAGTTCGTCGACTTGAGCTCGGTGATCATCGAACTGCGCTATTTTTTCATCGAGCAAATTTCTGCATTTGTTGAAATTCTTTTTTCTCTGAAGTTCATCTTGATGTAGCAACCCTTTAAAGAATAACCTATGACCCAGACTATATATAATGGGTCAATCTAAATATCCTAATAGTAATCCTTGCCCAAATCAGTAATAGGGTTCCAACAATATCCCCCTATTTGGGTGAGGATACTATTTACAAAAACGAAACACAAAGCATAAAGTATCTAACAAAAAAAAATTCAGGAGATATAACATAAGGTGCTTTGAGAGTTATAAACATAAACACAGTTTTAAAGTAAATCAGAAACTAAGAGTCTTTCTTAGAGTAATCAGATGAAGGTTTTGTGAAGACCAGCTTTCTATTGGGATATGCAGCTTCCCTTTGAGTCATCGTCAAGTCTTAAGAGCCAATTATCTTTAGAGATGTTGTCCTTGGTACTACAGCTTCTGGATGTAAGCTCATATATCCATCAACATTAAATAAGCACTTCTTAGAATACCTTTCAAATTCTTTTTGCCTATAAGAGGACATAGTGGTAAATTGAGATATGTCTTTACCTTCTGCTCCAGCTTTCTTTTCCCATGACAAAGCAATTAATTCATTAAATCTAGCCATTATAAAATTTGGATCCAACTCTGGATCATAGGTTGGAGAAGGAGGCCTTTCTGTGCTTGATTGTTGTTGTTGTTTACTCTGGCCCGAATGCTGTTTGCTGCCTTGTGATCCTGACCTAGAGGGTATGCTTTGACTAACCTTAGAATGTTGAGAAGGTGTAGAATTTTGAGAAATATTTCTTGTTGCTCCTGCTGGTGGTGGAGGATGAGGAGGAGCTCCTCTCCTATACCCTGGAGGTGACGTATATATCTTCATCTTCTTCCTTCTTTTCTATTCATTCCTTGAATATCTCATCCAGTGGGGAAGGTCTAGAATGAGAGTTAATCCATACAAGATGTAATATGGAATGTCTGCAGTAGAAAAAGGTTGAGGAGAAACCTTAGCTGGAGCCTTCTTTTTCATAAACTTCCTTTTCCTAGAACCAGAATCATCTTAATCATCTGATTCATCATCATCATCGGAATCTTCTACAGGTTGATCATATAGAGCATCTAGCTGCTTAAGTAATTCTGACTGAAACTACTGGCTTTGTATCTTCAATATCTGTTGCTTGAGTATTTATATTATCATCTTATTCCATATCTTGAAACAAAATATCATATAAATTAGGCATAGGAGTTTCATCCCAACCATAAGTAGGAGGGGAAGAAACTGGCTCTATGACATTTATTATATCATCAACTGTAACTATTATTTGAGAAACTAGGGGTTGAGAGGATATAACAGTAAGACTATTCTTTAGCTCTTCTAAAATTGAATGACTGATGGGAGCAGTATAACATACTGTAGCTTTAGCAAATTTATTCTCAATAACTGGAAAATCATTGCGTAGAATATCAAAATTAAATAATAAAGAATGAAGGTCAACTGTGGGATGGATAGACACATCACCAACAGTGATTATTTCTGGAATAACTACTGCTGCTTCCATTTCTTTAGCTGAACTTAACATCTCAATATCTTGAATATTTACAAAATCTGCTGCTACTGCTGGGCTGTCTGCTGCTGCTGCTGGAACTCTAGTTGTTGAGCTTCTCCATAAGACATCTCCCCCTGCTTAGATCCAAGGAAACCTGAATCTAGGCCCCCAGAAGATGAGACAACATGGGAGGAGGCAAGTTGAACAGAGAGAGCAAAGATGGAACCAACAAGAGGAGCCACAACATCAGCTATCAGCTTTTTGAGTGTAGGAGTGATGAATTCAAGAATATTGGCAGAGATAAAAGAAAAATCCATATACATATATCATTAGGAGTAGCAGATGTGGAAGGTGGATTAGCAGTAGAAGATGGTGTGGAGTGGGTTGGACAGATGGTAAAGGCTTGAGGAATAGATGGTGTTGGAATGTCAGAAGGAGTGACATCAGGAATAATTTCTTCCTGAATAGGGGAGTGTGGTGAAGATATATGAATTTGAGGTGAATGAGGTGGAGATGCAGGAAGTTGATTGAAGTTAGGAAGATTAGAGAGTAGAGGAGATGAGGGTAACTGAGGAATGGGTGATTCTGGATGAAATGAAGTGAATGGTATATCTTCAGATGTAATGGGTGGTATAGGGGACTGAAGAATGAGGGAGTCATCATGTGGAGTTGATGATTGAATAGGAGAATGGGGTGGAGATGGTAGGTGAAATGGTGGAGATAGCTGTCTAGGTGAATTATGCGGTGATGGAGGAGGAGAAGAGATATGAGGAGCAGTGACTTCTTTTAGGGTTGGCAGAGTTCCTGTTACAGCCCTTGTGCCTTTAGAAGCTATTCTGGAAGAATTAGCCTTGGAAGGATTAGGGATGACCCTCTCTCATCTTCCAAATAAGGCAGATGTCAGCCTCTTGGATGCATTTATGTGGATGGTCTGGGAGACCAGGAGTTCAGGGCACTTGGCTTGTAGGACGATGCCCAGAACCCTTCAATAACCAACATCATTCTTGTTGATTTTCTTCTTAATTGATTCAAACAAAATCATACCCCAATTAACAGATTTCTGATTATCTAAGGCACACATCACCATGAACTGGTGCCTAGTTACATAGTCAAGGATTGAGTGTTTGCCCAATATGACTTTTCCAACAATATCAGCCAAAAATTTATACTCTATAGAAAAAAATTTCTTCAAGAGATGGTTAGGGTTTCCCTGTGTATGACCCAACCTTTCTAGCATAATATCAAATTCAGAACTGGACATGTCTATGTCATCCTCTCCATTAACAAAACCAAAAATTTCAGATAAAATATCAAGTGATAAAGTAACCTGATTTCCATAGATTGATCCAGTAACTATTGACTGATCAGGAAACCTTGTAGTGTGAACCCATTCTTTAATTTCAGCAATTGGAAGTTTCATCCTTGTATTCATAAACTTCTTCAGATTCTGATCCTTGAACAATTTCAGAATATCCAAGAAGATTTGATCAGAATTTTGAAGGGAATCCATGTCTATGTCAAATCCAGTATCAAATTTCATCGCTGAAAGATTCGCCTGAGAAATCGTCATTGCTCTGCAAGACAGAAAAGATCAAGTGCAAGAGAAGGGAAATGGAGAAAGCGCGGGATAGAGTTTGATGAAAACCTAGATATGAGTTTTCAGAAGTTTAAAAGGCGAACTACGTCCGACGCAAGAGAAAGCATCAAACCCGGTTCAATGAAAAATTCTCAAAAGAAATGCATTTCGTCAATCTTTGGTCGACGAAAGTTTTGCGAAAGAAATATATTCTGTTGAGCTCCGTTTGACGAAAAATTCTTGAAACTAATTCATCGATATCTGTTCCACAAAACTTTCTAAACGAAGGTTCGTCGATCTCCGTTCGACAAAAATTTCCCGAATAGCTCACAGTTCGTCGATCTCTGTTCGACGAAAGGTGGATAATTTATAGAGCACAGACAAAAATCAAATTAATGATTCTTCATTATTCATGCCTAACTTATTTAAAAAGAAAAGATGTTTCTTTTCATCCAAGGGTTTAGTGAAAATATCTGCACTTTATAAATCAGTAGAAATGAAAACAAGATTAATTTTATTTTTGTCTATATTATCTCTAAAGAAATGATGTATAATCTCTATATGCATGGTCCTACTACACAGAACTGGATTTTGTGCAATAGAAATTGCACTGGTATTATCACAAAATATAGTTGAATTATTTAAGTTGTATCCATAATCCAGTAAATGATTTTGAATCCACAAGATCTATGAACAATAACAACCAGCTGCCATATATTCAGCTTCAGCAGTTGAGGTAGACACAGATGTTTACTTCTTGCAAAACCATGACACAAGCATATCACCAAGAAATTGACAAGTTCCTGATGTTTTTTTCCTATCAACTCTGCATCCAGCATAGTCAGCATCTGAGAATCCAGTTAATTCAAATCCTGACTCTACAGGATCCTAGAGACCTAGATTAGGGCAACCCTTTATATATCTCAAAATCCTTTTTAATAAAATTAGATGAGATTCTTTTAGATTTACTTGGAACCTAGCACAAATACATGTAGCAAACATTATGTCTGGTCTACTAGCTGTCAAATATAATAGGGACCCAACAATAGCCCTATATGTTTTCTGATCAACAGACTTACCCTATTCATCATTATCAACTACAGCATTAGAGGGTATGGGTGTTTTCATAGCTGAGGCATCTGACATCACAAATCTTTTAATAAGATCTTTAGCATATTTAGACTGGGATATAAAAATACCATCAGGAGTCTTCTTCACTTGTAAACCAAGGAAGTAGGATAATTCACCCATACTGCTCATTTCAAACTTAGAATGCATTAGGTGAGAAAACCTTTTGCATAGTTTGGAATCAGTAGAGCCAAATATTATGTCATCTACATATATTTGTACTAGAAGAACATTAGATTTATGATGTCTAAAAAAAGTTCTTATCTACTATGCCCCTACTAAACTTATGCTCTAAAAGAAAACTAGTAAGAGTCTCATACCAATCTCTTGGAGCTTGTTTAAGACCATAAAGAGCTTTGTTAAGTCTAAAAACACAGTTAGGATGAGTTTGAGAGATAAAACCTGGTGTTTGTTCAACATAAACTTCTTCTTTAAGCTCTCCATTTAGAAAAACACTTTTGATATCCATCTGATATACCTTGAATCCCTTGAATGCTGCAAATGCTAGAAAGATCCTGATAGTCTCTAATCTTGCAATAGGAGCAAATGTTTGGTCATAGTCTATGCCTTCCTCTTGAGAATAACCTTGAGCAACCAGTCCTATTTTAATCCTTATGATGATTCCTTGAACATCCAACTTATTCCTGAAGACCCACTTGGTTCCAATGACTGGATAGTCTTTAGGTCTTGGAACTAAATCCCAAACTCTACATCTCTGAAATTGATTGAGTTCCTCTTGAATTGTAATGATCTAGTGGGGATCTTGTTCTGAATCTTTTATGGATTGAGGTTCAATCTGAGAAATAAAATAAGCATGCTTCTGAACTTAGTTCAATTGATGCCTTGTTTGAACACCAGCTGATATGTCCCCAATGACTTGAGATCTAGGGTGATCCCTTAGTGTTACAAAATCATTTGGTAGAGTTGGTTCTTCAGCTACTTATGGTACTATTTCTTCTGGTGGAATTACATTTGTCATAATATTCTCAGCATACATCTCTTAATTTTCGTCTTCACTGTCATCATCAGCAATCTGTTGAGAAGAATGTGATGTATCCTCTTGTATTAGGATTAAAACACCCAATTTCTCACACATATGTGGTACCTAAAAAGAGTCTATGGTAGAAATTTCTTTCTCCTAGAAAAATATGTTAGTCTCTTCAAAAGATATATGCACATATTCTTCCATTTTAAGTATTGATTTATTAAAAACCCTATAATCCTTACTGACTTGGGAATATCCAAAGAAAATTCCTTCTGCAGCCTTAGCTTCAAATTTTCTAAGATGTTTCTTATCATTATTATGTATGTAGCATTTGCAACCAAAATCTTTAAAATAATTAACTTTAAGTTTCTTATCCTTAAGTAATACATAGGGAGTCTTACCCTTAAATTTATGTATTAGACTTCTGTTAAGAAAAAAATTTGATGTGCTTACTACCTCTACCCAAAAGGATAGTGGCAAGTTAGCATCTGCAAGCAATATTCCTGCAGATTTAATTAGGGTTCTATTTTTCCTTTCAGCTACCCCATTTTGTTGAGGAGTTCTAGGAGCAGAATAATAATATTTGATACCTTCCTTCTCATATAATTATTTCATCAGAAGAGATTCAATCTCAGTGCTATGATCACTTCTGATCAATGCAATCTGAATAGAGTACTCAATCTTGATGTTCCTAAGAAAGTCTTTAAGAACTTTAAAGTTATCTGACTTGTTTCTCAAAAATAACACTCAAGTGAATCTAGAGAATTCATCTACAACAACTAAAGTATAAGATTTCTCTCCCAGTCTTTGTACTGCAATAGGTCCAAAAAGGTCCATATGTAATAAATCCAAGTCCTGGGTGAATCACTTTTAGATATGAATTTAAAGCTATTTTTAGTTTGTTTGCCTAATTGACAAACCATGCAAAGTCCTTTCTTCTTGTAAAAACCAGAAGGCAATCCTTTGACAATGTTGTCTTTAGATAGATTAGCAATAGTCCTAAGGTTTATGTGACCTAATCTCTTATGCAATAATTCATTAGATTTACTAATTTGGTTAAATAGGCAGATTTCATATTTAACAGAGTTAAAATTTACTAAGTATATATTACCTTGTCTAACTCCAGTTAAAAGAGTTTGGTTATCATTAGAAATAATGGAACATAATGATTTACTAAAAGATACATGATAACCTTCATCACATAATTGACTTATGGATATCAGGTTATGCTTGAGACCTTTCACATAAGCTACCTCTCTGAAGGTAACTTCTTTAACCTTGACAATTCCATAGCCCTTAATCTGGCCACAGTTGGAGTCTCGAAAAATTACTTTAGGTCCAAGCATAGCTTTGAATTCTTGCAAGTTGTATTTGCATCTTGTCATGTGTTTTGAGCAACCACTATCCAGAGACTACTGTTCCTCTGTGGTAGGATAGTTCTTTCCCTGCAAAAACAAATTAGATGTTCTTGACTGAGGTTACCTTGGGTCTTACTTTCTTGATGTAACCCGAAGAAATAAAAGAGTATTCGGTTGGTCCTTATAACCAAGTGGATGATATCTCCTAGGATGAATTATCCACTGAGTAAACGGATTCTTAAAGTTTTGTGTCTTATTATATTGTTTAAAAGAATTAAAGTTTCTGTTAAAAGAATTTGGGTTCGACAAATTAAAATGAGTTCGTCGATCTGAGTTTGACGAATGGAAGTGAGCTTGTCGAGCTCTGTTCACAGAATAATATTGGTCATATTTTACGTTCCACATTCGTCGATCGCAGTTCGATGAATCATAGTGAATTCGTTGAGCTCCATGTGAATAATTGTGCGCAAATTCTGCATTCATAGTTCGTTGAGCTCTGTTCGACGAATAATCATTATTTCATCGAGCTCTGTTCGACGAATTATTTTGAACATGGTTTTCCTGAAGATTTTTAATTTGCTCTTGCTTATTCTTTTGAGAAATTTTAGTGGCTTTATCTGTGACTTGTAAAATTTTCTTTCCTTTGGAAGAAACAAATTTTATAGGTGTTGATAAAATATTTTTCTATAATAACTGAGGTTGACTTGATGAAGCACTCAATTCTAGTTTGTCATTTAGCCTGGCATTTACTGTGCTTGTGATATTCATCAGTTTGATGCTTCTCCCATTAAATGATTCTTCAAATTGCTTAGCCTCAGGTAATTTCTGGTCTAGTGAATTTGTTTGTTCTTTAAGATTTTTCAAATCTTCTTTAAGTTTTATATTTTCAGAAGAAAAATCATTTAATTCAGTTATCTTTTCTCTGAGAAGCCTTATCTCCTTCTCAAATTTTATTAAGACTTTGCATAATAATTTGAAATCCTTTTTAAATTATTCTGAAGAAAACTCAAGGGTAGAGATTACCTGATCTTCTTCAAATTCTGATTCAGCCTCAGAAATTGTTAAATTTTCTCAAAACGGTAAGCAAGGTAGCCTAAAGCCAAATTAATATTCTCAGCACTACCCAGTTCACACTTTGATCATGCGGAAATCCAAGGAGCAAGTTAAACACCAACCACAAATGGAAGAACAAGCAGGTCTTATATTCATTCACACTTCTTTACAAGGCGAGGTATATGTAGCGAGACATGATTTCGCTAGTACACAAGCTACAAACAGAAAGAACAAAACAAGTCGGGCGGATAGCACTAGAGACCGTCGGGACCTCCTACTCTTCCAAGGTTGCCGAAGCCGCCCGTGCTGCAACTGCTACAAGCCGAATAGCACACGGAGTCCGCCGAGACCGCGAGGTCAAGCGGACACACCGTTATTCGCTGCCTGCTGAAGAACTGAGGAACAAACCTCCTACCCGCCTGAGACCGGTGGACAGGTTATTGGAATTTGAACAAGCGGAAGCAGAAAACTAACCAGGAGCAAGGTAACGATGATGACTTCTGGGCGGTCTTGCACCAGATCGCCCCCACTATGCGGACACGATACAGTCAGCACAGTCTGCCCAAAACATCACATGGACAGCCACACCTCCTTCAGTGACAGTCCGCACAGCACAAGAGCAAAGCCTCCATCCACCACAAGTTCACGACCAAAGGCAGTCTGCCCGGTCAACAGCGGACTTGACGGATACTGCAGACACACTGGACTTGTCACAGAATGTGACCAAGTCCAGTAAATCACCAAAGGCCTAGCGTGAGCTCAGTGGACAAGGCCCAGTCCTCTAATACTACTCGCACGGCTTCCCAAACAACCGACCAACTGCCGGACTCGGACATCAGTCTGCGCAGTCCTCCACAGCAGCTTACACCTGTTGTACGACAAGAGCTCGACAAGCGCCACATCCAAACTCCAAGGCCAGTCTGCCACAACAGACACCACGAACACGCCAGTCTACAAGCCTCCCACGGATAAGGAACTCAACCCGCCGGTAAACAAAAGCTTGCAACACAAGGCTGCTGAACAAGGCACTTCCTACAGCCCGCAAAATCCGCTCAGTCCGATTCGCCAGAAGCCCGACATACTTGGCCATAGGCCAACCAGGCCGCTCAATAGACCGAACAAAGCCGCATATCAGGCCGCTCAAGCCGCTTCTCAATCAGCCAAGCCACCAAGATAGCCAACACCCAGACCGCAACCTGCAGTCCGCCCAGGCTGCGGACTCAGACTGCTCAGGCCGCACAAGCTGCTCTTCAACAGCGAAGCCAGCCAAGGTCACCAGGCCGCACCAGGAGTCCGCCCAGGCCGCGTACTCAGTCCGCACAGGCCGCTTAGACTGCCCGGCCTGTCCACCCACTTTCATTTCACAAATTTCAACACTCCCCCTTGAAGTGGGAAGTGGTGATCAAGCCCAGAAAGCTACGTAACCGCTGAAAAGGCCCCTTCGACGGCGGCTTCGTGACGATGTCAGCATGATTATCTTCACTCTGAACATGCCCGACCAGAAGAGATCCCTCCAACACCTTCTCCCTTATGAAGTGGCGTTCTGATGAATTGTAAATATACCTATTTTTGTGTACATTAATTTAGTTGTTTTCATTTATTTTTGTTGTTTTTACTTATTTTTATTCAATAAAACGCTCCTATTTTTGTAAATATTATACTAACTTATTTTATTTTATTTTTCAGGAAAAAAATCAAAAATCTGCCAAAATTTGACATGTCACGCCCGTGACAAATGGGTCACGCCCGTGTGACCAGGGCGTGACACGTCAAAAGCCGTGAAATCAGCAATTTTCTGAAGTTCAAAGCCTGTCACGCCCGTGTCACCCCCGAGTCACGCCCGTGACCCAAGCCCGTGACACTCCACTCGACGATTTCATCTCGACATTCGTCGAGTGTCGACACCTGCCTGTCACGCCCAGAGTCACGCCCGTGACCTGGGCGTGACCTTTCCAGCTAGCCCGACAAGACCTGCCCGAAGACTTTCGGCGCGCACCGCGCCCAGATCCACCTGCCTGTCACGCCCCATGTCACGCCCGTGACCAAGGGCGTGACCACTGCGAGACCGCCACGTGTCCAGCCCGAAGTCAACTTTCCCGTCAAATCGCCGGCCGCCTTCCAAATATACTGTCACGCCCCCTGTCACGCCCGTGACCAAGGGCGTGACCCATGAAAATTTTTTCTATAAATTCAGAGGTTCTGCTCTGAATTCCTGTTCCCCTTTTGGGCACCATTTTTGTATAGGGGAAATGCTGCTGGATTGCTTCCAAGGCCTTGTAAGGGATATTTTCTCCCTCTCTCTTTCTTTTTGTATTAGCTTTGTAATCGTTTTTAGACTTAATAAAAATGTAGTTTTTTTTTCCCATTTCATGGTTTTGGAATGCATCCATGTGCCCCTCTCTTATACAATCTTATTTATGCTTTGTTTTAACTTTTGTTTTTTTTCCGTTCTTTCCTAAGGCGTGTGTGAGTGTATGAGTATAGTTTTCGCTTTTATGTTTTCATTTTCTTACTTAGATTTGTTTAGATTAGGTTTTTATAGCTCTCTATTTCATTGTTATAAACCCGTAAAAATGTTTTCAAAGTGTTTTTTCCTCTTTTTTAACTTAGCTTTTTATTTCGCAAAACCTTTTTCGTTCTTTTTTTTCCTTTATTCGCACTTTTTTAGCGTTTTTACGGAGTTATAGGAATGATATTATAGTCGTTTTAATTTTTCGCGCACTTAGTTTTTTCGCAAAATCTTTTTCCTTATTTAATTTTTTTCGTTCTCTTTTTACGCATTTCTACCGCATTTTAGCGGTAGAAATGTATTCGTTTTTATTTTTCGATCACTTGCATTTTTGCGTTTATTTGCAAAACTTTCGCTCCGTTTATTTTTTATTTTCCCTTTTTATGCATTTCTACCGCATTTTAGCGGTAGAAAAGCAGTTGTTTTTTATTTTTTCGTTAACTTAGTTTTTTGCATTTTTTTGTGTGTGCGCATCTATTTCCGCCTACTCTTTAAGAGTTTAAATGGCGCTTTGCTTTATTTCAATTCTGTCGTGTGTGTGAGTGTGTTTTATTTTCTTGTAGAGTGCGTGTGTTTTCATTTATGTCGAGAGAGAGTGTGCGTGCGTTGCATTTATTTTGTCCTACTCGTTTGAGTAGGACCCGTATTTATTTTCTCCTACTCATTTGAGTAGGACTTGCGTGTGTGCGTTTTTACTGCTTTCTTTCTCCCGCCCACGCAGTTGCGCCGGGACTCGCACTTTACAGCTTTCTTCAGTCCTACTCGTTTGGGTAGGACTTGCAATTTTCTGCTTTCTTCAGTCCTACTCGTTTGGGTAGGACTTGCAATTTACAGCTTTATTTTTCCTGCTTTCATTTTACTGCTTTCATTTACTGCTTTCTTTACTGCTTTCTTTTCTGCTTTTCTCGCAAGCCGTCCCCATTCCGATGAGTGGCTAACCATTCTTAGCCCTCGGCATCGAAGAGCATTGGGACAGATAAAATAGCTTAAAATAATTAAAGGTCTAATTTTTCTAATTAATTAAAAGTACTTAAGGTTTGCCCGAGGTTAACGACGCGTAGGACCACATATCGATGTGTGGGCCCTATTTCCGTTTTCCATACGCTCGCCGAGAGGCCGTGCGTATGGACAGATCACCCCTTGGCAAAGAGAGTTCCGCACTAACCCTCGAGAGAGGAGGCGCGCCAACTCTACCGGATTGGGTTCCCCACCCAATAGCGGGGTTCTTAGCGTAATGCGGGCGTTAAGAGGAATCCTTCGTCGGACTAACGTTCGGTCGAATAGTCTTAGCGTTCAGGTGAGCGATAGCCCTATAGCTAGGTGAGCTCATTTTAGTGGAACCTCCACGGCCAAGTCTCCGCCTTAATTAATTAGAAATTTAGGAGCTCTTTTTATTTAAAGTTTATTTTAGTTCATTTGTTTTTTCGGTGCCATCGAGCTAAGCTCTTCATCGGCACCACCTTCAAGCTTTCTTTTATTGCTTTCTTTTTCTTTCTGCCATTTTCTGTATTTTATTATATATAAATACCCGACAAGTATTATCGGTAAAATAATAGTCCCCTCCAGGGAAGAGTAGAAATAATCGAACCGGACCCGAGAACAATACGACCTCGATATTCCACCCGGAATATCCTGTACTACTCACGATAGGTGCACTTGCCTCCTTTCGTTAAAACTCGATTTCTAAACCTTTTTTATATCCAAAATAAATAAATAAATACGCGCGACCCGTTTTCCTAAATAAAATCACTTCGCCTTTTTCTCAAATAAAACCGCCGGGTCGCCGCGTGACCGCAAATAATTTCCGAGTGTTTAACCTGCATCAAGTTTTTGGCGCCGTTGCCGGGGATCGAACCCGGGTCACCCGCGTGACAGGCGGGAATACTCACCACTAACCACCAAGTTTTTGGCGCCGTTGCCGGGGAATTTTAGGTTCGTTATTTTAAACCCTGGAAATCTATTAATTTTACCTATATATTTATATATATATATATATATAAATATTGCCAATATAATAATAATAATAATAAAACTAAAATATATATATTTACAAATTTATAAAACCAAAAAAAAAAATTGAAAAACTCAAAACAAAAAAATTTTGAAAAACCTTAAAAAATTAAAAAATTTGAAAAAACTATAAAACTAAAAAAAAAAACTAAATAAAAAACAACTAAAACCCAAAAAAAATGAAAAAAACAAAAAAAACTTAACAAAAAAATTTTTATTTTTCATTCTTTTAATAAAAAGACAAAAAAAAAAACAAACAAAACTAAAAAAAAAAACATTCTAAAAAAAAATGATGAAAAAAACAACTAAAAAATAAAAAAAACGTCCTTAAAAACACAAAAAATACAAGTGTATATATTTTGTCTTTATTTTTTTTTAACTTGTTTTATTTTGTTTTGTTTCGCTTCGGCGCGCTTCCATTCTTGTGCACGTTAGGGGTGTGCATTTCCATCACACCCACGTAGCTAAGGCCTTGGCTACCTTCGACTCCCCCACGCACTTGCCCCCCCTACCGCCTGCAACCCCTTAGCCGAATTTTTCGCTTTTTGTTTTTTTTCTATTATTGTTTTGCTCTTCTTTCCTCTTCTAATATTAATGCAGGGTTTCGACCTGCGCCTTCCCGGACTCGTCTAAGGGAAGCTCCTTCCCTCCCTTTTTTCTTTTTGTACTTATTTTATTTTGTATATTATCTGTTCCGCATACTTAGATTGCAACATTGGGGACAATGTTGGGTTTAAGTATGGGGGTGTTTTCCTATACTGCATTTTTTTTATTTTATTTTGTACTCATCAAAAATACAAAAAAATTTGCAAAACATAAAACCTAAAAAATTTTTCCCTTGTTTTTATTTTCATAAAACTTAAAAAAAAAAAAAAAAAAAAAAATTCAAAAAAAAAAATTTTCTCTTTCCCCCTCTTCTTCTTTTTTGTAAAAACTTGCGTCTTGCCTGCCCGCGACGGTCGACTCATCGAACCAACCATTCCAATAAGAGTCTGTTCGCGGGGCCGCAATCGAGTTTTTACTTTGCTTTTTTGTAAAAAAATCTCTCTTTCCCCCCTATCTTTTTTGTAAATAACTCTTCTTTCTCTTCTCATTCTTGTAAATAATTTATCCTCAAAAACAAAAAAATCAAAAAAAAATTAAAAAAAAAAAACCCAAAAACCCTAAAAAGATAAAAAATCTCTAAAAATCCTAAAAAGATAATAATTGAAACACAAAAAAAAAATGATAAAAACTCTAAAATTTCAAAAAAAAAATGTTTTGTTAAATTATGTAACAAAATAATTCGAATATACCATTCCTTAACCCTTTTTGCTTTCCACAAATCTAGTTTCGAGTTAATTTATATGCGAATTTTAGTTATTCTTTGCTTACTATTCGTTTATTAATTAAAGTTCGATAGATTTAAGTGTCTGGGGTTAAGTCTTAAAGAATTTTTTTTATGTCTTTTCCTTATAATAGGGAACTTGTTTTTCACCACCACTTCTAATTTTATAAATAGAAGCTCGTTTTTTTATGTTAGAAAATAACATCCATGGATTTCAATTATTTCAACTTCATGCTTTTAGAAACATTGGAACGTTCATTTTAAAAAGGTTGCTCTCAAAACTTTTTGATTAAAAGCTAGTTTTATTTTTGAACAACTAAACCCACTTCCATTTTTTTTTTCGTGTCTTAATTGACATGATTCCCCCCTATCCCTTAAAGGATCCTATGTCAATGGGAATAAGATTTCGTTCCGTAAACATAGGCACCCAATAATTTTAAAAAAGATTATATAGGGAGTAAGAGGATAAAATTCATTACTCCTACAAATATACATTGGGTTATTTATTTATTATGAAGAAAGAAAAAATTTATTATAAGTTAGGAAAATAAGATTTCGTTTTCCTAACTATCCAAAAGAAAAAAAATTGGAGGTTCGAGAAAAAATTGCCTCGCCTCAATATCCAAGCCTTCTTCATAATCCACCAAACCACTTAGCCTATTTCAATGATTCTAGACTTAATTTAAAATTTTTTTGAGAGCATAATTTTTAAATTGCATTATTTCCTTTAACTTCTTTTTAGCCAAAGTTTTTTGTATAAATCCAATCCATCTTTGTTAAACTAACAAAAATAAATTTTTGCCTTCTATTTTATTTTATGTAGAAGTCTTTTTGAAACTCTTCCTCTATTCATAACATTTCATAAATTACGATTTAATTCTTTAACCCCGGATGTTTATTTTGATCTTCCTTTTAATTAATTCAAGCGGTAGCTAAACTTAGGATCTCTTTTATTCCTTATAAGTTCATCTCCAACTTTTGCTCTGGAATAGCAAAAGCTTAAGTATGGGGGTATTTGATGAATTGTAAATATACCTATTTTTGTGTACATTAATTTAGTTGTTTTCATTTATTTTTGTTGTTTTTACTTATTTTTATTCAATAAAACGCTCCTATTTTTGTAAATATTATACTAACTTATTTTATTTTATTTTTCAGGAAAAAATCAAAAATCTGCCAAAATTTGACATGTCACGCCCGTGACAAATGGGTCACGCCCGTGACCAGGGCGTGACACGTCAAAAGCCGTGAAATCAGCAATTTTCTGAAGTTCAAAGCCTGTCACGCCCGTGTCACCCGAGTCACGCCCGTGACCCAAGCCCGTGACACTCCACTCGACGATTTCATCTCGACATTCGTCGAGTGTCGACACCTGCCTGTCACGCCCAGAGTCACGCCCGTGACCTGGGGCGTGACCTTTCCAGCTAGCCCGACAAGACCTGCCCGAAGACTTTCGGCGCGCACCGCGCCCAGATCCACCTGCCTGTCACGCCCCATGTCACGCCCGTGACCAAGGGCGTGACCACTGCGAGACCGCCACGTGTCCAGCCCGAAGTCAACTTTCCCGTCAAATCGCCGGCCGCCTTCCAAATAGTACTGTCACGCCCCCTGTCACGCCCGTGACCAAGGGCGTGACCCATGAAAATTTTTTCTATAAATTCAGAGGTTCTGCTCTGAATTCCTGTTCCCCTTTTGGGCACCATTTTGTATAGGGGAAATGCTGCTGGATTGCTTCCAAGGCCCTTGTAAGGGATATTTTCTCCCTCTCTCTTTCTTTTTGTATTAGCTTTGTAATCGTTTTTAGACTTAATAAAAATGTAGTTTTTTTTCCCATTTCATGGTTTTGGAATGCATCCATGTGCCCCTCTCTTATACAATCTTATTTATGCTTTGTTTTAACTTTGTTTTTTTTTCCGTTCTTTCCTAAGGCGTGTGTGAGTGTATGAGTATAGTTTTCGCTTTTATGTTTTCATTTTCTTACTTAGATTTGTTTAGATTAGGTTTTTATAGCTCTCTATTTCATTGTTATAAACCCGTAAAAATGTTTTCAAAGTGTTTTTCCTCTTTTTTAACTTAGCTTTTTATTTCGCAAAACCTTTTTCGTTCTTTTTTCCTTTATTCGCACTTTTTTAGCGTTTTTACGGAGTTATAGGAATGATATTATAGTCGTTTTAATTTTTCGCGCACTTAGTTTTTCGCAAAATCTTTTTCCTTATTTAATTTTTTCGTTCTCTTTTTACGCATTTCTACCGCATTTTAGCGGTAGAAATGTATTCGTTTTTATTTTTCGATCACTTGCATTTTTGCGTTTATTTGCAAAACTTTCGCTCCGTTTATTTTTTATTTTCCCTTTTTATGCATTTCTACCGCATTTTAGCGGTAGAAAAGCAGTTGTTTTATTTTTTCGTTAACTTAGTTTTTTGCAATTTTTTGTGTGTGCGCATCTATTTCCGCCTACTCGTTAAGAGTTAAATGGCGCTTTGCTTTATTTCAATTCTGTCGTGTGTGTGAGTGTGTTTTATTTTCTTGTAGAGTGCGTGTGTTTTCATTTATGTCGAGAGAGAGTGTGCGTGCGTTGCATTTATTTTGTCCTACTCGTTTGAGTAGGACCCGTATTTATTTTCTCCTACTCATTTGAGTAGGACTTGCGTGTGTGCGTTTTACTGCTTTCTTTCTCCCGCCCACGCAGTTGCGCCGGGACTCGCACTTTACAGCTTTCTTCAGTCCTACTCGTTTGGGTAGGACTTGCAATTTTTTGCTTTCTTCAGTCCTACTCGTTTGGGTAGGACTTGCAATTTACAGCTTTATTTTCCTGCTTTCATTTTACTGCTTTCATTTACTGCTTTCTTTACTGCTTTCTTTTCTGCTTTTCTCGCAAGCCGTCCCCATTCCGATGAGTGGCTAACCATTCTTAGCCCTCGGCATCGAAGAGCATTGGGACAGATAAAATAGCTTAAAATAATTAAAGGTCTAATTTTTCTAATTAATTAAAATTACTTAAGGTTTGCCCGAGGTTAACGACGCGTAGGACCACATATCGATGTGTGGGCCCTATTTCCGTTTTCCATACGCTCGCCGAGAGGCCGTGCGTATGGACAGATCACCCCTTGGCAAAGAGAGTTCCGCACTAACCCTCGAGAGAGGAGGCGCGCCAACTCTACCGGATTGGGTTCCCCACCCAATAGCGGGGTTCTTAGCGTAATGCGGGCGTTAAGAGGAATCCTTCGTCGGACTAACGTTCGGTCGAATAGTCTTAGCGTTCAGGTGAGCGATAGCCCTATAGCTAGGTGAGCTCATTTTAGTGGAACCTCCACGGCCAAGTCTCCGCCTTAATTAATTAGAAATTTAGGAGCTCTTTTTATTTAAAGTTTATTTTAGTTCATTTGTTTTTTCGGTGCCATCGAGCTAAGCTCTTCATCGGCACCACCTTCAAGCTTTCTTTTATTGCTTTCTTTTTCTTTCTGCCATTTTCTGTATTTTATTATATATAAATACCCGACAAGTATTATCGGTAAAATAATAGTCCCCTCCAGGGAAGAGTAGAAATAATCGAACCGGACCCGAGAACAATACGACCTCGATATTCCACCCGGAATATCCTGTACTACTCACGATAGGTGCACTTGCCTCCTTTCGTTAAAACTCGATTTCTAAACCTTTTTTATATCCAAAATAAATAAATAAATACGCGCGACCCGTTTTCCTAAATAAAATCACTTCGCCTTTTTCTCAAATAAAACCGCCGGGTCGCCGCGTGACCGCAAATAATTTCCGAGTGTTTAACCTGCATCAAGTTTTTGGCGCCGTTGCCGGGGATCGAACCCGGGTCACCCGCGTGACAGGCGGGAATACTCACCACTATGCATCACGTTCGATCTTAATATGCTTGGTCCTTGCGTGACACACTGGATTGTTTACCAGTTTGAGAGCACTCTCATTGTCACCCCGGAGCAAAGTAGGCCCTTACACTTCTTCATGAACATCTTCTACAAGCCTTCTTAACCAGATGGCTTCCCGAGCAGCCAAGACCGAAGTCTTATACTCAGCTTTTGTAGTAGACACGGACACTGAATCCTGCTTCTTGCTACACCACGAAATACAAGCTGAACCATAAGTGAAAACATAACCCGAAGTTGACCTCCGATCATCCGAGTCAGCACCATAGTCAGCATCCGTGTATCCAAGCAAAGCAGACTCGCATCTCTACTATAGAGGAGTCTCATATCAGAAGTTGACTTGACATACTTCAGAATGTTCTTTGCCGCCACCAGATGAGACTTCCTTGGTTCAGCCATAAACCGACTTACTCGGCCAACAGCATGAGCAATGTCTGTCCTTATAATCGTCAGGTAAATCAAGCTCCCTACAAGAGCCCTGAACACCAAAGGATCAAGAAGAATCCTTCCTTCATCTCGTCGAAGCTTCAACCTATGTTCTAGTGGAGTAGAGCAACTCTTCCCTTCGCCCATGCCAAATGGACTTACAATGCGATCTGCATATCCCTTCTGGCAAATGAGAATCCTGCACTCCTTCCTTTCCACTTCAAGACCGAGAAAGTGATGGAGCTCTCCCAAGTCTTTTATCTCGAAGCGTATAGCTAGCTCAGCCCTGAGCCTAGCTACTTCCTCCTCCAAATTCCCTGTGACGATCATGTCATCCACATACAACAGGACCAAGACTTGTAGCTCCACCCTTCTTCTTAACGAACAATCTAGAATCCGAGTTGGAAGCAAGATAACTGCAGAATTTCAAATACTCTACTATCTTCCCATACCAAGCTCTAGGAGCTTGCTTCAACCCGTAGAGAGCCTTCCTGAGCTTGCAGACATAGTCCGGATGAACTTCAGAAACAAATCAAGTGGCTAATCCATGAAGATGTCCTTATCAATCTCTCCGTAAAGAAAAGCGTTCTTCATATCAAGCTGCAACATACTCCATAACTTGCAAGCAGCCAAGGCGATCACCACTCTAACTGAAGTCATCTTTGCAACTGGACTAAATGTCTCCTCATAGTCTTCTCCATACTGCTGTGAGAATCCTCGAGCAACCAGACGAGCTTTGTACCTATCAATGCTCCCATCATCCTTCTTCTTCAACTTATACACCCACTTGCAAGTCACTGGAGTAATGTCATCAACCTTGGGTATAAGATCTCAGGTTTCATTCTTCTTGAGAGCAGCAATCTCTTCCTTTATGGCATCATCCCACTCCTTGACTCCAGGGGCCTTATTGAAGTTTATAGGCTCTCGCTCATCCAGAGGACTTGCAAAGAAGCAGGAGACAAAGCTCACTTCATTACCATCACAATATCGAGTCGGTGGCTTCACAACCCTCTTTGATCTCCGAAGAGGTGGTTCCTTGCTCACTACCTCTGTTGCTTCTTTAGGCTCAACACCACCTTCAGGAAAGCTTTGAGCAATGCTCCCCCTGCTTCCTGAGCTAGAAGCCTCAGCACCAGAACTTGAAGCAATAGGAGCTGCTAGTAAAACAGCAAGCTCCTCTTCCATACCTTTAGCAACCACCTTCTGCTCTCCATCAACCTTGCTTCCGGTTATCTCAACCGATCCACCTCCATACTGAAAGAATTAGTGCCTAACCACCTATAGGGGGGGTGAATAGGTGTACTTTTTCTTTTGCTTTTAAGGCAGAAACTCTGTTTAGTTAATTAACCAGAAATTGCAAATTCTACTACTACACAACACAGCAATCACAAAAATAATTCAACACAGAGTGCACATAGATTTTTATAGTGGTTCCCCAAGGTCTGGGTATATCCACTTTCCCCCTTCGACTATCTAGCAGTGTACTAGATTCGGCCTAACTTCTGCACTTCTCCTCAGATCCTCAGATCTTACAGTAGCTCAGAACCCAAACGAGGTTCCTACAACTCAGAGTGTCCTCACTCCTACAACTCAGGCAAACAGCCCTACCTCAGCCTTCACCAAGGCCTACACTCAGAGAACATAGTCTCCTACAACTCAGGCATAAGGCCCTACCTCAGTCTTCAACAAGACCTACACTCAGAGATCTAAATCTCTTACACTCAGCCTTTATAAAATAGGCTTACAGCTCAGATCTATAATAGATCTTACAAAAATTTGATTAAACAAAGTTTATGACCACCACCCTGAAAGAGAGAGAAGGGATGGATGGCTTCTTGAATAGTTCTTGGAAGAACTTGATGGCAGAGATCAACCTCTCTTAGCTTTCTTCAAAGCTTCTTGAATCTGAACTCAGTAGGGTTGAATCTCCTGAGAAGATGATCTTCAATCAGCTTCTGACTTGAGATTCAGATTTCAATCTGAATCTTTCTTAGCATCCTGGTTCAACAACTGCTCTTCTTAGATAGAGCTCTCTCTCTCCAACTTCTTTTAGATCTTTTGTATATTTACTTCTATCTGTATTGCTCAGAATCTGTATTCTTCAAAAAACTTGATCATCACTTTCTGTTGAAGGACAAAGCCTTTATATAGTCTTTCTCCATGGTAACCGGCTAATCCGATTTCTAACAACCTTCTGATAGCTGTGACAGTAGTAGTTGATCGGTTAGAAATGGCAGCTATCAAGTCATCCAGTCACTTCTTGAAATCACTGTCTCTGTCTGAAAGTGTCGAGACTGATCTTCATTATGTGTCGACACAAATAGATTAAGTGTCGACACAAGTGGACTAAGTGTCGACACTAGCCTTGGTGGTGTCGACACAACTTCTTTTGTTGTTGTAACAGCTTCTCGATACTGCTTCTTCAGAATGTGTCGACACTGATTCTGTGTGTCGACACAAGCCTTCTTTTCTTTAACTTTGTTGAAACTTGTTGTGTGTCGACACATCTCCTTTGTGTCGACACAAGTACTTCTTTACTTTAACTTTATTGAAGCTTTGTTGTGTGTCGACACAAGTTCTGTGTGTCGACACAGTTGATGTTGACAAATACTTTTGTGTGTCGACACTGATTCTTGGTGTCGACACATTTGATGTCGACTAAGTATTCCTGTATGTTGACACAGTTGATGTTGACAAATACTTCTGTGTGTCGACACTGATTATTGGTGTCGACACATTTGATGTTGACTAAGTATTCCTGTGTGTCGACACTGCCTTTTGGTGTCGACACTGATTCTGTCGACTTTGCTTCTCTGTGTGTTGACACTGCCTCCTGGTGTCGACACAATTTCTTCTGGTGTCGACAAAGCCTTTCCAAGTGTCGACACAATCTACTCCAAGTGTCGACACAGCTTTTCTCCAGTGTCGACACAAGCCTTCATAAGTGTCGACACTGCTTCTCTGGGTGTTGACACATGGACTTAGAAATTTTTTCTGCATTTCCTGCAATTACTTAACCTGCACATATAAACTCAAAACACATCAAATACACCTTGATTTATATCATTGAGTAGGGTGAGGCTTCTTCAAATCTAGTACACATTTTCCAATGTACCCAACAATCTCCCCCTATTTGGAGAAGTCATAACCCTTAGTCAATGATATACACCATACATAACAAATACACAATATGATGTATAACAATATTATATGACAGAGTAAATACTTAAAACAAAACATAAAAGATATTTCATCACAGAATAAGTATGCTAAAACAATGAGCATTCATTATAGTTTTGTTTCAACTACCAAAAGTTTCTTTAATCAAAGTTTACATGGATTTTAACACAAAAGATTACAAAGATGTAAACTTAAGAAAATCTAATCTAAGGCTGCTCTGGCTCCTTGATGACAATGCCCTTGCCTGATTGAATCTTGGCTTGCACAGGAACATCAGAGTAATCAGCAGGCTTCTTGCCCTTTAGATCTTTCTTTTTCAACTCTTCAGCCCTTATCTTTTGTCTTTCAAAATAGTGATAAGGCTTTGAGAAATATTTGCTAGGCTCCTGTGCATTAGGAGGTAGCTTCCCAAGTTTTGTCTTCCTTCTATACTGTACAATAGCTTCTTGCCTGGCCTAATGTTTTCTCCATTCTTGTTCAGAATACAATTTTCCCCTCTCTAGGGTATTGTCCTTTGCAGCTTTCCAAATAGTTAGTATAATATTCCTAGATGTTGGGCTCCGCTGCTCAAAATCTGGCTTTAACTCTGCCTGTTCTCTAAATCTCTTCTTTGACAATAGAGCTTCTTGCTCTTTCAATACTGCCTCTGGCATAGGCGTATCTACTTTCTCAATGATAATATTTTGATTACCCTCTGGAGGGCTATACATTTATTGTACTTCATGATGTATCATCTCAAAATCTGCTGGAGGATAGATAACTTGAGCAACCTCAGCTTGCTCACCTCCAAAAATAGCCGGATTTATGCCAGATTCAGCCACATTGTCATCATCACACAGAGGTGGATATCCAAGAGTGGCTCTAATGCTATTGGAAATCCATTTAGCATGATCAGATCCAGCTTTGACTAGTACTCTCTCCCCCTTTATGACTTCTCCAGCCACATAATCTCCAAGATCATCCTTCTGAAATCTGATCTGTTCATCTAGAAAATTAACTCCATCCTTATAAAAACCTTTTAAATTCAGCAGCAGTCCAGAAATAGTCTTTTGAGAATCTGTAATAGCAGTTTTTACAGCAGCTATTCCTTCTTGGAAGTCCATATCAAACTTCTTCTTATCAAACTCTGGTTTGGCTATAGACTTATTAGCAGACTGGGCTGTTACAACATTTTTCAGTTCTGTAATAATGACATTATGGGATGCAGTCAGATTATCATTCATCCTAATCTGATTTTCTAAGATATAGCCCTGCTTTACTGCTATATCATCTACTTGTGTCTTTATCTTTTCTTGATGAGTAGCAAGATAAACCACTACATTACTCCCTTTATAAAAACAATCAGTCATTTCCTTTTTATTTTGATTCACTTCAAATCTTATAGATTTTATATCTTGAGCCAAGGAGAATTGGAGATCTTTTTGAGTCTCATCCATATACTTCTCCATTGCTATCCTTTGCTCATCCAACTTCACTTGTAAGGATATTAACAATGAACTGTAATCAATTGTTGGGGCAGGCTGTGGAGCAACAGTTTACAGTGCGTTCTTGTAGCTTTGACTCCTTCTTTTGAAGACCATAAGCTTCCTCTTCTTTGCTTGAGCTTCAGCTGCATCCTCAGAATCAGAGGTATTGATTATATTTACTCTATCTTTAGGACTAGGAGTCAAGTCCTGTGCAGTCTTAGGTAGCTCCTCCTGAGTCCTTTGCTCCTCAGTCTCAGTTCTACTTTGCTCTTCCTCATTTCTTGCAGTCTCCTCATGAGTTTCTACTTGCTCCCCCTCAAAAGCAGTTTTCTCTCCCTCAAAACCAGCATGCTCCCCCTCAATATCAGGAAACAGCTCTTCTAAGGTATACTCTTGTTGAGTAGGAACTTGAGGCACTGTGATCTCTAGAGCAATAGATGTATCTTCCAAGATAATATCTTGTGCTTGATTGTTTAATTGTGTTGACTCAAGTATGGTTTGTGTTGCCATTTCACTGTCTAAGTGAGTAGGCACATCCTCATGGTGAGGCTCCAACTAGAGTGGATCCAGGTCGATGGGGCTAGTAGATGGTTGCTTCCCCTGCCTCTGTGCATCTTCATTTCTTACTGGTAACTGTCCAGCATTTCCCACCTCTTCCTCATCAGAACTAAAAACTACTTGCTCCTCTGAACTACTGTAAGGTTCAGGAGCCCTTTTAGCTTTCTTCTGCTTCCTCTGTGGAGGTGTTTCCTTCTCTGGAGTAGGCATGTCCTTAGTTAACACCCTATCCCATCTTGAGATTATTCTGATGTACATCCTCCTCATGTGATTTATCTTAGAACCAGCAGCTTGTTCCATTACTTCTGGAATAGTTCCAGCCAAGTACAAGCTCATTATCCTACCCAGATTAGGCTTCTTCAGACTTTCCTTAATCTTCTAAAAAATCACTGCTGACCAATTAGTGTTGAGTCTGTAGATGATCCTTGTCATCAGGCTGAACATGTAGGCAGAAATCCTATCATGTCCCCCTAGCTTGCAGAGGATGACTTTGCCAACTAATTCTGACAAAAATTTGCCTTGCTGATTCATGCCTTTTCTGTTCATGGCAGCTCCAATCTTTAAGGTGGGATCCAAACCATACCATTGTAGTGCTTCCCTTGTCTTAGATGCAAGTACATCTTCCTCTTCTTGAGTTCTTGGTAGTTGAAGAGTTTTTCTCAAGCTCTTCAAAGTAAGTTTGACTTTGGCTTCATGAACCATTGATTTGATCTTTAAACCAGATGAATCTAAAGTTGCAGCGCCATAGAATTCTAGTACTTCCTTCTTTCAAATCTTGGTTGGCTCAGAGACTAGAAATTCTAACTCATTCTCAGTAATTAGGGTTACTACCTCCTTAATTTCTGGTTCTGCATGGTCAAATGCGTTGCGAACTAGCTCATATCCTTCATTGACGTTCTCTTCAAGCTTAGGCGCCATTAGGGTTTTGAGAAATCTTGAATTTAGATGAGAGAGATCTCGACACAAAGTTTTGGTCTCGAAACTATTGAAAGCATGTCGACAAACAATGTTGAAGACCTATTTATACCTTTCTAAAAACGAAGGTGAAAAGGCGGTTCATAATCCTCTAAATGTGTCGACACTGTTGAAAAGTGTCGACACTGACTACTTAAGTCTCGACAACGGTGTTGACTACTATGTGTCGACACTAATATAGTCGACAGAATTTATGTGTCGACAATTATACATCTGCGCTCGACGATTAGTTGAAACTCTACTCGACAAAATCTGTATTGAACCTAAGTGTCGACACTATTTCTCTGAAGTGTCGACACAGACTTTCTTGATGTGTCGACATCATTTCTCTGGAATGTCGACACCACCACTATGTGTCGACACAGACAACTCCTTGTGTCGACACCATTTTACTTAGCCAAATTTTGTGAAACTAATCTATGTTCAACATGCCTAATTCAATTTTAAACTTATTGAATTTAGTTTCATCGAAAGGCTTAGTAAACATATCAGCAATTCTATTATCCGTTTTGACATATTCTAGTGTAATGTCTTCTTTTTCTACATGTTCTCTAAGAAAATGGTATCTAATTTCTATATGTTTAGTCCTACTATGTGAGACATGATTATTAGCTATAGAAATTGCACTTGTAGAATCACAAAACAAAGGTGTTCTACTTACTTGAATATCATAGTCTTCTAGCTGGTGCTGAATCCACAATAGTTATGCACAGCAACTTCCTGCTGCCACATATTCTGACTCAGCTGTGGAGATTGCCACACTGCTCTGCTTCTTACTGCTCCAAGACACTAGTCTTCCACCTAGAAATTGACAGGTGTCTGTAGTACTTTTTCTATCTTCCTTGCAACCTGCAAAATCTGCATCTGAATAGCCTGTCAGTAGAAAATTTCCATTCCTAGGGTACCAAAGGCCTAGATAAGGTGTGCCCTTAAGATATCTCAAAATCCTTTTTACTGCAGTCAGATGAGATTCTTTAGGTCATGCTTGGTACCTAGCACAGACACATGTTGCATACATGATATCTAGTCTACTAGCAGTCAAATATAGTAGGGAGCCAACTATCCCTCTATACAAAGTTTCATCTACAGGTTTCCCTGCATCATCTTTGCTAAGAGACGCACTTGACCCCATAGGAGTTCTCATGGTAGTGGATGATTCCATACCATACTTCTTTATTAACTCTAGGGTGAACTTAGACTGGGATATGAACAAGCCATCTTCAGTCTGTCTTACTTGGAGACCCAAGAAGAACTTAAGTTCCCCCATACTGCTCATTTCAAATTTTCCTTGCATAAGTTTTGCAAACTTTCTGCAAAGATTACTTTCAGTATACCCAAATATTATGTCATCAACATATATTTGGACTAGGATTATCTTTCCTTTAGATTCCCTAAGGAATAGAGTCTTGTCTATTTTCCCCCTTGAGAATTTGTTCTCAATAAGGAAACTAGACAGGGTTTCATACCAAGCCCTTGGGGCTTATTTCAACCCACACAATGCTTTCCTAAGTCTATGAACATAATCAGGTTTGAGAGGATCAACAAAACCTGAGGGCTGCTCTACATAGACTTCTTCTTTTAAATTTCCATTCAGGAAAGCTGACTTAACATCCATTTGGAATACCTTGAAAGCTTGATATGTTGCATAAGCAAGGAACATCCTAATTGCTTCCAGTCTTGCTACTGGGGCAAAGGTTTGATAAAAGTCAATACCTTCTTCCTGCCTATACCCTTTTGCAACAAGTCTTGCTTTATTCTTCACAATGATCCCATTCTCATCCAATTTATTCCTAAAGATCCACTTGGTTCCAATGATGTTGTGGTCTTTTGGTTTAGGAACAAGCTTCCAGACCTAGCATCTTCTGAACTGATTCAGCTCCTCTTGCATGACATCAATCCAATGTGGGTCTAGAACTGCTTATTCAAATTTCTTTGGTTCCACTTGTGATAGGAAACTGGAGTAAAGAACTGTGCTCAGATTCCTGCTTCTTGTTTGCACTCCTTGTCTTGGATCACCAATTATCTGGTTTGCTGGATGATCCTTTAAGTGTCTATTAGCTGGAGGTAGTCTATCTTCAGGTTGTACACCTCCAGCCTCTTCATTAAGCTGCACCTCTTGGTTTTCTTCAGCATCTAGAGAGTCATGTACTCCCCCTGGACAGCAGCCACCATTTTCCACTTCCTGAGTTGCAGTAGAATCTTATGTAATGGTAAGCTTGTCCATTCTCTCATTTATACATGTAGAACTGCAAGAACTACTTGGCAATTCACTGTTAATCATTCTTGTTTCATCAAAGACTACATGTATAAACTCTTCTACAACTTGAGTAACCAAGTTGTAGACCCTATAAGCCTTACTATTGTTGTTGTACCCAACAAATATCCCCACTTGGGATTTGGCAGCAAACTTAGTTAGATAAGACTTGCCATTGTTAAGTATATAGCACTTGCAACCAAAGATCCTAAAATAGGATAAGTTTGGTTTTCTGCCCTTCACAATCTCATAGGGAGTCTTTTTGTGGCTCTTGGTGATAGTAGCCATATTGATCATATGACATGTAGTGTTTACTGCCTCAGCCCAGAAATATTTTGGGAGAGAAGTGTTACTCAATAGAGTTCTACAAGCCTCTATCAATGTTCTATTCTTCCTTTCAGTAATACCATTTTGTTGTGGTGTTCTAGGTGAAGCAAATTCCTGAAAAATCTCAAATTCTTCACATAGTCTTGTCATACTTTCAGACTGAAATTCAGTACCATGGTCACTTCTGATTTTGACCACTGTACTATCCAACTCATTCTGAATTTGTTTAACAAAATTATATAAGACACTTGGGGTTTCAGATTTTTGTCTAAGAAAGAACACCCAGGAATATCTAGAATAATCATCTACCACCACAAATGTGTAGACCTTCCTACCTAGACTATGAACTGGCATAGGACCAAATAGATCCATATGCAAGAGGTATAGACACCTCACTGAATCCTTGTTTTCAAGGCTATGAAAGGTGGATTTGGTCTGCTTGCCTTTTTGACAAGCTGAGCATATCTCATCCTTTATACACTTAACTTGAGGACCATTCCTCACTAACTCTTTGCTAAAGAGTTGGCCAATAGTCTTGTAGTTAAGATGGGTCAGCCTCTTGTGCCATTTAACATAATGTGAGACTCTCTCATCAGCTACAAGATAAATAGGAGAAACATTGTTCTCACACTCAAAGTTAAGACAATAAACATTTCTCTTTCTATATCCTGTCAATATGACCTTTTAATCACTTGACCTTTTGATATGACATCCATTCTTAATAAATGAAATGTCATATCCTAAATCACTCAACTGACTTATGCTTATAAGGTTGTGTTTCAAACCTTTCACATAGGCCACTTGAGTGATAGTAATCTGATTACTAGAAATGTTATCAAATCCTTTGATGATTCCTTTTTTTGAACCACCAAAGGTTACTTTAGGGCCATCCATGATAGGTTTGTAGTCCTTCAGCAACCCCCTTGTTCCATTCATGTGCCTGGAACATCCACTGTCCAAGTACCATATTGGGGCATGACAACTTGGACTCACCTGCAACACAGATTACTTAACCTTAGAACTCAAATAACTTTTGGGTCCTTGGTACAAGTTAGTCTGCACTTTAACAAATCTACCTGTAGCTCTTCTAGCAGGAAGATTTCTACTCTCCTTTACACTAGAATTGTGCCAACAATCTAAGGCAAAGTGGCCTACCTTGCCACAACACCAGCACTCAAACTTGTTATATCTTTGTTTAGGTATAACCCTAGCTGAATTGTCTACAGCAGGCTTCTTGTTTTGTGCTGGGGCTTTGCCTTTAGATTTGGACTTAGCAGTCCATGCAGTTTTCTTAAATCCTAATCCAACCTTACCCTTTTGAGGTACAAACTCATCAATCAAGGGTAATACAGATTTAGCTTTAGAAAAACTGGCTACAATCTCTTTCTCTTTCTGAAGTCTAACCTCCAGATTTCTAATCTGATCATTCTTGAATGTGATTGTGCCCATTTGAATAACAGTTATGTTTTTCAATCTGGTAATCTCATTCAGTTTTTGATCTAGCAACTTCTCTAAATCTAATGCAGCCATCTTAAGGTCTGCAATTTTCTTAGCCTGAGATTTAGCCAGGTTTTTGCTCTTCTTAATTGCCTGCAATAAATCTCTATATGCATCTATCAGTTGATGAATATCACCTTCAGACTCAGACCTATCCACATCACTTGATGCAGATGTTGCTGACTCTGACTCAGTACTGCAATCTGAAAGACATTGTACCTTACTGGGACCAGGCTGATCCTACCACTTGTCTTCTTCTGATACAGCCATTAGTCCCTTGCATTGATGGTCTTCTTGTTCATATATTGAGTTCAGCACTTGTAAAAACTCTCATTCTTCATCTGCAGCAAACAGACCAATGTAAGCCTCAGCTTCAGATTCTGACTCTGAAGATGACTGATCTGACAATGTCTTCTCCTTCTTAGCAACAAAGGATTTCTACTTCTTGCTCTGGTGTTGAATCTTCTTTTTATCACCAGACTCTTTTCTTTTATCTGGACATTCAGCCACTATATGTCCAGGCCTATTACAACAGTAGCAAACAATCTTTGATGATGTTGACTTGTTTGGCATAGACTTGCTCCTGTCTTTCTTGGATGACTTCCTCTTTTGATAGTAATCATCCTTAGGTTTAGATGTGGAAGACTTAGACTTCCACTGCTTCTTCTTCAGAAATCTCTGAAACTGTCTTGTAAATGCTGCAAAATCTTCATCAGAGTCACTACTGTCTGAATTCTGATTGTCTGAATTTTCTGAAGTAGTTTCAGCAACAATCTTAGGAGCAGATGGAGACATCCTCCTATTTTTCTTAGTGTCTTCAACCTTTAAGGCCATAGATTTTTCTCTATGCTCCACTCTTGCACTTTTCTCTTCTTCTTTCCTTTCCATTAGCTGCATCAAATATGACAGCAGTTTTCCAAACAAGGTTGGTGGAGAGATATCTGCAAGTTTGGCCACTTCCCTAATGACACAAATCTTAGTGTCACAATCCTTTATCAGGGATCTTAGAAATTTATCATTCAGTTCATAAGTACTGAAGATTCTCCCATAGGACATCAACTCATTCACTATCCTATAGAACTTTTTATAGCACTCAGTGATACTGTCAGACTTTCCTTGTCTGAAACTTTCATATTCTTGGTTTAGCATAGATTTTTTATCTTGTCTTACTTCTTCATATCCCTCCATATAGACTATTAAATATCCCACATTTCCTTGGAGGTCTTGCAGTGAATCAAATTCTGAAAGGTTGCATCATCAATGGCACTCACTATGATGTTTTGGGCTCTCTTATCCATAGTGGCCAAGATGATCTCATCCTTGGTCATCTCTGAATAATCCTTGAGAATTCTTTGGATTGCATCCAGAATTGATATCTTCATTGGAACATAAGGACCTTCCTTGACTGTAATATAGATCCTTGGATCAGAAGCCTCCATAAATAGCCTTACCCTTTCTTTCCAGATACCAAATATCTCCTTTCTGTATATGGGTAGTTTCATTGAACCTAGTTCCTTATGATTTTCCCCTGAACCCATTTTCTTGATTCTTGAATTTGCCTTAAGGATCTCACTCTGACTGTTAAGTCCTTCTTTGAGTAACCTCCCTCTGATACCACTTGAAAGAATTAGTGCCTAACCACCTAGAGGGGGGGTGAATAGGTGTACTTTTTCTTTTGCTTTTAAGGCAGAAACTCTGTTTAGTTAATTAACCAGAAATTGCAAATTCTACTACTACACAACACAGCAATCATAGAAATAATTCAACACAGAGTGCACACAGATTTTTATAGTTGTTCCCCAAGGTCTGGGTACATCCACTTTCCCCCTTCGCCTATCTAGCAGTGTATTAGATTCAGCCTAACTTCTGCACTTCTCCTCAGATCCTCAGATCTTACAGTAGCTCAAAACCCAAACCAGGTTCCTACAACTCAGAGTGTCCCCACTCCTACAACTCAGGCAAACATCCCTACCTTAGCCTTCACCAAGGCCTACACTCAGAGAACACAGTCTCCTACAACTCATGCACAAGGCCCTACCTCAGTCTTCAACAAGATCTACACTCAGAGATCTAAATCTCTTACACTCAGCCTTTATAAAATAGGCTTATAGCTCAGATCTATAATAGATCTTACAGAAATTTGATTAAACAAAGTTTATGACCACCACCCTGAAAGAGAGAGAAGGGATGGATGGCTTCTTGAACAGTTCTTGGAAGAACTTGATGGCAGAGATCAACCTCTCTTAGATTTCTTCAAAGCTTCTTGAATCTGAACTCAGTAGGGTTGAATCTCCTGAGAAGATGATCTTCAATCAGCTTCTGACTTGAGATTTAGATTTCAATCTGAATCTTTCTTAGCAGCCTGGTTCAGCAACTGCTCTTCTTAGATGAAGCTCTCTCTCTCCAACTTCTTCTAGATCTTCTGTCGAAAATCTTCTGTATATTTACTTCTATATGTATTGCTCAGAATCTGTATTCTTCAAAAAAATTGATCATCACTTTCTGTTGAAGGAGAAAGCCTTTATATAGTCTTTATCCATGGTAACCGGCTGATCCGGTTTCTAACAATCTTATGATAGCTCTGACAGTAGTAGTTGACCGTGAAAGGTATGGTACCTAAACACCTAGAGGGGGGGTGAATAGGTGACCTAATCCTTTTCTAACTTTACTGGCAGCAAACAGTTTATTATCACAGATTTATAACTTTTGCACAGCAATCACAAAGCATTCACAGCATACACAGCACAATCACAGCACAACACAGTGGTTTATAGTGGTTCCCCAAGATATGGGTACATCCACTTTCCCCCTTCGCCTATCTAGCAGTGTACTAGATTCGGCCAAACTCCTCCACTGTCTCAGAACCCAAATTGGTTCCTACACCTCAGGCCCAAAGCCTTACAACTCAGCTTTATCACAAAGCCTACATTTAGCCAATCAAGGCCTACACTCAGCCAACCAAGGCCTACACTCAGCCAATCAAGGCCTACACTCAGCCAACCAAGGCCTACACTCAGCCAACAAGGCCTACACTCAGAGATCTCAATCTCCTACACTCAGGCTCACAAGCCCTACCCTCAGCCTTTATAGTTATAGGCTTACAATTCACTCAGATCCAAAGGATCCTACAAGTTAAAAAATGTATTACAGATATTAACTCTACAACTCAGAAATAAAGAGGGGAGTTGAGAGTTTCTTGATGAGTTCTTGGAAGAACTCAGCTGGATCCAATCTGACTTAGCTTTCTTCAAAGCTTCTTGAGTAGAACTGAATAAGACTGAATCCTCCTGCAGTTGTTCCTTGAACTCTGCCACTTAAGATCCAGAATGAATCTGAATCCTTCTTCTCAGCCTAGTTCCAGAGGCTGATTTCTTGGATGGAGCCCTCTCTCTCCAACTTCTTAGATCTGCACTTGGACTGCAAAATCTTCTTGTGTTGATACTCTTGGTACCACTTTGATAACTTGTTCTTCAATAATGTGATCCACTTGAACAACTATCTGAACCACACTCTTGAACAACTATCTGAACCACTCTTCAACAACACTTTCTGTAAACTGTAGGTGCCTATTTATAGGCCTTCTTCATGGTAACCGGCTGGTCCGGTTCATAACTGACTTCAGATATCTCTGACAGGTGCTGTAGACCGGCTGGAATGGCAGCTGTCAAGTCATCCAGTCACTTCTTGAAAATCTCTAACTGTCTGTAAGTGTCGAGACTTTCTGTCTTTAAGTGTCGACACTTATAGTCCAAGTGTCGACACATGTTGTGTAAGTGTCGACACAAGTCTACAAAGTGTCGACACAACTCCTTGTATGTCTCGACACAGATTCTTCTGCATGTGTCGACACTGAAATTGAGTGTCGACACAAGTACTTGTTCTTCTAGCTTTTGCTGAATTCTTCTAAGTGTCGACACATCTCCTTTGTGTCGACACAACTTCTTGTGTTGAATCTGTCAAGTGTCGACACTGCTTCTTGGTGTCGACACATAGTCTTCAATGTCGATACTTGCTGAGTGTCGACACAGCTCCTTGTGTCGACACACCTTCTTCTTGTTGAGACTTCAGCTGAGTGTCGACACATTCCCTTAGTGTCGACACTTGTACTTAGAATATTTTTGTTGATCTTTCTGATCTTTGCTAAGTGTCGACACAGCTTCTTGTGTCGACACTTTCTTCAAGTGTAGAGTCTTTAGCTGAGTGTCGACACATTGTGCTGGGTGTCGACACTTACTTCAAGTGTTGACTCTTCTATTGAGTGTCGACACATTGTTCTGAGTGTCGACACTTTAACTTAGTCTCTGCAGACTTTTGCTGAGTGTCGACACAGCTCCAAGTGTCGACACTTTCTGGTGTAGACACAGCTTCACTGGGTGTTGACACAGCTCTTTGTGTCGACACTTCCTGTCTGCACTTTTCTTCACTGAGTGTCGACACAGCTCCAAGTGTCGACACTTTCTGTCTGGTGTCGACTCTGCATCCCAGGTGTCGACACAATGACTCCAAGTGTCGACACTGCTTGTCTGGGTATCGACACAAGTCTTCTTAAGTGTCGACACTTTCCCTCTGGGTGTCGACACATGGACTTAGAAACTTTTTGCTTCAGTCCAGTGATTACTTAACCTGCACAAGTAAACTCAACATACATCAAATACATTATGATGTATATCATTGAGTTGGGTGAGGCTTCTTCAAATCAGGTACATTTGCCAATGTACCCAACAATCTCCCCCTATTTGGAGAAGTCATAACCCTTAGTCAATGATATACACCATTCATAATTAAAAATTACAAAATGATGTAAAGCAGATTATTTACAGCAGGGTAAACATAAACATGTAATAATTCACACATGTATACACATTCATCATTTCAGAACAAACAAGAAATAGACACATTCACAGAACAATCATGAAATATATTTATCATATATTGTTCTAACATTTTTCTTATACATCTTCAATGGTTTACAAAAATGTTTTACATTTAAAAGATTACAAAATAATCTTCAAGTAATTTCTTAATCTATTTCTGGTCTGGTTCCTTGATAACTATCCCTTTGCCAGCTTGGACTTTAGCTTTGACAGGGGCTTCAACAGTTTCAGCATCAGCAGGCTTCTTGCCTTTTAGATCTTTCTTTTTAAGTTCTTCTGCCGTGATCTTCTGCCTCTCAAAATAATGATATGGCTTAGGGAAGTACTTGCTAGGCTCCACTGCAGTAGGAGGTAGGTTTCCCATCTTAGCCTTCCTTCTATACTGAACTATTGCTTCCTGCCTGATCTCATGCTTTCTCCATTCTGCTTCAGAGAACCACTTGTTCCTGTCATGAGTATTGTCCTTGGCAGCTTTCCAGGCAGTTAAAATTATATTCCTAGAGGTAGGGCTCCACTGTTCAAAATCTGGCCTTTGTTCTGCTTGTTCCCTAAACCTCTTTTTGGACAACCTTGTCTCTTCTTCCTTCTGTAATGCCTCTTGCATGGCTTCAGTAATAGGTTGAACAACCTTTTCAATATGGATATTGTCCTTGCCCTCAGGTGGGCTATACATGGTGCTCACATCTGCTTGAATCATTTCAAAGTCTGGAGGTGGATAAATGACTTGAGCTACTTCTGGTGGCTCACCTCCAAAATAAGCAGGATTTAGTCCAGATTCAGCAACCTCATTGTCATCACACAGAGGACGATATCCAAGTGTAGCTCTGATGGAATTTGATATCCATTTAGCATGTTCAGAACTTGCCTTGACTAGTACTCTCTCCCCCTTTATGACTTCTCTAGTCATGTGATCTCTGACATCATCCTTTTGGAATCTGATTTGGCTATCCAAGTATCTGATTCCCTCTTTAAAGAATGGTTTCAGCTTTTGAAGTTGTTCAGAGATAGCTTTCTGGGAGGCTTGGATTGCAGTCTTCACAGCAGAAATTTTCTCTTGAAAGGCTTTGTCAAAGTCAGCTTTAGCAGCAGCAGTTGATGTAGAAGGTTCAGCAGCCTTGGTCTTCAACTCAGTGACTATAGCATTATGGGAGGCAGTCAAATTGTCATTCATTCTTAACTGATTCTCAAGAACATATCCTTGTTTCAATGCTATATCATCAACTTGGGCTTTGATTTTCTCCTGGTGTGTTGCCAAATACACCACTGCATTTCCACCTTTGTGGAAGCAATCAGTCATTTCCTTTTTGTTAAGGTTCATTTCAAACCTTATAGACTTTATATCTTGGGCCAGATCAAACTGTAAAGCTTTGTGCCCTTCATCTACATAAGCTTCAATAGCTTTTCTCTGTTCATCCATTTTAATTTGCAGTGCAATCAGTAAAGCACTATAATCAACAGTTGGAGCTTGTTGAACTATAGGCTGTGGGGCTATAGATTGCAGAGCTTTCTTATAACTCTGACTTCTCCTTTTAAAGACATACAATTTCTTCTTCTTTGCCCTAGCACTCTCCTCATCTTCAGAGGCAGAAGTGCTGGCTATGTCAACCCTATCCTTAGGGCTTGGAGGTTTGTCAGCTTGCACATCAGGTGCCTTCTCAGTTTCCAGCCTAATAGGCTCTTCCAGATCTTGTACTTGCTCCCCCTCAGCAGCAGCAGTATCTCTTCCAGCAGCTTCTTTGCCCATGTCAAAATCAGCTTGATCCAGATTTAGAAATAAATCTTCCATGGTGAACTCTTGAGGTGATTGAGCTGGAGACATTCTTTGCTCTTCAACTTCTGGATCAGGAATTTCTGGAACAGCATATGTGTCTTTGATAACAACATCTGGTTCTTGACTATGCAGCTGAGTTTGCTGAGGAATTTCTGGAACAGCAGATGTGTCTTTGATAACAACATCTGGTTCTTGACTATGCAGCTGAGTTTGCTGAGGAACATCAGACAAATCAGCATCTTCTATAAGATATTCTAAAGTATTGAGGTCAGTGAGTACCTCTTGGATGATGATGGTGGCTTGCTCACTGTCCAGTGTAGATGTTTCTTCTACAACTGGTGGCTCCCCCTGGATTGGATCCCTGTGGATGGGGATAGCTTGTGGTAGCTCCCCCTGGATCTCTGCATCAGCTGGAGGAGCAGGAGTCTTCTCTGCAGGCTCTTCCTCATGATTATCAGGAGTGAAAACAACTTGTTCTTCACTCCCTGAACTGCTGGAGGACTCTTGTTCAACTGGAGCAGTTTTTCTCTTTTTCTTTGGAGGAGTATCTTTCTTAGTAACTGTCTTCTCTGGGGCTGGCATGTCCTTGGACAATACCCTGTCCCATCTTGAAAAGATCCTTTGATCCATCTTCCTCATGTGGTTTATCTTGCTGCCTGCAGCAGTATTCACTACCTCTGGTATCACACCAGCTAGGTATAGACTAATAATTCTGCCCAGATTGGGCTTCTTCAAGCTCTCCTTGATCTTCTCATAAACCACCATAGACCCGTCAGTTCTTAGAGCAAAGATAATTCTAGTCATAATTCCAAACATATAGGCAGACACTCTGTCATGCCCTCCAGGCTTGCTGAGTAAGACTTTTCCCACTATCTCAGACATGAACTTTCCTTGATTATTCATGCCTTTCCTGTTGAATACAGATCCTATTTTCATCTTAGGATCAAGACCACACCAGGTTAGAGCTTCCCTGGTCTTGGATGCAGTAACCTCTTCTTCATCTTGAATTTTTGGTAGCTAAAGCACCTTCCTCAGATTTTTAGGTGAAACCTTGACCTTAGTTCTGTAACGCCCCCGAATTTTTTTTCGGCAATTATTTAAGTCCTCGTTTGGCGTTACGTTGGCACATTCCCGGCCCGTGCCGTTGTTAGAGTACCTCGTTAGGTGTTCTTAGAGGTTATGGCCTGTTGTATGGTTTCCCCAGCTAGCCGGTGTCTGTTTTGGAGGCCCGGCTGAGCCTCTTAGGGAATCCCTGTACTTTGGCTTCGGGCGAGGTTTGCCCAAGTGTGTGGTCGTCGGAGGTTGTATCCGACTTCGCCGATGTTTTCGTAGCCCGAGTGTTTAGCTACGGTGCGGATTCGTTCGGAATCCGAGAGCGTTAGTTTTCGCGCCTTTTCGACGGTCGCTAGTTAGCGAGTCGTCAGTTGTGCAAGCATATTTTTCATGTTTGCGCATTTGGGGCATAGCGCGTGTTGTAGTCATGCGAGGTTCTAATAATTGGCGTGTGCGTGCCTGCGATCATGTGTTAGTGTGTACGTATAAATATATTTATAGGTGTGTTAGTGGGTATGTATAAATATATATATATATATATATATATATATGTGTGTGTGTGTGATAGGGTGTATGTATAGATGTGTATATAAATGAGAGTTAAGTGTGTTTATATATATATAGATATAAGTTTAGAATTAAATAAGTATATATATTTATATATATATATATATATATATATATATATATATATCGGTTAGGTTAGAAATCCCCCCCCCCAAACCCGTCGGCTGCCTGGAACCCGAGCGGAAGAAGGAAAAACGGTGGAAGCCCCCGCAGCCCCCGATCACCCGTTCGCCGGCCCAAATCAGCCCGGATCTCCAGTTCGAGGCCGGATCCGGACTCCTCCAGTCAAGATCTCCATTCCAAGGTATCTATCTTGAGATTTCCTCCATGTTCTTCCCGGTCGGATCTCTTCATCTTCAGTTTTTCCAAGCAGTAATGGAGATTCCTACCCTAATTTCTGTCCAGGTTCTCCTTGTGGTTGAGTTTGCGGGCCGATTGGGTGCTGGCCGGTTCCTCCTAGCCCGATTGTTTTTTTGTTTGTCCAGGTTTTCCTAGATCCGCTGCTGGCCGAATCCTCTCCTAAGACCAAGGCAAGTACTCTCTTGCCAAAGTAAAATTTCTTCATGCTAGTTTTGTTACCTAATTCATGAGAAATTCTTGATACGATTTCAGCACTAGGAAATTCTTGATATTATTTCAGCATTTGGAATTTTGGTATGATTTCGGCACTAGGAAATTTTGAGGTGATCTCATTATTATTAATGGCAAGGACCTTATCGTAGTTGCCCCTTGGTTCCCCCAAAGAAAAATCGGATTGGTACCGAGGCCACCCAACCCTCTTGTCATTTGTCTTTTTGGTGTCAATTCACTTGTTCGCATTAGTGTTAAGCCCCTTGCTAATGTAGGTATCGAACCACCCAAGTATAGTGTTTATGAGATGTAGTAAGCTAAATGTGTATGGTGGTAGTAGGTTAACCTTAAGGTTTTAGTTGGACGTCAAGCTACTTTGCCGTATTTAATATCACATTATCGGAACGCGTTTAGTATCAAAATACTTACTTAAACTAGGATTCGTGTCACCTTCAATTTAATTGTGTCAACCCTCTTGCTTGGGCGAAGTCGATGTTTAGTCCGTTGGTATGAATATAGGACTCTTAGGTGGGTCGCTCTATAGTGCTTAGGGTTCAGTGTGACTTCTCGGTGGTTCATGGAACCACTAGTGAGGGCTTTCCCGAGTCACGTAGTACTGGAGTAGGATGTGATTTTGAGGTGGGTCGGACCGATGCTGCCACCCTTATTTTACTTCTTGTCTTATTAAGACAATGTGAGCTGTTTGGTTGAGTTGGACCGATGCCACCACCACAGCACCTTGAGATGTTTAGGCCTGTGAGACGTGGTTGGACCGTTGCCACCAGTCTAGGCCCTTTTTCTGACCTTTTTGTCCATCTCCAGTACTAGGTGACTCTTTCTGCTCTAGCTTTATACCTGGATTTATTACTTTGCTAATCCTTCCTGCAGATATGCGAGAGGCTTGACCTCACCCGTGCACTTGGTGCACCCCCCCTTTTTACTCACTCATGGCGAGTATTTTTTTTTCCTGCACTCGTGTACTTAGCTCTTACCTGTTTCACTTCTTTCTTATGCTATTGTTTCATTTCCATATTTATATATTGCTTTGCTGTGGCGTTCTCTTCTTTGAATGCCTCAGGTTCAGGTTTATAGCCGACTGAGCGGCTAGGGTTCTTCTGGAGTTTGCTAGTGTTGTAGCTGCTGCTGAGTTTCTTTTCCTCACTCCTGGGAGGTAGTTTCTTTAGACTTGTAGTACAGATATACCTACTCACCAGTGGGTTCGTGTCAGTTGTTGGCGCCCACTGGTGGTTTCTCTTTTTAGATGCTTTGTACTTTGCTTATATTGCTAGATTTCCTGTTTCGGAGTTTGTTCAACTTGTTCTGGGATGATTTATGTTAGGTTGCTAGTTACTTTAAAACTTATAAAAGAAAATAATCATTATATCAAAAATATAGTCATCATGTTTTCCTTTCTAAAAAAAGCCTAATCACTATTTTCAAACCACGTAAAAAGGATATTTCCTATATATAATATATAAATTAAATCTAGGGTTTTGCATAGCCTTAGGCGTCCCCTGGGGACGCTTAAGCATTCTCTTAGGGTGTTAAAAAGAAAATGAATAAAGTATTTTCTGCTACGTACAAGTATACTTTTGAAAGGTGGACTAGTTGATTCACGAAGCCGAGGGATACGGCCTCTAAAATATAATTGGTTTTCTCATCATTAAAGTTTTGAACTTTCTTAGTCTTAGCAGTTAGTGGTTGCCTGAGCGTCCACAGTTATCCCCTGTCTGACGTGGCATCACAACGCGCGTTTTCTTCTACTCTGATACTCCTTAAATTTCGGAGAAAATGCGGGTTGTGACAGTTGGTATCAGAGGGAGGTTGCTTGACAATTTGTCGGGCAACCTTTCCTTGTAGGTATTAGAAGTCTAGCATCATGTCATACACACACCGATATGTCATCGGCACGTCTTGGCTGAAGCACGAACACTACACTCATAGCATAACATGAAGTATACGGGGCATATTATGTAGTATGGGATGCAAAATATGTGTTCGTATATGGATCCACCATAGGAGGCAACATGTGAGGGTTATGTAGTATGGGATGCATAACCTCACCACATGAATGCGACTAGCACGTTTTCTTTTTCGTTGCATGAAAATGTTATGTAGTATGGGATGTATAACATTTTCATGTGTACGCCGCTCATAACATGCATTAGGGCCTTTTTAGAATGCATAGCACAATCATGCATAGCATAACATTGCATAAGCACAACGTGTCAAGCTAAAGACGTGCAGGATGACGTATGTACACACATGGTTTTGAGTCAAAAAAAAAGATTATAAATTCATGCATGCTCGACTTAGGCACAAGAGTTAGTGTGATGGTGGTGAACCATCTTAGGTTAAGCATGACATTATTTCCCCTGTATAAATATATATATACATATAAAAAAAAAACCCAGAGCAAGTTGGCAGTGAAAGCAAGTACTTATGTAGGTTTGTCTGTACCTGTTGTTTTGTCCTAGTAGTTGAACTAGGTTCTGATGTTTGTTTGTTGATCTTTTTAGGATGGCGCCTAAGCGTAGAGTGGCGAGGTCGACTCCCCAATCTGAGGGCGGGTTTTCTGATACTCAAAGCGGTACAGTTATGGAAAGTCTGAGGCAAAGCAATGAGGCTCTATCGAGGCAGATGGTGGACGTTCAGTCTCAGATCCAGTCCCTGTTATCTGTGGTGGCAGGACTAGCCCCGAGAGCGCAGGACCGTGCTGCGGGTTTAGCTGTTCCCGCACCTCCTGCACCTCCAGCCCCTTTGGTGCATCCAGTGGTGGTACCCCCGGAGATGGCTTTCATCACTCAGTTCCAGCGACTGCGACCCCCCACCTACGATGGTAAGGCGGACTTCATGATACTGGATGATTGGCTGATTACCATAGAAGAAATATTTCACTACTCTGGAGTGTCTGATGATCAGAAGGTGATGCTGGCCTCCTATCAGCTGAAGGGGTTAGCGAAGAGTTGGTGGATGAGGGAGAAGGAGGGAATGGTAGGAGGAAGCACTTGGGCTTCCTTCAAGGAGATCTTGATGCGGAAATTTCTACCGTCAGTGGAGCGAGACAGGCTGATGAATGATTTCTTACATCTGAAGCAGAGGCAGCTCTCAGTCAGCGAGTATGAGATTGAGTTCAGCAAACTCAGTCGCTTTGCCCCTAGTTTGGTGAGCTCAGAGGAGGATAGAGCAAAGCGTTTCCTTGGTGGCCTGCGGAGCGATGTACAGCAGCTAGCGGTGGCTCATGGAGCGGTGAGTTATGCTGGGGTAGTGGAGGCCGCTTTGAAGGTAGAGGCCATCGAAAATGCGAAGCTTAGAGCACAGCAGGCGAGGAATGAGAATAGGAAAGTTGTTGAAGCGAAGAGTCCCCTTGTGCTCGGTGCTCCTTCGGGGAAGAGGAGCAAGGAGGTTTGTAGTTTTTGTGGCCGGCCGGGCCATCCTGCTGAGAGATGTTTCAAGAGGGTTGCGGTGCAGAAGGTGCATGTGCATGCTATACAGGATGCTCCCAGACAGAATGCGGTGTGTACTTTGTGCAAGAAAGAGGGGCATGATGTTGCCTGTTGCTGGTTGAAGGACAAGGTCTGCTATCAGTGCGGACAGAAAGGTCATACCAAGGCCCGATGCCCGCAGCTCCAGTCTCTGCACCGACCAGTTCCTCTTCAGGCATTGCCACCGCCTCAGTCTATGGATAGAGGCAAAGGGAAGCTGAACGTGATATCTTCAGCGGAGGCTCAAACTTCGACGCAAGTCATTTCAGGTAAACCTTCTCGCTAGTCTTTTACTTCTTTTGCATATTAGTCTGGCTTTTGTTTTCTTTATTGACTGTGCAATTTTCCCGTTGATATTTATATAGGGAGTTTTAAGGTAAAGAACCGCTGGGCGCGCGTTCTCTTTGACTCAGGTGCTACCCACTCATTTGTGGCTAGGGCCTTTGTAGAGCGGTGCCAGCTGGTTCTTGATCGTGTCGGTGATGCCTTTTGCGTCAAATTCCCCTCGGGTGATTCCGTGATATCAGATCAGGGCATTCTGGATTGTCCTATTATGTTGGGGGATTTCCCAGCCAAGGCGGATCTGAAGGTTATAGACTTGGAAGATTTCGACGTCATCCTGGGTATGGATTGGTTGTCCAGATACGATGCAGTGATCTAGTGCAGGGGTAAGCGCTTGGATTTCAAGAAGGACAACGGTCAGCCTGGGAGTATTTATGGCGATCCGCGCCAGGCCTCTCCGGCGACTTCTGCGGTATGTGCTCAGAGGTTATTCAGTCCTGATTGTTTTGCTTGCTTAGTCTCGGTGTTGGGGACTGTTAGCAGTGTGTCGTTGTTGGATGAGATTCCTGTTGTCCGTGAGTTTTCGGATGTGTTTCCTAGCGACCTTCCCGGTCTTCCCCCGGCCAGAGATGTCGAGTTCGTGATTGATTTGGAGCCGGGTACGCGTCCTATTGCTAAGGCGCCATACCGGATGGCCCCGCGAGAGCTGGAGGAGCTGCGTACCCAGCTGGATGAGTTATTGGAGAAGGGTTTCATAAGGCAGAGCTCGTCGCCCTGGGGTGCACCCGTTCTTTTTGTGAAGAAGAAAGATGGTTCGATGCGCCTTTGCATCGACTATAGGGAGTTGAACAAAGTCACCATCAAGAACAGGTACCCCCTGCCCAGAATCGACGACTTATTCGATCAGTTACGTGGCAGTTCTGTGTTCTCCAAGATTGACCTTCGATCAGGATATCATCAGCTCAGAATCCGGGAGTCGGACATTCCACGGACGGCTTTTCGATCGAGGCATGGACATTTCGAATTCCTAGTTATGTCTTTCGGGTTGACCAACGCGCCATCAGCGTTCATGGACATGATGAACCGGGTGTTCAAGGATTTTCTGGACAAGTTTGTGGTCGTATTCATAGACGACGTTCTGATTTACTCACGGAATGCTGCGGAGCATGATCAGCACTTGCGGTTGGTGTTATCTGCCTTGAGAGATCATCAGTTGTACGCCAAGTTGAGCAAATGTGAGTTCTGGTTGCCTCAGGTATCCTTCCTGGGTCATGTGGTGAACAAGGATGGCATTTCAGTGGACCCGGAGAAGATTTCTGCGGTGATGGATTGGCATAGGCCGAGCACACCCAAGGAGATTAGGAGCTTCTTAGGGTTGGCCGGCTATTATAGAAGGTTTGTTGAGGGCTTTTCTACCTTGGCAGCGCCCCTGACTAAGTTGACGCAGAGGCATGCAGCGTTCGTCTGGAGCGAGCAGTGCGAGAAGGCCTTTCTGGAGCTAAAGAGGAGATTGTGCACTGCTCCTGTTTTGACATTGCCTACGGAGGGCAAGGACTATGATGTTTATGTGGATGCCTCGCATGTTGGGCTCGGAGGCGTGTTGATGCAAGAGGGGAAGGTGATCGCGTATGGGTCGCGGCAGTTGAAGACTCACGAGCGGAATTACCCTATGCATGACCTCGAGTTTGCGGTGGTGATTTTTGCGTTGAAGCTGTGGAGGCATTTACTCTATGGGGCTCAGTGCAAGATTTTCACAGATCATAAGAGCCTGAAGTATGTGTTTACTCAGAAGGAGCTGAATCTGCGCCAGCGTCGGTGGTTAGAGTTCGTGGCTGATTATGACGTGGAGATCCAGTACCATCCAGGCAAGGCCAATGTGGTGGCCGACGCCCTGAGCCGCAAGACAGGGAAGATCTTCAACCTCACGGCGGACCGTTTAGTGGAGGAGTTCTTGTTGATGGACATCTCTGTAGGAGGCTGTGATTTGCAAAGCAGTTTGGCAGTGGCAGAGCCATCTTGGATTTCGCTCACCAGGTTGCACCAGAAGGATGATCCAGATTTGTTACACCTGTACCTCAGGGCTGAGAGAGGGGAGTTGCCGGATTTCTCCATCGACGATTCGGGTACCTTAAAGTACCGCGGCAGGTTTTGCATCCCCGCGGTTGGGGACATCAGGAGCATGGTATGCAAAGAGGCTCATGGATCCAGTGTCGCTTACCACCCAGGATCCACGAAGATGTATCATGATTTGAAGCAGATCGCCTGGTGGCAAGGTATGAAAGGGGATATAGCTCGGTATGTTTCTGAATGTTTCACTTGCAAGCGGGTGAAGGCCGATCATGGGAGGCCTGGTGGAAAGCTGACTCCTTTGGAAATCCCGACTTGGAAGTGGGAAAGTATCTCCATGGATTTCATTACGGGCTTACCAAGATCTCCAAGAGGATTTGACTCAGTTTGGGTGATCGTGGACCGATTGACGAAGTGTGCGCACTTCGTACCTTATAAGATCGACTACCCGATGAAGAAGATAGCAGAGCTGTATTTGAGTGAGGTCATCCGGTTGCATGGAGTTCCCGTGAGCATCATTTCAGACCGAGACTCCAGATTTACTTCTCGTTTCTGGAAGAGTTTGCAGGAGGGTTTGGGTACAGACTTGAGATATTCTACCGCTTACCACCCTCAGACAAATGGGCAGACCGAGAGGGTGAACCGCATTGTGGAGGATATGATCAGGTGCTACATTCTAGATCACGGTGGAGCATGGGATGAGCGTTTGCGGCTCATGGAGTTTGCCTACAATAACAGTTACCAAGAGAGCTTGCAAATGGCTCCCTTCGAGGCATTATATGGGAGGCGCTGCAGAACTCCGTTGTTTTGGACTGAGGCCGGTGAGAGGCCTTTGTTGGGTCCTGATGCTCTCGAGGAAATGGAGGTTGCTGTGAAGCTCGTTCGGGAAAAGCTTCGGTTAGCTCAGGAGAGATATGAGAAAAACGCCAACCGGCGTAGGTCTGATTTGGAATTTTCGGTAGAGGATTTGGTTTTCTTGAAGGTGTCTCCGATGGTTGGAGTGAAGAGGTTCGGTAAGAACCGTAAGCTGGATCCGAGGTATGTGGGCCCATTCAGAATTTTGGAGCGAATTGGTGTGGCAGCATATAGGTTGGATCTACCCGCCAACTTCCCAGGCGTGCATAATGTCTTTCATGTGAGCCAGCTGCGGAAGTGTGTGCGGAGCAGTGGGCAAGTCTTGGATGTCGTGCCCCAGTTGGAGCCCAACCTCTCGTATGTTGAGGTGTCGGTCCGCATCTTGGATACTCAGGACCGGGTGCTGCGATCAAAGTCTATCCCGATGGTGAAGGTTCTTTGGAAGAATCAAGATTTGGAAAGTGCGACTTGAGAGCTAGAGTCGGCTATGAGGGAGGCTTACCCTCGCCTGTTCTCCTGATTTGTTGGGTATGTTTTATTTCTAGTAACTTTTATATTGTTACTTTCCTCTTTGGTAGAGGCAGTGTACGTAAAGTTTCGGGACGAAACTTTCTTTTAGGGGGAGTGACTGTAACGCCCCCGAATTTTTTTTCGGCAATTATTTAAGTCCTCGTTTGGCGTTACGTTGGCACTTTCCCGGCCCGTGCCGTTGTTAGAGTACCTCGTTAGGTGTTCTTAGAGGTTATGGCCTGTTGTATGGTTTCCCCAGCTAGCTGGTGTCTGTTTTGGAGGCCCGGCTGAGCCTCTTAGGGAATCCCTGTACTTTGGCTTCGGGCGAGGTTTGCCCAAGTGTGTGGTCATCGGAGGTTGTATCCAACTTCGCCGATGTTTTCGTAGCCCGAGTGTTTAGCTACGGTGCGGATTCGTTCGGAATCCGAGAGCGTTAGTTTTCGCGCCTTTTCGACGGTCGCTAGTTAGCGAGTCGTCAGTTGTGCAAGCATATTTTTCATGTTTGCGCATTTGGGGCATAGCGCGTGTTGTAGTCATGCGAGGTTCTAATAATTGGCGTGTGCGTGCCTGCGATCATGTGTTAGTGTGTACGTATAAATATATTTATAGGTGTGTTAGTGGGTATGTATAAATATATATATATATATATATATATATATATATATATATATATATATATATATATATATATATATATATATATATATATATATATATATATATATATATATATATATATATATGTGTGTGATAGGGTGTATGTATAGATGTGTATATAAATGAGAGTTAAGTGTGTTTATATATATATAGATATAAGTTTAGAATTAAATAAGTATATATATTTATATATATATATATATATCGGTTAGGTTAGAAATCCCCCCCCCCAAACCCGTCGGCTGCCTGGAACCCGAGCGGAAGAAGGAAAAACGGCGGAAGCCCCCGCAGCCCCCGATCACCCGTTCGCCGGCCCAAATCAGCCCGGATCTCTAGTTCGAGGCCGGATCCGGACTCCTCCAGTCAAGATCTCCATTCCAAGGTATCTATCTTGAGATTTCCTCCATGTTCTTCCCGGTCGGATCTCTTCATCTTCAGTTTTTCCAAGCAGTAATGGAGATTCCTACCCTAATTTCTGTCCAGGTTCTCCTTGTGCTTGAGTTTGCGGGCCGATTGGGTGCTGGCCGGTTCCTCCTAGCCCGATTGTTTTTTTGTTTGTCCAGGTTTTCCTAGATCCGCTGCTGGCCGAATCCTATCCTAAGACCAAGGCAAGTACTCTCTTGCCAAAGTAAAATTTCTTCATGCTAGTTTTGTTACCTAATTCATGAGAAATTCTTGATACGATTTCAGCACTAGGAAATTCTTGATATTATTTCAGCATTTGGAATTTTGGTATGATTTCGGCACTAGGAAATTTTGAGGTGATCTCATTATTATTAATGGCAAGGACCTTATCGTAGTTGCCCCTTGGTTCCCCAAAAGAAAAATCGGATTGGTACCGAGGCCACCCAACCCTCTTGTCATTTGTCTTTTTGGTGTCAATTCACTTGTTCGCATTAGTGTTAAGCCCCTTGCTAATGTAGGTATCGAACCACCCAAGTATAGTGTTTATGAGATGTAGTAAGCTAAATGTGTACGGTGGTAGTAGGTTAAACTTAAGGTTTTAGTTGGAGGTCAAGCTACTTTGCCGTATTTAATATCACATTATCGGAACGCGTTTAGTATCAAAATACTTACTTAAACTAGGATTCGTGTCACCTTCAATTTAATTGTGTCAACCCTCTTGCTTGGGCGAAGTCGATGTTTAGTCCGTTGGTATGAATATAAGACTCTTAGGTGGGTCGCTCTAGAGTGCTTAGGGTTCAGTGTGACTTCTCGGTGGTTCATGGAACCACTAGTGAGGGCTTTCCCGAGTCACGTAGTGCTGGAGTAGGATGTGATTTTGAGGTGAGTCGGACCGATGCCGCCACCCTTGTTTTACTTCTTGTCTTATTAAGACAATGTGAGCTGTTTGGTTGAGTTGGACTGATGCCACCACCACAGCACCTTGAGATGTTTAGGCCTGTGAGACGTGGTTGGACCGTTGCCACCAGTCTAGGCCCTTTTTCTGACCTTTTTGTCCATCTCCAGTACTAGGTGACTCTTTATGCTCTAGCTTTATACCTGGATTTATTACTTTGCTAATCCTTCCTGCAGATATGCGAGAGGCTTGACCTCACCCGTGCACTTGGTGCACCCCCCCTTTTTACTCACTCATGGCGAGTATTTTTTTTCCTGCACTCGTGTACTTAGCTCTTACCTGTTTCACTTCTTTCTTATGCTATTGTTTCATTTCCATATTTATATATTGCTTTGCTGAGGCGTTCTCTTCTTTGAATGCCTCAGGTTCAGGTTTATAGCCGACTGAGCGGCTAGGGTTCTTCTGGAGTTTGCTAGTGTTGTAGCTGCTGCTGAGTTTCTTTTCCTCACTCCTGGGAGGTAGTTTCTTTAGACTTGTAGTACAGATATACCTACTCACCAGTGGGTTCGTGTCAGTTGTTGGCGCCAACTGGTGGTTTCTCTTTTTAGATGCTTTGTACTTTGCTTATACTGCTAGATTTCCTGTTTCGGAGTTTGTTCAACTTGTTCTGGGATGATTTATGTTAGGTTGCTAGTTACTTTAAAACTTATAAAAGAAAATAATCATTATATCAAAATATATAGTCATCATGTTTTCCTTTCTAAAAAAAAGTCCTAATCACTATTTTCAAACCACGTAAAAAGGATATTTCCTATATATAATGTATAAATTAAATCTAGGGTTTTGCATAGCCTTAGGCGTCCCCTGGGGACGCTTAAGCATTCTCTTAGGGTGTTAAAAAGAAAATGAATAAAGTATTTTCCGCTACGTATAAGTATACTTTTTAAAGGTGGACTAGTTGATCCACGAAGCCGAGGGATACGGCCTCTAAAATATAATTGGTTTTCTCATCATTAAAGTTTTAAACTTTCTTAGTCTTAGCAGTTAGTGGTTGCCTGAGCGTCGACAGTTATCCCATGTCTGACGTGGCATCACAACGCGCGTTTTCTTCTACTCTGATACTCCTTAAATTTCGGAGAAAATGCGGGTTGTGACAAGTTCCATGAACTCTGGATTTGATTCTGAATCCAGATTCATCTACTGCAGCTCCATTAAGGAATTCAAGTACCTCCTTCTTCCAAATCTTTGTAGGTTCTGACACTAGATATTCTAGTCCAGAATCGGCGACTAGGGTTACAACCGCCTTGATTTCTGCATCTGCATCGTCGAACGCGCCGCGCACAAGCTCATAACCCTCGTTAACGTTCTCAAGCTTTGGAGCCATTAGGGTTTGTAGAATTTGTCTTTAGAAAAGAGAGGTGTCGACACAGAAGTTTTGGTCTCGAAACTTTGAAAGCGTGTCGACAAACAAAGACAGAACCATATTTATACCTTTCTGATTTTGAAGATGAACAGGCGGGACAGCTAACTTAAAATGTGTCGACACTGACAATAAGTGTCGACACTGACTTATAATGTCTCGACACACATGTGTCGACACAAGTTTAGTCAACAGATTTCATGTGTCGACACTTGTTTATGTGTCGACACAACATAACTCGACACAATGTCGAGACTTTACTTAGTAAATACTGAGTAAAACTTAAGTGTCGACACCACATTTGATGTGTCGACACCTACTTGACATGTGTCGACACAAACATTCTGAAGTGTCGACACCAACATCCTGGATGTGTCGACACCTTTTTCCTGAAGTGTCGACACCACTATTCTGTGTCGACATAGACTTGTCTATGTGTCGACACCTTTTTACTTAGCCAATTTTAATTCTGTAAACTTATTCTAAGTTTATCATTCCTAGTTCAATTTTGAATCTATTGAACTTAGCTTCTTCTAGGGGCTTAGTAAACATATCAGCTATCTGATTATCAGTTTTAACATATTCAAGAAAAAATATATTCTCTTTCTACATGCTCCCTAAGAAAATGATATTTAATTTCAATATGTTTAGTTCTACTATGAGATACAGGGTTATTAGCTATTGAAATAGCACTTGTAGAATCACAAAAAAGTGGAGTTCTACTTACCTGAAATCCATAGTCCTCTAGCTGATGTTGTATCCACAGAAGTTGAGCACAGCAACTTCCTGCAGCCACATATTCTGACTCAGCTGTGGAGATAGCCACACTGGTTTGCTTCTTGCTACTCCATGAAATTAGTCTCCCACCTAGGAATTGACAGTTTCCAGTAGTGCTCTTTCTATCCTCTTTGCATCCTGCAAAGTCTGCATCTGAATAACCTGTTAGATCAAAATCTCCATTCCTAGGGTACCAGAGGCCTAGATAGGGAGTGCCCTTTAGATATCTCAATATTCTTTTGACTGCTGTCAAATGAGACTCTTTAGGGCAGGCTTGATACCTGGCACAAACACATGTAGCATACATGATGTCAGGTCTACTAGCAGTCAAGTATAATAGGGAGCCAACTATCCCTCTATACAAGGTTTCATCTACAGGTTTCCCTGCATCATCCTTGCTAAGAGACATACTTGACCCCATAAGAGTCTTCATGGTGCTGGATGAATACATATCATACTTCCTTATGAGTTCTAGGGTGAACTTGGACTGACATATGGATAAACCACTTTCAGTCTGTTTAACTTGGAGACCCAAGAAAAACTTCAGCTCTCCCATACTACTCATCTCAAACTGACCTTGCATAAGTTTTGCAAACTTTTTGCAAAGGCTGCTTTCAGTAGACTCAAATATAATGTCATCTACATATATTTGGACTAGAATTACTTTGCCTCTAAATTCCCTAAGGAATAGAGTCTTATCTATTTTCCCCCTTGAGAACTTGTTCTCAATGAGGAAACTAGATAGGGTTTCATACCAAGCCCTAGGGGCTTGCTTTAACCCATATAAAGCTTTCCTAAGTCTATAGACATGATGAGGTAGAGTTGGATCAACAAAACCTGAAGGCTGCTCCACATAGACTTCTTCTTTAAGATTACCATTTAGGAATGCTGACTTGACATCCATTTGGTATACCTTGAATCCTTGATAGGTTGCATAGGCCAAGAACATCATTATGGCTTCCAGTCTGGCTACTGGAGCAAAGGTTTGATCAAAATCAATACCTTCTTCTTGCCTATATCCTTTAGCAACCAGTCTAGCCTTATTCTTAATGATGACCCCTTGTTCATCCATCTTATTCCTGTAGATCCACTTAGTTCCTATCACATTGTGGTCTTTAGGTTTAGGAACTAATTCCCAGACCTTGCACCTTTTGAACTGATTAAGCTCTTCTTGCATTGCTTCAGTCCATTGTGGATCTTGTATTGCTTCTTCAAACTTCTTGGGTTCAACTTGTGACAGAAAGCTGGAATAGATTGCAGCATTCTGATTTCTGCTCCTTGTTTGAACTCCTTGTCTTGGATCTCCAATAATCAGCTCTACTGGATGATCTCTAAGATGCCTGTGGGCTGGAGGCATCCTAACTTCTGGTTGAACCACTTCAGCATCTGCATCATGCTGTACTCCTTGTATTTCTTCAGCAATTGGCACATGTAGTTCTCCCCCTGGACAACAGCTACTTTCTTCTACTTGCTGTCTTGCAGCAGGCACTTCTTCTATAGTTAACTTGTCCATTTTCTTTGTCAAACCTGTGGGGCTGCATACACTGCTAGACAACTCATTATTATAAGTTTAGTCTCATCAAAAACTACATGCACTGATTCTTCTACAACTTGTGTAGTCAAGTTGTAGACTCTATAAGCCTTACTATTATTGTTGTACCCAACAAAAATTCCCTCTTGGGACTTGGCAGCAAACTTAGTTAAGTAAGACTTCCCATAGTTAAGTATGAAGCATTTGCAACCAAAGATCCTAAAATAGGATAGATTTGGTTTCCTGCCTTTCACAACTTCATAGGGGGTCTTGTTAAGCCTCTTAGTGATGGTAGCCCTATTTATAACATGGCATGCAGTATTAACTGCTTCAGCCCAGAAATATTCTGGCAGTGATGTATCACTTAGTAGGGTCCTACCAGCCTCTATCAAGGTTCTATTCTTCCTCTCAGCAATGCCATTTTGCTGAGGTGTTCTAGGTGAAGAGAATTCTTGAAATATCCCAAAGACTTCACACAGTTTTGTCATGCTATCAGACTGAAATTCAGTACCATGGTCACTTCTAATTTTGACCACTGTACTATTTAGTTCATTCTGAATTTGCTTGACAAAGCTATAGAAGACACTAGGTGTTTCAGATTTCTATCTTAAGAAGAACACCCAGGAAAACCTTAAGTAGTCATCTACAACTACAAAGGTATAGACCTTCCTACCTAAGCTGTGAACTGGCATTGGACCAAAGAGATCCATATGCAAGAGGTATAAACACCTGACAGCATCTTTGTTCTCTATGCTTCTAAAGGTGGATTTAGTCTGCTTGCCCTTTTGACAAGCTGAGCAAATACCATCTTTAACACACTTAACTTGAGAACCATTCCTCACTAACTCTTTGCTAAAGAGTTTGCTAATAGTCTTGTAGTTAAGATGGGCAAGCCTCTTGTGCCATTTGACACAATGAGAGACTGTCTCATCAGCTACAAGACAAACTGGAGAACCATTGTTCTCAACCATAATGTCTAGGCAGTAGACATTCCTCTTCCTATAACCTGTCAAAATGATCTCTTGATCACTTGACCCCTTGATATGACAACCATTTTTAACAAAGGAGATGTCATACCCTACATCACTTAATTGACTTATACTTATTAGGTTGTGTTTCAACCCTTTAACATAAGCCACTTGAGTAATGGTAACTAAGTTTGTAGAAATGTTACCAAATCCTTTGATGATTCCTTTTTCAGAACCACCAAAGGTTACTTTTGCACCATCTTTTACTGGAATGTAGTCCTTTAGTAATCCTCTTGTTCCAGTCATATGTCTGGAACATCCACTGTCCAAGTACCATGTAGGGGTATGGCCACTTGGACTCACCTGCAAAACAGATTAATGGACCTTAGAACCCAAAGAATTCTTGGGTCCTTGGTACTTGTTAGTCTGCAACTTGATAAAACTACCTACTGGCTTTCCACCAGGTAGCTTACTACTCACTTTGACACTAACATTGTGCCAACAGTCCACTGCAAAATGGCCAACTTTGCCACAGCACCAACATTCAAACTTATTGTACCTTTGCTTAGGTACTGCCTTGGCTGTCTTGCTTCAGCAGGCTTGTTGAATGTTGGGGCTTTGCCCTTGGACTTAGACTTGGACTGCTCAGTCCCTGCAGGTCTAATAAAGCCCAGTCCATCCTTGCCTTTATGATGAACAAATTCATCAATTAAAGGTAACACTGACTTAGGTTTAGAAAACCTAGCAACAAGCTCTCTCTCTTTCTGAAGATTGATCTCCAGACTCTTGATTTGATTATTTTTAAATGATATAGTACCCATTTGAATCACTGTTATGTGCTTGAACCTGGCTATCTCATTCAGTTTTTGATCAAATTGCTTCTCAAAATCTGTTGCAGCAGCTTTAAGATCAGCAATTTCCTTTGCCTGACTTTTGGCTAGGGACTTGCTTTTCTTGTAAGCTTGCAACAGCACCTTATATTCATCTATAAGCTGATGAATATCATCCTCAGACTCAGATACATTCTCATCACTTGATGAAGAAAATCTGAATCTGAACTAGAACAAGAAACTGAATTTAAACTTGAACTTTGTACCTGACTGGGTCCTGGCTGCTCCAGGATTTTGGCACTCTCTGTCAAAGCCATTAGCCCTTGGCCTTGACTGTCTTCTTGTTCATAAATAGACTCTATTAACTGCATGAATTCTTCCTCTTCTTCTTCAGCAAACAGCCCTATGTAGGCTTCAGCCTCAGACTCAGTTTCTGAAGAAGAGATATCTGATAGAGTCTTCTCTTTCTTGGCAACAAAAGACTTCTCTTTCTTGCCTTTGAAGTGAGCCTTTTTCCTGTCACCAGATTCCTTTCTCTTCTCTGGACAATCTGCAATAACATGGCCCTGTCTATTGCAGCAATAGCACACTATCTTAGATCCAGTTGCCTTGCTTGACTTTGTCCTCTTCCTGTCTTTCTTTGAAGGCTTTTTCTCTTGATAAAAGACTTCCTTTCCCTTTGAAGTAGAAAGTCTTGACCTCCACTGTTTCTTCTTCAAGAATTTCTGAAAGTGTCTAGTGAAGGCAGCAAAGTCTTCATCACTTTCACTGCTCTCGGTCTTTGTGCTGACTGACTCATCTGATTCTGATTCAACTACCTCTGGAGGTGGAGTTGATGACTTATTCCTGCACTTTCTGGGAACTTCTGTCTTGAAAGCAACTGATCTTTCCTTGTGTTCAATTCTTGTGGACTTCTCCTCCTCTTTCCTCACTGTCAATTGCATTTCATATGACAACAACTTGCCAAACAGTGTAGGAGGAGGAATTTCTCCCAACTTAGCCATTTCTCTAATGACACAAATCTTTGTGTCCTAATCTTTGGTTAGGGACCTTAAGAACTTATAATTTAGTTCATAGTTACTGAACTCTCTTCCATAAGACATGAGTTCATTAACTATTCTGTAGAACTTCTTGTAGCACTCAGTTATGCTATCACCTTTACCTTGTCTAAAACTCTCATACTCCTGATTTAGCAAGGATTTTCTATCTTGTCTGACTTCTTCAGATCCTTCCATATACACTATAAGAGTGTCCCACATCTCCTTGGCTGTCTTGCAGTGTATAAGATTCTAAAAAGTTGCATCATCAATGGCACTCACTATTATGTTCTGTGCCCTCTTGTCCATTGTGGCTAGGACAATCTCATCCTTAGTCATCTCAGAGAAATCCTTTGGAGTTCTCTGATTTGCATCCAAAACTGAAATCTTCATGGGCACATAAGGCCCTTCCTTTACTGTGATGTAGATTCTAGGGTCTGAGGCCTCCATAAACAACCTCACCCTTTCCTTCCAGATCCCAAAAATTTCCTTTCTGCATATTGGTAATTTCATGGAACCCAATTCCTTGTGATTCTCAGAAGAACCCATGTTTCTTGATTTTCTTGAATTTCTTGAATCTGTGTTTTGCCTTACACTGAATCTGCCAAATAGGATCTCCTTAGACTGTTAGTCCTTTTTGAGGAACCTCCCTCTGATACCACTTGAAAGGTATGGTACCTAAACACCTAGAGGGGGGTGAATAGGTGACCTAATCCTTTTCTAATTTTACTGGCAGCAAACAGTTTATTATCACAGATTTATAAGTTTTGCACAGCAATCACAAAGCATTCACAGCATACACAGCACAATCACAGCACAACACAGTGGTTTATAGTGGTTCCCCAAGATATGGGTACATCCACTTTCCCCCTTCGCCTATCTAGCAGTGTACTAGATTCGGCCAAACTCCTCCACTGTCTCAGAACCCAAATTGGTTCCTACACCTCAGGCCCAAAGCCGTACAACTCAGCTTTATCCCAAAGCCTACACTCAGCCAATCAAGGCCTACACTCAGCCAACCAAGGCCTACACTCAGCCAATCAAGGCCTACACTCAGCCAACCAAGGCCTACACTCAGCCAACAAGGCCTACACTCAGAGATCTCAATCTCCTACACTCAGGCTCACAAGCCCTACCCTCAGCCTTTATAGTTATAGGCTTACAATTCACTCAGATCCAAAGGATCCTACAAGTTAAAAAATGTATTACAGATATTAACTCTACAACTCAGAAATAAAGAGGGGAGTTGAGAGTTTCTTGATGAGTTCTTGGAAGAACTCAGCTGGATCCAATCTGACTTAGCTTTCTTCAAAGCTTCTTGAGTAGAACTGAATAAGACTGAATCCTCCTGCAGTTGTTCCTTGAACTCTGCCACTTAAGATCCAGAATGAATCTGAATCCTTCTTCTCAGCCTAGTTCCAGAGGCTGATTTCTTGGATGGAGCCCTCTCTCTCCAACTTCTTAGATCTGCACTTGGACTGCAAGATCTTCTTGTGTTGATACTCTTGGTACCACTTTGATAACTTGTTCTTCAACAATGTGATCCACTTGAACAACTATCTGAACCACACTCTTGAACAACTATCTGAACCACTCTTCAACAACACTTTCTGTAAACTGTAGGTGCCTATTTATAGGCCTTCTTCATGGTAACCGGCTGGTCCGGTTCATAACTGACTTCAGATATCTCTGACAGGTGCTGTAGACCGGCTGGAACGGCAGCTGTCAAGTCATCCAGTCACTTCTTGAAAATCTCTAACTGTCTGTAAGTGTCGAGACTTTCTGTCTTTAAGTGTCGACACTTATATTCCAAGTGTCGACACATGTTGTGTAAGTGTCGACACAAGTCTACAAGGTGTCGACACAACTCCTTGTATGTCTCGACACAGATTCTTCTGCATGTGTCGACACTGAAATTGAGTGTCGACACAAGTACTTGTTCTTCTAGCTTTTGCTGAATTCTTCTAAGTGTCGACACATCTCCTTTGTGTCGACACAACTTCTTGTGTTGAATCTGTCAAGTGTCGACACTGCTTCTTGGTGTCGACACATAGTCTTCAATGTCGATACTTGCTGAGTGTCGACACAGCTCCTTGTGTCGACACACCTTCTTCTTGTTGAGACTTCAGCTGAGTGTCGACACATTCCCTTAGTGTCGACACTTGTACTTAGAATATTTTTGTTGATCTTTCTGATCTTTGCTAAGTGTCGACACAGCTCCTTGTGTCGACACTTTCTTCAAGTGTAGAGTCTTTAGCTGAGTGTCGACACATTGTGCTGGGTGTCGACACTTACTTCAAGTGTTGACTCTTCTATTGAGTGTCGACACATTATTCTGAGTGTCGACACTTTAACTTAGTCTCTGCAGACTTTTGCTGAGTGTCGACACAGCTCCAAGTGTCGACACTTTCTGGTGTAGACACAGCTTCACTGGGTGTTGACACAGCTCTTTGTGTCGACACTTCATGTCTGCACTTTTCTTCACTGAGTGTCGACACAGCTCCAAGTGTCGACACTTTCTGTCTGGTGTCGACTCTGCATCCCAGGTGTCGACACAATGACTCCAAGTGTCGACACTGCTTGTCTGGGTGTCGACACAAGTCTTCTTAAGTGTCGACACTTTCCCTCTGGGTGTCGACACATGGACTTAGAAACTTTTTGCTTCAGTCCAGTGATTACTTAACCTGCACAAGTAAACTCAACATACATCAAATACATTATGATGTATATCATTGAGTTGGGTGAGGCTTCTTCAAATCAGGTACATTTGTCAATGTACCCAACAGACCGGTTAGAAATGGCAGTTGTCAAGTCATCCAGTCACTTCTTGAAATCACTGTCTCTGTCTGAAAATGTCGAGACTGATCTTCCTTATGTGTCGACACAAATAGATTAAGTGTCGACACAAGTGGACTAAGTGTCGACACTAGCCTTGGTGGTGTCGACACAACTTCTTTTGTTGTTGTAACAGCTTCTCAACACTGCTTCTTCAGAATGTGTCGACACTGATTCTGTGTGTTGACACAAGCCTTCTTTTCTTTAACTTTGTTGAAACTTGTTGTGTGTCGACACATCTCCTTTATGTCGACACAAGTACTTCTTTACTTTAACTTTATTGAAGTTTTGTTGTGTGTCGACACAAGTCCTGTGTGTCGACACAGTTGATGTTAACAAATACTTCTATGTGTCGACACTGATTCTTGGTGTCGACACATTTGATGTCGACTAAGTATTCCTGTGTGTCGACACAGTTGATGTTGACAAATACTTCTGTGTGTCGACATTGATCTTGGTGTCGACATATTTTATGTCGACTAAGTATTCCTGTGTGTCGACACTGCCTTTTGGTGTCGATACTGATTCTGTCGACTTTGCTTCTCTGTGTGTTGACACTGCCTCCTGGTGTCGACACAATTTCTTCTTGTGTCGACACAGCCTTTCCAAGTGTCGACACAATCTACTCCAAGTGTCGACACAGCTTTTCTCTAGTGTCGACACAAGCCTTCTTAAGTGTCGACACTGCTTCTCTGGGTGTCGACACATGGACTTAGAAATTTTTTCTGCATTTCCTGCAATTACTTAACCTGCACATATAAACTCAAAACACATCAAATACAACTTGATGTATATCATTGAGTAGGGTGAGGCTTCTTCAAATCTAGTATACATTTTCCAATGTACCCAACACATACGACGTCAGTTCATCAAAGACAACATCTCTTGACACAACAAACTTCTTTGTCGCTGGATCCATGCATTTCCATCCCTTCTTCCGCTCATTGTAGCCAACAAAGACAAGCTTCCTTGCCTTTGCATCCAGCTTAGTCCTTGAAGCATCCAGGACATGCACATAGCAAGGTTAACCAAACACCCGAAGATGTTCCACACTAGGCATCTCCTTCAGCAACATCTCAAAAGGAGTCTTCATGTTGATCGGGCTAAGTGGCATCTGATTGATGATGTAAGAAGCACAAGACATCCCTCCGCCTAGAAGGACCTTGGAATGTCTTTCGCATGAAGCCATCATTTGCAAGTCTCCGTCAGATCACGGATCTTTCGCTCCACTACTCCATTTTGTTGTGGAGTGTGAGCACAAGTGAGCTCTCGTTGGATCTCGTGCTTCCTGCATAAGTTAGAAAACTCGGAGGAGATAAACTCAACACTGTTATCTATTATAAGCTTTTTGATCCGCAGGCCAAGCCAGCCCTCCACCAACTCCTTGAACTCCACAAACAACCTGAAGGCTTCAGACTTCTCCTTCAAAAAATATACCCAATTGTATCTTGAGTAGTCATCAATCATAACAAGCATGTATCTGCTGCCACCAAGGCTTGCAATGACGGTTGGTCTCATCAAGTCTCCATGGATGCACTCCAATGGTCTCTTGCTCCTCGTTTGTGATTTATCAAATGGAAGGCGATGAGCCTTGCCGTACTGACATCCCGCGCAAACGTGACCATCGCCAAAAAAAGATAGCTTAGGCAAGCCTCTTACAAGGCTTCTATTAGCCATAGCCTTCAGCTTATCTAGTCCTACATGCCCCAGTCGTTCATGTCATATAGCAGCGCTATCGTTTGCTCTCATCTGATCAACATAAGAGTTAGTATCAAGAACAAACAAGTTCTTACCTCTCCTCCGAACATGAGCAACATCAGCCTTAATCGCTGATACGTTGCGAAGAAACTTCACTTTTGTTGGCCCAAACAGAATGTGATAACCCGCATCGACCGCATTGGTCACAGAGAAGAGGTTCTTTTCATGCCCGGTACATGATACACACTCCTTAACGTGAGTGGCCCCCTATCACTACTCAAAGACACAACACCCTCCTTCTCAACTGTATAAACAGTATTATCAGCAGTTATAATAGCTTCATTACCTGAGTAGGCTTGCAGAGAAGAGAACTTCTACTTCTCTCCAGTGAGGTGATGCCACACCCGGAGTCCACGATTCAATCATCGTTGAAGTCGACAGCTTCCTCACTCTTAGAGCAAGCTTCCTCCTTGCCTACAGCATGCCCAGGCTGCAGTTTGACCTTGAAGTCACGCTTGAAGTGTCCCCGCTGATGACACATGTAGCTCATTTTCAGCAGCGCTCCTCTCTGACTGATGAGAAGTTGAAGGCTCATTTTCAGCATCAGTCTTTTTCTTCTTCCATTCCCATCCTTTCTTCTTCTTACCAGAGAAGAGAGCTTCACGGCCTTCCTCAGTGACAGTGACTCCAGCCATCTGCCTTGTTAAACTCTCCTGTGAAGCAAACATGTTCTCAAGCTCCAGCAGCGATGGCTGAGTAGCCCAGCCTTGAACAGATGTCACAAAGGCAACATACTCCTTCTGCAAGCCGCGGATTATGTGCCTTTTCATCTTAGCATCATAGATAGGCTCATCTGGGTTAAGCGCTGACAGCTCTGCACACAAGCTCTTCATCTTCAGAAAGAACTTTGAGATGGTTAGGTCTCCTTGAGTTGTCCTCGCCAACTCATTCTCTAGAAACTAAAGTCTCGCCACATTCTTCCTATTGAACAACTCATCAATAGTTGTCCAAATGTCAGCAGCAGACTCACATCCAATGATGTGATCAAACAGTTCTGGTGACACGGCTCTCTTGAGAACAAACTCTGTCTTGACATTTGTTTTTCTCCAGAGCCTCACCTGCTCAGCAGTACCAAACGCAGCAGTCACTTCCTCTCTATCATCACCACCGACGACCTCCCATAGCTCCTCACCCAGAAGGTAACTCTTTATGTATGACTTCCACTTCTTAAAGTTAGTCGGCGTCAAGAGTTCAATACCAAGACCTCTTGCATAGCTTACTTCCATTGTAACAATAGTTGGTTCAGCTAACTTCCAGAAGCACAGAGCAGCAACACAGGTTGATCACCACTCAAGCAACTGAACCTGCCTCTAATACCATGTTAAATTTTCTCAAAGCGGTCAGCAAGGTAGCCTAAAGCCAAATTAATATTCTCAGCACAACCCAGTTCACACTTTGATCATGCGGAAACCCAAGGAGCAAGTTAAACACCAACCACAAATGGAAGAACAAGCAGGTCTTATATTCATTCACACTTCTTTACAAGGCGAGGTATACGTAGTGAGACATGATTTTGCTAGTAAACAAGCTACAAACAGAAAGAACAAAACAAGTCGGGCGGACAGCACTAGAGACCGCTGAGACCGCCTAGTCCGCCAAGTTTGCCGAAGCCGCCCGAGCTGCAACTACTACAAGCCGAATAGCACACGGAGTCCGCCGAGACCGTGAGGTCATGCGGACACACCGTTATTCGCTTCCTACTGAAGAACTGAGGAACAGACCCGCTTACCCACCTGAGACTGACGGACAGGTTATTGGAACTTGAACAAGCTGAAGCAGAAAACTGATAAGCCGTGGAAGCGACCAACTGAGACCACAGAGACCGCACACTTCAATGCCCAACTCCTGGCTCCTTTAAGTTAGCCGTGCGACCTGCACACGGCACACTGTCAGCACTACTCAACCCGCACGGACAAAAAACTGCAGACCGCAACACTTGCCCAAGCCCAACTTACTGTTCACTCTCTTTCTATAGACGTGCCGGGGGGGTTCTATTTATAGGCGAGGTGAGGAGTGTGGTCACCACCCTAGTGCATAGAATCACCACCCCAGCCCGCGCACTAGCAAAACCTCCGTCCGCTAAGTCCGCAAAGACTTAACCGGATTCCAAGACAACAGCTAGGAGCAAGGCACCGATGATCACTACTGGGCAGTCTTGAACCAGACCGCCCACACTATGCGGACATGATACATTCCGCACATTCAGCCCACAACATAACATGGATAGCCACACCTCCTTCAGTGACAGTCCGCACATGCAAGAGGCAGTCCGCACAGCATAAGAGCAAAGACTCCATCCGCCACAAGTCCATGACCAAAGGCAGTCCGCCCGGTCAACAGCAGACTTGGTGGATACTGTGGGCACACTGGACTTGTCACAGAATGTGAACAAGTCTAGTAAATCACCAAAGGACTAGCGTGAGCTCAGCGGACAAGGCCCAGTCCGCCAATACTACTCGCACAACTGCCCAAACAACCGGCCAACTGCCGGACTCGGACATCAGTCCGCGCAGTCCTCCACAGCAGCTAACACCTACTGTACGACCAGAGCTCGGCAAGGGCCACAGCCAAACTCCAAGGCAAGTCCTCCACAGTGGACACCACGAACATGCCAGTCCGCAAGCCTCCCGCGGATAAGGCACTCAACCCGCCGGTAAACACAAGCTCGCAAAATAAGGCCGCTGAACAAGGCACTGCCTACAGCCCGGAAACCGCAGTCCACTCAGTCCGATTTGCCAGAAGCCCGACATCCTTGGCCATAGGCCAACCAGGCCACTCAACAAACCGAACAAAGCCGCATATTAGGTCGCTCAAGCCGCTTCTCAACCAACCAAGCCACCAAGACAGCCAACACCCATGCCGCAACCTGCAGTCCGCCCAGGCCGTGGACTCAGACCGCTCAGACCGCACAAGCTGCTCTTCAACAGCCAAGCCATCCAAGGTCACCAGGCCACACCAGGAGTCCACCCAGGCTACGGACTCAGTCCGCACAGGCCGCTTAGACCGTCCGGCCTGTCCACCCACTTCCACTTCACAAATTTCAACAGAAATACTGCATGATGCATTGATTGCCATCAAACATAGTTCTTTTGCCTAAGCTTCCTTTTCATCTTCACTTATGTTGGGTGAAGACTCATCATCTGAGTCACTCCAGGTTTCAGCTACAAAACCTCTCTCCTTCTGTTTGTGTTTACCATAAGAGTGTCTGTTGAAGTGCTTCCTGTGATCTTTCACTTTCTTCTTTTCCTCTTCTGATTCTCAGGACATTCAGGAAGAATATGTCCTGGCTTCCTGTACCCATAACACACAATTTCTTTAGTGGGTGTCTTATCATACCTTGGCTTGTCAATGTTTCTGGAAGATCTCCTCCTGAAGTCTTTCCTTGCCATCTTATAGAATCTCTTAGCCAAGAGACCTATAAGATCTTCATTCTCTGGAAGAATTTCTTCTTCTTCTATTGCCTGGAAGGCAATGTTATTCTCTTTCTTTATTGTAGGTGGTGTCCTTTATACTGCTTCCCTTGACTTGATGAACTGCTCATAAGATTTGAGCTTGCCCAACAAAGTCTCTATATAAATCTCATTTAGCCTTCTGGCTTACTTGATTGGCCAAATCCTTGAGTCTCATGAGCTAGGGAAACACATGAGGATCTTATCATTGACTTATGTCAATGTTGTAACACCCCGAAACTCAAAAGAGCGACGCGAGGCATTTTGGGCAAAATCTAGTATTTGGCAGGGGGCACACGGCCTGGGACACTGGCGTGTCTCAGGGCGTGTCGAGCCCGTGTTGACGATCGGCCCAGGGAGTCGACATTTTCGCTCGACGATGTGTCGAGATGGGGCACACGGCCTGAGACACGGGCGTGTATCAGGGCATGTCGAGCCCGTGTCGATGATCGGCCCGGGGAGTCGACATTTTCGCTCGACGATGTGTCGAGACAGGGAACATGGCCTAGGACACGGGCGTGTCCAAGGCCGTGTCATCGGGTCGACAAACTTCGCTCGACGAAGTGTCGAGACAGTGAACACGGCCTGGAGCCCAGGCGTGTTTGGGTTTGACACGGGCGTGTCAAATAGGACACGGGCGTGTCCAAGACCCGTGTGAGTCTTGGGTTGTTTTTGGTGTTGTGTCGATGGGGGCACACGGCCAACCACACGGCCGTGTCAGTTGGAACACGGGCATGTCAGGTTAAACACGGGAGTGTCGGGACCCATGTAATTTTCGTAACACGTTGATTTTGACGACGAATGAGGGACACGGCCCTGGACACAGGCGTGTTGCAGGTCATGTTCGGCCCAGGTTTTACTTTTCAGCAACGAATCGTAGCCATTCGTTTCCTTATTTTGGGATCCGACGGTTGGGGGTTGTTCCTACTGGGATATACCCATGATTGGGCCTTTGAAACCCTCATTTCTCTTGAGTGGTTCTCTTTCTAAGTCAAGAGAGAGGGGAGAGCAAAGGAAGAAGAAGAAGCCTAGATTCGGTCACCGGCGGAGCTTCGGAGCTCCAAATTGCGAACCGACTTCGAATTTATGGAGGCAAGGAGAGTGCGGTGCTTTTCTTCCGCTTACATTTCCATGGCGCCAAGGAAGAACACTCGGGTAACGATTCTCTTCTTGAGCATGTGAAGCTCTCCTTCTTTTGCATAGGAAGCCCTCTCCCGCGAGTTTGCGGTGAGTTGGAGGCGTTCCTTCGGGTAGATATGTAAAGTCCCCGTTGTATAGAGTCCATAATCGAGAACGGACATATGCATGGTGTGTGAAGCCTATCCGGACATGTTGGTCTGGATCGGTGATGTTGCATTGCATAAATGTCGGAGAGGACTCCGTGCGAATGTTTGTTTTTCGGATTTTCTACGAGGTAGATTGCAACAGGGAGCCTTGGGGATTAACTCCAAGGTGCACCCGAAAAACTGGGCAGATGCGTGGTTCTGCCAACTTGATGGTCGGGTAGCCAACTTGAACATAACTGGGTTATGTGATGTTTGTAAACGATTGTGGACTCGGGAGAGTTTGACCCGCGCATATATTTTAAATTAACGTTGCAGTGTGAGCAACGGGTCAGGAGGAACCGTACCTGCTCTATGTCGTTCGGTTAAAGAGACCTAAAGTGACTTGACACTTACCGTTGGCATAGATGGAGGGTCTTAGGCAGTGGCCAGAAAGACCAAATGCTCACGAGAGTTTGTCATCCCGGGGACGTTGGTGAGTCAGCGGGCTTAGACCGTGATCACCGAGAATGTGCCCTGAGAGCACGAGGTGTGTGACCGTGCGTGCCAACGTCTGTGATGCAATGTATTTATATACTGCTTGGTTATGGTAATAAAGTGCAGGGAAGGAACATCGCTGCCCCGAGTTGGGGGCGGGATCGTTATAATTTGGTCAGCATTGCTGACCGTTGCTTCTGTTTGCCACCGTGCGGTGGATTGTGCTTGCAGGTGCTGCTGGACCGAGCGGTCAATAGCTGGCTAAAGCCCAAGTTGCTATGCCGGCACTCGAAGGCCTAATTTTTGGATGTTTTCTTTTATTCATGTATGGCCGCCCTGCGTGCCGAAGTTTGGAAAACATTTAATTTGAGCAAACTGTTGTAAGGCCGTAAGGTCGGTACTTATGTATTTGTACTTCATTCCTTTGGGTTTGTTTAGTGGATATTCATGCTAATTTTGCTGGGTTCTTTTTATTATAACTAATAAAACTGCTTCCGCTAGAATGACTCTGTGTAGGACATTGGAATGGTTGGATGGTTTCCATTGAGTAACCACCCACCCAGTCTTTATTAGTTATATGGCGTCGGGCCCCGGCCGAACCTACTGTTATATGTTATGCGGTGGATAGGGGTGTTACAATTTGGTATCAGACTACTGGTTTCGTTCAGGCTTAAAATGAATTCATGGGCGAATTCTTTTAAGGGGTGGTGAGCACTGTGTGTGCGTCATCGTTATAACAACAAAAGAACCCATGAATGTCCACTTAGGAATGAAAATACACGTGTTTGAGGAACCTGCGTGTTCCTATAATTGCATTTTGCAATTTTGTTTAGTCTCTTAACGGTGTTTTGTACCACTATAGGTGACCAGAAGTGGTGCTGGGCCGTCGGAACGCCGAGTTTCTGAGGCTAGTAGTGCACCAAATGATGCTCCTGCGACACCTCCATCGGCTGAGACCATACGATTGGTGGCCGAAGCAGTGTTTACCATGATTAATGCGCAGCCTGCAAGCCAAATGCAGCAGCCCGCTCCTGCGATGGAGTAGGTACCACTTCCAGAGGTTGAGCCGAGAAGAGTGGAGCAGGTAGTAGTGGAGTCGTTGGTGCCAAGGAGGGCAACCGAGAGACAGCTCAAACATGTCATGAGCTTTTATCCTCCGATATTCTCGGGGTTTGGAACCCCATCTCAAGCTGAAGATTGGCTCTCCCGTGTGACGAGAGTCTTGACAGTGACGAAGACGGAGGAGTGGCAGATGACCACTATAGCTACGTTCCTGTTGGATGGAGACGCTAGGCTATGGTGGGAGGGTTTGGAGCTGCATCTATTGAGAGGAAGAAAACTTTTAGACGTCTCGATGGAGGAGTTCTCGAGACTGTTCTTGACTAGGTACCTCCCTTCGACTCAGAGGATAGCTTTGGAGAATGAGTTCCAGAGATTGGTACAAGGAGAGAGTAGCGTGGATGAGTATCTTCACGAGTTTACTAGGTTGGGTCGGTATGCTAGCTCTACCATCGTGGATGAGGAGCGCAAGACCAACTGTTTCTACGAAGGTCTAAGAGACAACTTGAGGCTACTACTCTCAGGGCCGATGACGCAGGGTTTCTTAACCTTGGTCAACACGGCCCGGTCCTTCGAGAAGGACATGAAGAATGTCCAAGCGAAGAAAAGCCTTGGTGGTAAGAAATCTGAGTTCAAGGTGCCGACTACCACAAAGTCTGGGTACCGTAAATTCTTTAAGAAGGCTAGGACTTCGGGTCCAGCTCCTTCTTCCGGTGCTTCTGGGGCGACTACGGATCGGACCCCGGGTGCATGTTTTACTTGTGGGAAGCCGGAGCACTTTGCCCGTGACTGTTGGAGCTGACGTCCCAAGTCCGAGAGGAAGCCGGGAGCCACTTATGAAGAGAAGGGCAAGGCGGTGGAGTCGACCGCGTCCTATTATGCTCCGGCCCAACCGAGGGTGTACAATCTTGGCAAACAGGAGGCCATCAAACAAGCGGATGTGGTGACAAGTACGGTTTAATTTGTAGCAAGTTAAGTTTCTTTAAATACTTGTTATGCGTATGTTACCTTACCACTGCTTGTTTAGGATTTATTTTGATTTGTGAGTTTCCGGCGAGAGCACTCTTTGATACGGGAGCTTCACATTCCTTCTTGTCCGAAGGATTCATATCGCGCATCAGAGTACCTTCTTCGATAGTAAAGAACAAATTGGATGTGTTGTTACCGAATGGGTGTTTGATGCGCGCAGATAAATTCTGCGGTGTTACGATTCGCATTGGCAATCAAGAGTTCAATCTGCAAGCATCGTTACTACCGTTGGTGAAGTTCGACGTTATATTTGGCATGGACTGGATCTCGGAGCAGCAAGCCTATATTGCTTGCGATCGCAAGGAAGTCAAGTTGGGAGCAAGTCGTGAGACGACTTTCTCGGGCTTGAAAGGGTCGAGCAAGATGTTGATGTCTGCTCTTCAGGTGGTGAAGGCGGTTCGTGCTGTTGCAGAGCTGTTCTTTACACTAGTGGAGGTTGCAAAGCCAAAGCCTACGTTGGATAGTATATCAGTGGTAGCTGAGTATCCTGATGTGTTCCCCGCAGATCTTCCTGGAGACCAACCTCAACGGGAGATAGATTTCACTATTGAGCTAGTGCTAGGTGCGAAGCCGTTATCACGATCTCCGTATCGGCTAACGCCTAAGGAAATGGCAGAGCTGAAGGTGCAACTTCAAGAGTTGTTAGAGCAAGGGTTTGTGCATCCAAGTTCGTCGCCTTGGAGCGCATCGGTCCTCTTTGTAAAGAATAAGGACGGGAGCTTGAGACTTTGTATTGATTATAGGGAGTTAAATAAGCTAACGGAAAAGAATAAGTACTCAATCCCAAGGATCGATGATCTTTTTGATCAGTTGGTCGGGTCGACGGTGTACTCTAAGTTGGATCTCTAGTCTGGTTACTATCAGCTGTGAATAAGGGAGAGTGATATCCCGAATACAACGTTCAGTACGAGATACGGTCATTATGAGTTTACGGTCATGTCATTTGGGCTAACTAATGCGCCGTCAGTGTTCATGGATTTGATGAATAGGACCTTCAGGGAGTACTTGGACCATTTCGTGATCGTCTTCATCGATGACATTTTGGTGTACTCGCAGAGTGAGGAAGATCACTTCAGGCATCTTCATTTTGTTTTGGAGACGCTAAGGAGGAATCAATTGTACGCCAAGTTCTCGAAGTGCGAGTTTTGGTTGTCCTCAGTGGCGTTCCTCGGTCATATAGTGAGTGGGGAAGGTATTGCAGTGGATCCGGCGAAGATTGTTGCGATACGGGAGTGGCCTGAGCTTTCTACGGTAGTGGAAGTCCGGAGTTTAATGGGGCTTGCCGTCTATTATAGGCGCTTCGTAGAGAACTTCTCGCGGATAACGTTACCTCTCACTACTTTGACGAGGAAGGAGCAGAAGTTCGTTTGGACGTCGGAGTGCGTGCAAGCTTTTGAGGAGTTGAAATGTTGGTTGACCACGATGCCTGTGTTGAGTTCGCCGAGTGGGACCGAAGGTTATTAAATTTATAGCGATGCATCGGGCAGTGGTTTGGGTTGTGTGCTGTTACAACATGGAAGCATTATAGCATATGGCTCGAGACAGCTGAAGGTGCACGAGAGGAACTATCCGGTCCATGACTTGGAGTTAGCGGCCGTGATTTTTGCCTTGAAGTTGTGGAGACATTATTTGTACGGTGTGAAGATTGATATCTACACTGATCACAAGAGCCTGAAGTATTTGATTGATCAGAAAGACCTGAACATGCGGCAGCGTAGATGGATGGAGTTCTTGGGGGACTATACATTCAAGATCCACGACGTACCTGGTAAAGGTAATGTGGTTGCGTTCGCGTTGAGTCGTCGGACCCCATCTCAAGCCAATTGGTTGTCGGTCCATGACGAGCGGTTGGTTCAGGAGTTTGAGGCGTTGGAGATCTCTTACGTTGATAAGCAATCAAGTGCTGAAGCAGTATTGAATTGGACTGAAGTACAATATGACCTAGCTGATCGGATTCGGCAGGCGTTGGATATGGATGTCCACATGAAGCAACTCATGATAGAGGATCTGGATGGGTTAAATTCCCAATTCGTTGTAGAGGACGGATTACTTTGAAAAGACGGTTGTCTGTGCGTCCCAGGCATGGGTAATTTACGGGTGGAATTATTGTACGAGGCGCATCATACTAAGTGCTCGATTCACCCGGGGAGCACGAAGATGTACTGTGATGTTAAGAAATTGTTCTGGTGGCCAGGACTGAAAAAGGATGTGGCGTTCAACGTGGTGAAGTGTCAAACTTGCGCCTTGGTGAAGGCGGAATGCCAAAAGCCGGGAGGATTCTTGAAATCCTTGCCTATTCCGGAGTGGAAGTTCGACGACATTACTATGGACTTTGTGCACAGGTTGCCAAGCTCGCAAAAGGGGAACGACGCCATTTGGGTGGTCGTAGATCGTCTAACGAAGGTGTTGCATTTCATTCCACATAGGAAGGATGATCCGGTTGAGAAATTGGCAAAGTTGTATGTAGATAATATTGTGTGGCTTCATGGTGTGCCCCGCAGCATCGTGAGTGACCGAGATGGGCGATTTATGTCCAATGATTGGAGGCTGGTGCAGCAAATGTTGGGAACAAAGCTGAGTTTTAGCACAGCCTTCCATCCGCAAATGGATGGGCAGACCGAGAGGGTCAATAGGATAATGGAAGACATGCTCTGCATGTGTGTCCTGGACTTTGGAAGGTAATGGGAAGACCACCTATACTTGGTGGAGTTTGTGTAACATCTCATTTCCAGATAGACCCCTAAGAGTGTTTTTTTGTCATGACTAGGTCATGAAAAAACCCTAGGAAGCTCAAGAAGACCAAGTGAGCTTAGACATAAAGTTGGAGATCGTCATGGTCTGCAAATAGTAGAATTTTGAACAATAGGTTAAGATGGTCATGGGGCTACACCATGACCCCAAGACCCTACCACAACACCCCAAACATTTTGGGAGGCCTATTAGAGTCATAAGGACCCATTGGGGTCAATCAAAGAGACTCAGTTGACCCAAGTCAACCCTAACCCTAAATGGGTCAAACTAGCCTACTTAGGGTTAATTGACCTTCCCCTAGCCAAGTGGACCCCACCCATGTCCTCCTAACCCTAAAGTGATGTCAATGGGTCACCAAGGACACATTGAGTTCAGCCATAGAGACCAAGTTGACCTAAGTCAACTTAGGCCCCTCATTTGGTCAAAGTGCCCTTACTAAGGGTAGGTGACCTCCAAAGTGTAAGGTAACCTTACATAACCCTTCCTAGACCTTAGGGGAGACCAATGAGTCACCAAGGACCCATTATGGTCAACCCTAATGGTCATGTTGACCCAAGTCAACTCAAGCCCCAAAGTGGTCAAAGTGCCCTCACCAAGGGTCAAGTGACCTCCAAGGTGCCAAGTCAACCCTACCCAACCCTACATAGACCTTAGGGGAGGCCAATGGGATACCAGGGACCCATTGGGGTCAACCCAAACGGCCATGTTGACCAAGGTCAACTCTACCTTAAGGTTAAGTCAAATTAGCCCAAATGGGCAAACCCAAGCTCAACCCATTTCCCCCACTTGGGCCAACCTCGTTTCTATTATTAAAATGAGTTAGTGGGCTGCCAATAGGCTGGTGGGGACACCAAAATTCGGCCTTGATGATCAGGAGAGAGAAAGCTTTATTTTCCCCTTTAATGGAGGAGAGAGAAAGTGGGGAATGAAGGCCATTCATGGCTTAGAAGACCAAAGGCCCTCTCTTATTACTGGAATCTTCCTCCCTGGTCAGTTAGGGGAAGATTAAGGGACTTTCCATCCCTTTTCAGTGGCTGGGTGCAGTGAACCCACCATGGCCAAAATCTCAACATTAAGGCCATTAATGGCCATTGATGTTACACCCTTTCCCTCCCCCATTTGATGGTTTTAAAAGCTTCCTTAGGACCAGAGGAGTCATTTCCACACATTCCCTGAAGATTTCGAGCCATTTGGTAGTGCTGTTGCAGAACACCCGAAGATCCAAAATCCGGCCATGGCGCACCACCACCAAACCCGTCGGCAAGCACGGTTAAAGGTCCTCCTCTGCTCCTTCTTCTATGGATAGATCTTAGGAATCTTTTAGGATGCAAATCGGGGTCGAATGAGACAGATCATGTGATGATTTTTCCATGGTTTTTCCGAAAGAAAATGGAGTGTGGGGTTCGCCGGAAACCACCCCTCCGGCGGCCGTGCCGCCGCCCGGCGATAGCCCCCACCTCAACGAAGGTGGTGGCAGCGGTGGCCGGCCAGGGAGGTGGCCGTGTGGCCGGGAAATGCTCTTGTAATAGGCTCCAGGTTAGGCCAATCATGGACCTTGGCTGGAGGAAGAAGATGACCAGGAGCCCCACGATTTGCTTTAAGATCCGTGCAGATCATTTCTTTTATTAAGTTTTGATTTCTGAATTTCTGTCCTGTAAACTGGGCTGTTTAAAATAAATATTAAAAATACTTAGGGCCACTAGGTGGGAAACCTTTCAATATGAAAGTTGTAGCCCTATGGGTTTACTATAATCCAAAATTGATTTGGACCAATTTGGCCCTCTGGTTGGACCAGGGCACCCATTTTGGTGGGACCTGTACATAGGGCTGTCCTGAGATTCAAATGGATGCCCACCCTTAATCCCTTGTCCAAATGGGCTGACAGGTAGACAGGGGATCAGGCATAACTATACCTAGGGTCCATCCAAAATTGGGATTTTTTGGAGACACTTTGCCTAAAGTTTTTACTTTTATTTAATAATGTTAGGGTATTTTAATTAAGTGGTTTAATGACCTCCAAACCCTCCCAAATTTTGGTGAGTGGTCACTGGCATCAATACCTAGCTCTGTACGAAATTTCAAATGATTTGGAGAGGTTTTGGTTGGAAAATCACCAAACCCTAGTTTGGCTTTAAGGAGGTATGTTTTGATTAAAAGTGCACTATGGACTTAGGGTGATCACCTCCCCTCAACAGAGGCTGAGGTTTTGGACACTGATTTGGCATGGCCAATATCACCCTCTCAAGGAAAATGGGATGATTTAGGCTTGATTTACCCTAGGGTTCAACCTCCAACCCTAAGGAAGGACTTTTGGGGGTTGTGAAGGATATAGGGGCTAATGCCCTTGTATGACCATGAAAACTTAGTAGAATTGAAGGTAGAGTAACCTAAGTTATCTGGAAAAAATTGTAGGGGACTAGGAGGAAGGTAGGCACCTCAAAACCCTAACCCTAGTTTTAGGGTAGAAACACTATTTTGTAAATTCAACCACTCAATTAAAGATAAAGGTTGTGAAACTTGGGTTGAGTAGGTTTTAAATCATCTAGAACCCCTAGTAATTTTACTAGAATTTTATGGCTTATATTTCTGGTACTTCCTTTGTTAAATACCAAAGGGCCCAAAATGATGTTTAAATTACTTTTGGTTATTCTCTTCATTTGAATCTGATGGAACTTGGTCAGAAGATGATCCAAGCCTAAATGAATATCCCTGAATTTTATTATATTTTTTACTTGAATATATTTAGCACTTCCTTCACAAGTTTTGGAAAGGGGCTTTGGTAGAATAAAACTAATTATTGATGATGTATCTGTTAAAAAATCATGAGACTTAGGTTTTGATGATTTCATGCCAAACTATACTTGTAGAAATTTATTCATAATTTTTAGAAGGCTGTTTACAGTACTTCCTTTACAAGTCCATAATTTTGAGACTCTGATATTTAATTAATTTAGAGAATGATTCTTTCTAAAAAACTATGAAACTTTATCTAGAGGTTTCATGTGTCCTTATAGTCATCCTGGAATTTTCTCTGAATTTTTGGAAATATTATTTTTGTGCATCTCCTTAAAATGATTTATTATGGAATAAATATGAAATAAACTTTAAGGGATTAAAACTTGCTGAAAAATTGGGAGATTCTGGATTTTTAGATGATTATTCTTTTTCCATTTAACATAAATTTAGTGGAATTTTATCTTGTCTAAAACTTGTCTTCATGTTCAAACTTGGAACTTTTGGTTATTAGAATAAATAAATAAATTATCAGTTAAATTATAAAAATTAGAAAATTATGGATTTAAGCTACAAATGCCAATATAGCCCTCCAATAATTATTATATGAGTACTGGATGATCATTTGGTATACTTCCCATTTTACGGGTCATATAGGTTAAGTGGTCTGCATTTAGTAAAACTGCAGGAAATAAGTTGGAATATGAATTAGAGCACATGAGTTGGGTTTTGTTGGTTTGCTGGAAGGGATAAATAGAATTAGGAGCATCATTGGAAGATAAAATGAGTAGGGTGTTGTTTTGGCTAGGGTTTAGAGGCGCTCGGGTGCGACGAAAGATCATCCTCCCCGAGGTGAGGTAGAGTCAAATCACCCTAGGATTAACCTATCGTAACATGAGAAAGTAAAGGGTATGGGAATCAACCAATAATAATAATAAGTACCTTGCGAAAAGGAACGCTGGGCGTAATCCCAACATAGTTCCTAGTGCCCCTTGAGAGCCCTTCACAGGGAATAGCGGGGGCAGTCCTGGGTAAACGTAAACTGTATTAACAAGCTGAAAGAGTAACCTAGTAATCAGTGTTGCACATTTCACGAACACTGATAGCACTAGGAGATAGCTGGGAGCTTCATCTCGGATGGTTAAGAGACGGACGTTTGAGTCTGGGGAGCTTCGGCTCGATTGTTTGAGACGGACGTTTTGGTCCGGGGAGCTTCGGCTCGGTTTTTGATTACGCTAAATTTGCATGTGCATAAAGGAAAGGAAATTAAGGTGGTGGGTCTTCGGTATTGGAGGGTCGATGCACCGACGCTAATATGCTGACTCGATAAGTGTGGTTAGCACTTCGCCAACAGAAGTCCGGTGCGCCAGCCGGCAAGAGTATGCAGGAGTCCGCTTCGTGCACCAAGCGTTGAGGGGTACGATAGGTCTGACCGGTAGTGCTTTACTGGTTTAGAGGTGGGCGAGGCCCAACCCACCGCTTCTGTCTGCCACTACGGAGGTATCCTGGGAGGTTACGGCTCCAGAAAGGGGGAACTAAAGGTCTGTGTGCACAGAGTCGGGTGTGTGTGTTGCACTTGCATGTTCCATCATACCCACTTGCATGTTATAGCATAATCGATTCATTTAACCTCTGACACCTAATGTATAAGTGGAATGGGATGCTTATACATTAGGACGTGCAAAACGACCCCTTGGTCTATAAGCTTGTGTGGGCAAGTTTATAAATTAAGGTCAATTTTGATATATATATATATATATATATATATATATATATATATATATATATATATATATATATATATATATATATTGCTGTTTGATAACCGACACCCCAACGTATAGATTGGTATGAGACTCTTTATACGATGGGAGCCTTGTAGAAGACCCCTTGGCTTATGTGTTCTCACATAAGTGAAGGTTACTTTTCATATTTCATCTTATTGTCAATATATATTATAGAATTGCTAGTATAAGTCCGCTGTCATCTGTTTTGATTATTTTCCACCTTCAAGTCCTCCCCTTTCTTCCTCTCCGCTCGGTGCCTAAGTGTCATGGGGGAAGGGGTGGGGGATGATAGGACTTAGTCTTTTAGACTAACGGTTTTTGAACCGCATCATTTTAGGGAATCGTGGAGCCCAGCATGGAGGAGCAGCCCCAGAGACCGGTGCGCATGGAGATGGGGCAGTCTAGCTCTGGAGTTCATACAGCCGGGACCGTGAGTCTCGACCTTGAGTAGCTTTTTAGCATTTGCTTCCGCATGAGTGATTTGTAGTGAGAACATGATGTACCGGGCATAAGCCCGTATTTTAGTACTCTGATATATTATTCTATAGACACTCCCTTCGTGGAGGTTTATTTACTATGATATGTGATTTTTTGTGGACTGCTAGTTTGCATTTACTTTATTGTGCTACTTTTTTGTGATCGAATTGGCCGACAGAATCGGCGCTTTGTGGTGATGACCCTTCAGGGCGTGAAGGAGTCACCGCAAAACGGCGGTTCTGGGCCTAAGACCCCGGTGTTGAAAAATAAAAAAAAGGGGGGTCTTACAAGTGGTATCAAAGCGATGTTTCGATCCTCAGAGATTGGAGGAAAGTCGTTCGAAGTTCCGGCAACGGTCCTAAGGATGCCAGTCTTCGAGCTGATCCTGGGCATGACTTGGTTACAGTGGAATCATACCCAGTTTGATTGTCAAGCGAAGAGGATCACCATGAGGCACGGGGACTCTATCATCATCATCGAAGGTATAAGACCTGCCTCACGTATACCCTTATCTTCAGTACAGGCCGTTAAGGCCTATTTACAGGGAGAGTAAGTCTACGAGGTGTTGTTTGAAATGGCGGAGGCCACGAATTCTATATCGAATATGCCGGTGGTGCGGGATTTTGCGGACGCCTTTCCAAAAAAATTACCCGGATTACCCCCGCGCAGGGAGCAGGACTTTCAGATACAGCTTGTGCGGGGGCCAAGCCGGCATCCAAGGCACCCTACCGGATGGCCCCAAGGGAGTTGACAAAGTTCCGGAGCCAACTTCAGGAGTTAGTGGAAGACGAATTTGTCCGTCCAAGCTCTTCCCCATGGGGAGCCCCGGTGTTGTTCGTCAAAAAGAAAGACGGAACACTCAGATTGTGCATCGACTACCGAGCACTAAATCGGCTGACGGTCCGGAACACCTATCCGCTGCCAAGGATAGACAAGCTGTGCAACCAGCTGCAGGGGGCGCAGTTCTTTTCGAAATTAGATTTGAGGTCGGGCTATTACCAGCTTCGGATTCGAGAGGAGGATATTCAGAAGACTGCTTTTAGTAGCAGATATGGATTATTTGAGTTTACGGTGATGCCCTTCGGGCTCACCAATGCACCCTCAGCGTTCATGACCCTCATGAACCCGGTTTTCAAGGAGTATTTAGATTTGTTTGTCATTGTGTTTATCGATGACATCCTCATCTACTCGAGAACGGAGGAGGAGCACACTCGTCATCTGGCACTGACCCTACAGAGATTGCGGGAGAATCATTTATATGCAAAGTTTAGCAAATGTCAGTTCTGGCTGAAGGAGGTGGGCTTCTTAGGCCATGTTATCAGTGGAGCCGGGTTGGCAGTGGATCCGGCAAAGATTCAGGCAATTCGAGATTGGCCGCAGCTGAAGACAGCCACCGACGTACGAAGTTTCCTAGGACTTGCCGGTTACTACCGGAAGTTCGTGGAGGGATTCTCTCGAATCGCCCTCCCGCTCACATCTTTGACGAAGAAGGAGGTACCTTTCGTGTGGACCCCGTAGTGCCAGGCAGCTTTCCAGGAGCTTAAGTAGCGGCTCACCTTGGCTCCCATACTTGCTCTTCCCTCGGGGAGAGAAGGATTTCAGGTCTACACTGATGCATCCTACCAGGGTATGGGAGCTGTACTAATGCAGAAGGGTCATGTGATTGCATATGCGTCTCGCCAGTTGAAGAAGCACGAACAGAACTACCCGGTGCACGACCTTGAGATGGGGGCGGTCGTTTTTGCTTTGAAGGTCTGGCGCCACTATCATTATGGAGTGCACTGCGACATCTACTCCGACCACAAGAACCTGAAATAAGTGGACACGCAGAAGGAACTAAACATCAGGTAGAGGCGTTGGGTGGAGTTCTTAGCAGATTATCAGTATGAGATGCACTACCATCCAGGGAAGGCAAACGTGGTGGCCGACGCGTTGAGTCGGAGAGCTGCCACTTCCGAGGTCGGGCCCCAGGTTATGTCTATGGAGCTGGTGAGGAGATTGGAGGATATGAACATCACACTAGTGTCATCCGAGGACTCCGAGCTTTACATGGAGTATTTAGCTGCAGTGAGTGCTACCGACGATATCCGGGACCGAGTCAGAGAGGGACAGAGGCGAGATGTCAAATTGGAGCCGATATTCTGGGCCTTGGAGAACGGTGCAGCAGGAGATTACACGATGAGGGATGGTGTGGTATGCTTTAGAGGTCGGACTTATATACCGGAAGGAGGCCAGGTCCGGGAAGATATTATGGCAGAGGCCCACCACAGCAGATACTCGGTGCACCCGGGGATCACGAAGATGACTGCGGATTTGAAGAAGACTATGTACTGGCCTGGCATGAAGAAGGATATCACTCAATTTGTGACCCACTGCGAAGCATGTCAGCTAGTGAAGGCGGAGTGCAAAAACCCCACGGGTTTGTTGCAACCACTCCCGGTACCAGAGTGGAAGTTTGAAGACATCGCGATGGACTTTATTCACGGACTTCCCCGATCACGGACGGGAAATGACTCGATTTGGGTCATCGTCGATCGGTTGATAAAGATGGCCAGGTTCATTCCAATCAGGAAGGACGACGTTGTGGGAGTATTAGTGCGGAGATATGTGGAGCAGTTCGTTCGATATCACGTGGTGCCCAAGACGATCATGTCAGATCGGGATGGTCAGTTCACTTCCAGGGAGTGGAAATCCATGCAAGCTTACTTAGGCACGCGATTGACCTTCAGCACAGCATTCCATCCCCAGACGGACGGGCAGACAGAACGCACCAACCGGACGTTGGAAGATCTTCTGAGGCTATGCATTTTGGACCGCAGGGAACCGTGGGAGAAGCTCTTACCCCTGGTTGAGTTCTCCTATAACAACAGCTACCAGTACAGCATCAGGATGGCGCCTTACGAAGCCTTGTATGGAAGGAAATGTCAGACCCCGCTTTCTTGGATTCAGGACGAGGATCCGAAGGTGTTGGGATCAGATTTTGTTGAAGATACTGAGGCTCAGGTGAGGCTGATCAGAGATAGGATGTTAGAGGCGCAGAGCAGACAAGCTAAGTACTATGACGCCCGGCATCGTCAGGTGGAGTTTCAGGTGGGGGACCGAGTGTTTTTGAAGATCTGGCCCATGCATGGAGTCTCACGGGTGCGTGGTCGGAAGAAGAAGCTCAGCCCTAGGTATAGGGGCCCTTACAGGATCCTGGAGCGGATCGGGCCCCTAGCCTACAGGCTGGAGTTGCCACCAGAGCTGGCAGCTCTGCACGATGTCTTCCACATTTCTTCACTAAGGAGGGCCCTGCTATGCCCGGAGCAGTAGATTTTGACCACCGAAGGGCTGATAGCTTCAGACCGGTCAGTTTGCTTGGAGCCGGTTCGGATCGACGACCGAGGAGTACGGATCTTGCGTCGCAAGAAGGTTCCGCTAGTCAAAGTCCTGTGGAGGAACCACGGTCAGGAGGAGCATACCTGGGAACCGCAGGACCTGATGTGACAAAGATACCCAGAGCTGTTCAGCCAGGTATACCTCACAACCCCTCAAGATGTTTAATTTATTTTCTTGCTTTAAACTAGTAGGGCTGCTCTAAGCTAGTAGAGGCTAATCTTTTGTTTATTAGGGGCTTATCTTTTGTTTATTGGGATCTTGGTTTTCCAATTGGGCGAATTGGTCATAGTTTTAGGTTTCCCTTTAAACCTAATTTATCAAACATGGCATCGCGATGGGATGTTACAAGTTTCTTTTCTTCAGTAGAAATTCTCGTAGGCTCAACCTTGATTTCAGAGACGAAATCTTTGTTTTGTTTATTGGGATTTGTAACATCTCATTTTCAACTAAACCCCTAAGAATGTTTTTTGTCATGACTTGGTCATGACAAAACCCTAGGAAGCTCAAGAAGACCAAGTGAGCTTAGACATAAAGTTGGAGATCGTCATGGTCTGCAAATATTAGAATTCTGAACAATAGGTTAGGATGGTCATGGGGCTACACCATGACCCCAAGACCCTACCACAACACCCCAAACATTTTAGGAGGCCCATTAGAGTCATAAGGACCCATTGGGGTCAATCAAAGAGACTCAGTTGACCCAAGTCAACCCTAACCCTAAATGGGTCAAACTAGCCTACTTAGGGTTAATTGACCTTCCCCTAGCCAAGTGGACCCCACCCATGTCCTCCTAACCCTAACGTGATGTCAATGGATCACCAAGGACACATTGGGTTCAGCCCTAGAGACCAAGTTGACCTAAGTCAACTTAGGCCCCTCATCTGGTCAAAGTGCCCTAACTAAGGGTAGGTGACCTCCAAAGTGTAAGGTAACCTTACATAACCCTTCCTAGACCTTAGGGGAGACCAATGAGTCATGAAGGACCCCTTAGGGTCAACCCTAATGGTCATGTTGACCCAAGTCAACTTAAGCCCCAAAGTGGTCAAAGTGCCCTCACCAAGAGTCAAGTGACCTCCAAGGTGCCAAGTCAACCCTACCCAACCCTACATAGACCTTATGGGAGGCCAATGGGATAGCAGGGACCCATTGGGGTCAACCCAAACGGCCATGTTGACCAAGGTCAACTCTACCTTAAGGTTAAGTCAAATTAGCCCAAATGGGCTAACCCAAGCTCAACCCATTTCCCCCACTTGGGCCAACCTCGTTTCTATTATTAAAATGAGTTAGTGGGCTGCCAATAGGCTGGAGGGGACACCAAAATTCGGCCTTGATGATCAAGAGAGATAAAGCTTTTTTCCCCTTTAATGGAGGAGAAAGAAAGTGGGGAATGAAGGTCATTCATGGCTTAGAAGACCAAAGGCCCTCTCTTATTGCTGGAATCTTCCTCCCTGGTCAGTTTGGGGAAGATTAAGTGACTTTCCAGCCCTTTTCAGTGGCTGGGTGCAGTGAACCCACCATGGCCAAAATCTCAACATTAAGGCCATTAATGGCCATTGATGTTACACCCTTTCCATCCCCCCATTTGATGGTTTTAAACGCTTCCTTAGGACCAGAGGAGTCGTTTCCACACATTCCCTGAAAATTTCGAGCCATTTGGTAGTGTCGTTGCAGAACACCCGAAGATCCAAAATCCGGCCTTGGTGCACCACCACCAAACCCGTCGGCAAGCACGGTTAAAGGTCCTCCTCTACTCCTTCTTCTATGGATAGATCTTAGGAATCTTTTAGGATGAAAATCGGTCTCGAATAAGCCAGATCATGTGATGATTTTTCCATGGTTTTCCGAAAAAAAATGGAGTGTTGGGTTCGCCGGAAACCATCCCTCCGGCGGCCATGCCGCCGCCCGGCGATTGCCCCCACCTCAACGAAGGTGGTGGCGGCGGTGGCCGGCCAGGGAGGTGGCCGTGTGGCCGGGAAATGCTCTTGTAATAGGCTCCAGGTTCGGCCAATCATGGACCTTGGCTGGAGGAAGAAGATGACCAGGAGCCCCACGATTTGCTTTAAGATCCGTGCAGATCATTTCTTTTATTAAGTTTTGATTTCCGAATTTCTGTCCTGTAAACTGGGCTGCTTAAAATAAATATTAAAACTACTTAGGTCCACTAGGTGGGAAACCTTTCAATATGAAAGTTGTAGCCCTATGGGTCTACTATAATCCAAAATTGATTTGGACCAATTTGGCCCTCTGGTTGGACCAGGGCACCCATTTTGGTGGGACCTGTACATAGGGCTGTCCTGAGATTCAAATGGATGCCCACCCTTAATCCCTTGTCCAAATGGGCTGACAGGTAGACAGGGGATCAGGCATAACTATACCTAGGGTCCATCCAAAATTGGGATTTTTTGGAGACACTTTGCCTAAAGTTTTTACTTTTATTTAATAATGCTAGGGTATTTTAATTAAGTGGTTTAATGACCTCCAAACCCTCCCAAATTTTGGTGAGTGGTCACTGGCATCAATACCTAGCTCTGTACAAAATTTCAAATGATTTGGAGAGGTTTTGGTTGGAAAATCACCAAATCCTAGTTTGGCTTTAAGGAGGTATGTTTTGATTAAAAGTGCACTATGGACTTAGGGTGATCACCTCCCCTCAACAGAGGCTGAGGTTTTGGACACTGATTTGGCATGGCCAATATCACCCTCTCAAGGAAAATGGGATGATTTAGGCTTGATTTACCCTAGGGTTCAACCTCCAACCCTAAGGAAGGACTTTTGGGGATTGTGAAGGACATAGGGTCTAATGCCCTTGTATGACCATGCAAACTCAGTAGAATTAAAGGTAGAGTAACCTACGTTATCTAGAAGAAATCTTAGGGGACTGGGAGGAAGGTAGGCACCTCAAAACCCTAACCCTAGTTTTAGGGTAGAAAAAATATTTTGTAAATTCAGCCACTCAATTAATGCTTCGTTTGGGGGGACTTATTTTCACCGGTCAAGCGGTTATGACCGCATGAATCGGGACTTGAAATAAGTCCCGGTTCATGCTATCATGACCGCTTGACCGGTGAAAATAAGTCCTCCCAAACAGAGCCTAAAGCTAAAGGTTGTGAAACTTGGGTAGAGTAGGTTTTAGATCATCTAGAACCCCTGGTAATTGTACTAGAATTTTATGGCTTATATTTCTGGTACTTCCTTTATTAAATACCAAAGAGCCCTAAATGATGTTTAAATTACTTCTGGTTATTCTGTTCATTTGAATCTGATGGAACTTGGTCAAAAGATGATCCAAGCCTAAATGAATATCCCTAAATTTTATTATAATTTTTACTTGATTATATTTAACACTTCCTTCACAAGTTTTGGAAAGGGGCTTTGGTAGACTAAAATTAATTATTGATGATGTATCTGTTGAAAAATCATGAGACTTAGGTTTTAATGATTTCATGCCAAACTATACTTGTAGAAATTTATTCATAATTTTTAGAAGGCTGTTTACAGTACTTCCTTTACAAGTCCATAATTTTGAGACCCTGATATTTAATTACTTCAGAGAATGATTCTTTCTAAAAAATTATGAAACTTTATCTAGAGGTTTCATATGTCCTAATAATTATCCTGGAATTTTTTCTGAATTTTTGGAAGTATTATTTTTGTGCATCCCCTTAAAATGATTTATTATGGAATAAATATGAAATAAAATTTAAGGGCTTAAACCTTGCTGAAAAATTAGGAGATTCTGGATTTTTAGATGATTATTCATTTTGAATTTAACATAAATTTAGTGGAATTTTATCTTGTCTAAAACTTGTACTTCATGTTCAAACTTGGAACTTTTGGTTATTAGAATAAATAAATAAATTATCAGTTAAATTATAAAAATTAGGAAATTATGGATTTAGGATAAAAATGCCAGTATAGCCCTCCAATAATTATTATATGAGTACTGGATGGTCATTTGGTATACTTCCCATTTTACGGGTCATATAGTTTAAGTGGTCTGCATTTAGTAAAACTGCAGGAAATAAGTTGCAATATGAATTAGAGCACATGAGTTGGGTTTTGTTGGTTTGCTGGAAGGGATAAATATAATTAGGAGCATCATTGGAAGATAAAATGAGTAGGGTGTTGTTTTGGCTAGGGTTTAGAGGCGCTCGGGTGCGACGAAAGATCGTCCTCCCCGAGGTGAGGTAGAGTCAAATCACCCGAGGATTAACCTATCGTAACATGAGAAAGTAAAGGGTAAGGGAATCAACCAATAATAATAATAAGTACCTTGCGAAAGGGAACGATGGGCGTAATCCCAACATAGTTCCTAGTGCCCCTTGAGAGCCCTTCACAGGGAATACCGGGGGCAGTCCTGGGTTAACGTAAACTGTATTAACAAGCTGAAAGAGTAACCTAGTAATTAGGGTTGCACATTTCACGAACACTGATAGCACTGGGAGATAGCTGGGAGCTTCATCTCGGATGGTTAAGAGACGGACGTTTGGGTCCGGGGAGCTTCGGCTCGATTGTTTGAGACAGACGTTTTGGTCCGGGGAGCTTCGGCTCAGTTTTTGATTACGCTAAATTTGCATGTGCATAAAGGAAAGGAAATTAAGGTGGTGGGTCTTCAGTATTGTAGGGTCGATGCACCGATGCCAATACGCTGACTCGGCAAGTGTGGTTAGCACTTCGCCAACAGAAGTCCGGTGCGCCAGCCGGCAAGAGTACGCAGGAGTCCGCTTCGTGCACCAAGCATTGAGGCGTACGATAGGTCTGACCGGTAGTGCTTTACTAGTTTAGAGGTGGGCGAGGCCCAACTCACCGCTTCCGTCTGCCACTACGGAGGTATCCTGGGAGGTTACGGCTCTAGAAAGGGGGAACTAAAGGTCTGTGTGCACAGAGTCGGGTGTGTGTGTTGCACTTGCATGTTCCATCATACCCACTTGAATGTCATAGCATAATCGATTCATTTAACCCCTGACACCTAATGTATAAGTGGAATGGGACGCTTATACATTAGGACGTGCAAAATGACCCCTTGGTCTATAAGCTTGTGTGGGCAAATTTATAAATTAAGGTCAATTTTGATATATATATATATATATATTGCTGTTTGATAACCGATACCCCAACGTATAAATTGTTATGAGACTCTTTATACGATGAGAGCCTTGCAGAAGACCCCTTGGCTTATGTGTTCTCACATAAGTGAAGGTTACTTTTCATATTTCATCTTATTGTCAATATCTATTATAGAATTGCTAGTATAAGTTCAATGACATCTGTTTTGATTATTCTCCACCTTCAAGTCCTCCCCTTTCTTCCTCTCCGCTCGGTGCCTAGGAGCCATAGGGGAAGGGGTGGGGATGATAGGACTTAGTCTTTTAGACTAACGGTTTTCGGACCGCATCATTTTAGGGAATCGTGGAGCCCAGCATGGAGGAGCAGCCCCAGAGATCGGTGCGCATGGAGATGGGGCAGTCTAGCTCCGGAGTTCATACAGCCGGGACTGTGAGTCTCGACCTTGAGTAGATTTTCAGCATTTGCTTCCGCATGAGTGATTTGTAGTGAGGACATGATGTACCGGGTATAAGCCCGTATTTTAGTACTCTGATATATTATTGTATAGACACTCCCTTCGTGGAGGTTTATTTACTATGATATATGATTTTTTGTGGACTGCTAGTTTGCATTTACTTTATTGTGCTACTTTTTTGTGATCGAATTGGCCGGCAGAATCGGCGCTTTGTGGTGATGACCCTTCAGGGCGTGAAGGAGTCACCGCAAAACGGCGGTTCTGGGCCTAAGACCCCGGTGTTGAAAAAGAAAAAAAAGGGGGGTCTTACAGTTTGCGTACAGAAATGGCTACCAGACAAGTATTCAAATGGCAGTCTTCGAGACCCTATATGGTCGAAGATGTTTCACGTCGTTGTCATGGAGGATGCTACTTCATTGGTGCGAACCATTCGGGAGAGGTTGCTAATCGCTCAGGACCGCCAGGCTAAGTACTATAATGTCAAGCACAGGAATGTGGAGTTCGCTGTTGGAGATTGGATGTACTTGAAGATCAAGCCGTTCAAAGTTGTCTCGCGGGTGCGAGGCTTGAAGAAGCTAAGCCCGAGGTACCTTGGACCGTTTGAGGTTCTAGAGCGGATTGGTGAAGCAGCGTACCGGTTGAAGCTGCCTGTGGAGCTTAGTGGTCTACATGATGTATTCCATATATCGGTGCTATAGAAGGCGGTGCAAGAGCCTACACAAGTGATCGCGGTCGATCAAGTGCTGGTTGATAATGGGTTGACGACGAAGGTCAAGCCCGTACGTATTGAAGACTCGGAAGTCAAGCGGCTACGCAATAAAGAGATCGGGATGGTCAAGGTCCGATGAGAAAATTGCGTTCGCGAGGAGCTCTCTTGGGAACGAGAGCAGACTATGCTTGAGGAGTACCCGGAGTTATTTCACTCAGGTACCATTTAAGTTTTATGTTTCTTTCCTTTATGAAATTTTGAGGACGAAATTCTTTTAAGAAGGGGGAGAGTTGTAACGCCCCGAAACTCAAAAGAGCGACGGGAGGCGTTTTTGGCCAAATCTAGTATTTGGCAGGGGGCACACGGCCTGGGACACGGGCCTGTCTCAGGGCGTTTCGAGCCCGTGTCAACGATCGGCCCAGGGAGTCAACATTTTCGCTCGACGATGTGTCGAGATGGGGCACACGGCCTGAGACACGGGCGTGTCTCAGGGCATGTCGAGCTCGTGTCGACGATCGGCCCGGGGAGTCGACATTTTCGCTCGATGATGTGTCGAGACAGGGAACACGGCCTAGGACACGGGCGTGTCCAAGGTCGTGTCGTGTGGTCGACGAATTTCGCTCGACGAAGTGTCGAGACAGTGAACACGGCCTGGAGCACAGGCGTGTTTGGGTTTGACACGGGCGTGTCCAAGACCCGTGTGAGTCTCGGGTTGTTTTCAGGGCGGTGTCGATGGGGGCACACAGCCAACCACGCGGCCATGTTAATTGGAACACGGGTGTGTCAGGTTAAACACGGGCGTGTCGGGACCCGTATAATTTTCGTAACGCGTTGATTTTGACGGCGAATGAGGGACACGGCCCTGGACACGGGCGTGTCGCAGGCCGTGTTCTGCCCAGGTTTTACTTTTCAACTACGAATCGTAGCCATTCGTTTCCATATTTTGGGATCCGACGGTTGGGGGTTGTTCCTACTGGGATATAGCCATGATTGGGCCTTTGAAACCCCCATTTCTATTGAGTGGTTCTCTTTCTAAGTCAAGAGAGAGGGGAGAGCAAAGGAAGAAGAAGAAGCCTAGATCTAGTCACCGGCGGAGGTTCGGAGCTCCAAATCGCGAACCGACTTCGGATTTACGGAGGCAAGGAGAGTGTGGTGCTTTTCATCCGCTTATATTTCCATGACACCAAGGAAGAACGCTAGGGTAACGATTCTCTTCTTGAGTATGTGAAGCTCTCCGTCTTTTGCATAGGAAGCCCGCTCCCGCGAGTTTGCGGTGAGTTGGAGGCGTTCCTTCGGATAGATATATAAAGTCCCCGTTGTATAGAGTCCGTAATAGAGAACGGATATAGGCATGGTGTGTGAATCCTATCCGGACATGTTGGTCTGGATCGGTGATGTTGCATTGCATAAATGTCGGAGAAGACTCCGTGCGAATGTTTGTTTTTCGGGTTTTTCTACAAGGTAGATTGCAACAGGGAGCCTTCGGGATTAACTCGAAGTTGCACCCGGAAAACTGGGCAGACGCGTGGTTCTGCCAACTTGATGGTCGGGGAGCCAACTTGAACATAACTGGGTTATGTGATGTTTGTAAATGATTTGGGACTCGGGAGAGTTTGACCCGCGCATATATTTTAAATTAACTTTGCGGTGTGAGCAGCGGGTCAGGCAGAACCGTACCCGCTCTATGTCATTCGGTTAAAGAGACCTAAAGTGACTTGGCACTTACCGTTGGCATAGATGGAGTGTCTTAGGCAGTGGCCAGAAAGACCAAATGCTCACGAGAGATTGCCGTCCCGGGGACGGTGGTGAGTCGGCGGGCTTAGACCGTGATCACCGAGAATGTGCCCTGAGAGCACGGGGCGTGTGGTCGTGCGTGTCAACGCCTGTGATGTAATGTATTTATATACTGCTTGGTTGTGCTAATAAAGTGCAGGGAAGGAGCATCGCCACCCCGAGTTGGGGGCGGGATCGTTATAATTTGGTCAGCATTGCTAACCGTTGTTTTTGTTTGCCACCGTGCGGTAGATTGTGCTTGCAGGTGCTGCTAGACCGAGCGGTTAATAGCAGGCTAAAGCCCAAGTTGCTGTGTCGGCCCTCGAAGGCCTAATTTTTGGATGTTTTCTTTTATTCATGTATGGCCGGCCTACATGCCGAAGTTTGGAAAACATTTAATTTGAGCAAACTGTTGTAAGGCCTTAAGGCCGGTACTTGTGTATTTGTACTTCATTCCTTTGGGTTTGTTTAGTGGACATTCATGGTAATTTTCTTGGGTTTTTTTATTGCAACTAATAAAACTGCTTCCGCTAGAATGACTCTGTGTAGGACGTTGGAATGGTTGGATGGTTGCCATTGAGTAACCATCCGGTCTGTCTGTGGTATATGGCGTCGGGCCCCGGTCGGACCTACTTCTATATGCTATGCGACGGATAGGGGGTGTTACAAATGTGATGTCTTTTTCCAGTGTTTAAAAGTTCATTTATAATGAGACTGAGCCTATTGTACATCTCAGCTACAGATTCAGATTCTCCCTTCTTGAAGTTTTCATATTCGGAGATGAGATGTGATCTTTTGTCTTTTCTCTCACCAACAGATCCAGCAACCATTGTGTTGAGGGAGTCCTAGATGTGTTTTGCTAAAGAGTACTCAGCAACCTTCTGGAAAATGTCATCTGGCATAGTTTGAGCCAATATGTTCATTACTTTGACAACAGCAATCTTAAACTTTTTTTGTGCCTCTGTCCATTCTGGTGGTGGCACTGCATTGGTACTTGTTGATGTCACTGGTTGAGGTGGACCTGTCAAGATGGAATTGTAGATGTCTTCATCAATAGAGTTCATATACAGTCTAATCCTTGTCTTTTATAGTGCAAACATATTCATATTGCACACTGGAGGTCTAGTGCTTGAATATTTTTTATTTTGTGCCATGATAATAAAACACTCTAGATAAAATAAGATCTATCAGATTTGGTGGTTCAGGTGTTAGCCTGTAAAACCAAATAACCTCCCTCTGATACCAATTGAAAGTGAGGGATAGATCTACTTTACATTAGAGGGAGGGGTGAATAGTGTATATTAAAAATTTTAATTTAGTTTTATAGCGGATTTAAAAACTAGTGATATATATAAATATATAAAGCAAAAACAAAACAAATCACCGCACACAAACAGAGAGAATAACAATGACAGACGACACAAGGAGTTTATAGTGGTTTCCCAATAAACCTGAGTACATCCACTCTTCTACCACCCTGGTAGGAAACCACTACAGGTTTTGATCAGGGGCCCTGCCACCAGAAGATCAATTTTTCTACGGGAGATCTAACAACCCTTTGAGCTTTTGACCAGGTGCCCAAAAACAAAATTAAGTCTTTTGATCAAGTGACTTAAGAACTAAGGGGGGTCAACTTTTGGAGGGAGTTATAACCATGTACACAGTTAGAAAAATAAAACTAAAAGTGATGTTGTCTTCTCTTTCAAATTTCTCTAAGAAGACTGAGTGGATGATGAAGCTAAAAGCTCCCCCTGATTTGTGAAGAGATTGTAATCAGGTGAGGGAGACTTCTCTTCAGGGTGTTGGACTTTAACAATTGTATTTCTCTCTAGTAAAGCTTTTAGATAGATGAAAGATTGATTGTCTCTTGGAGAGTAGATGATATTCAAGAACTCTGTGTGTTGATCTTTGTCTGATGTCTCACTTGTCTATCTATATTCAGCAGAGCAAACTTTTTGAGTATATATTCCTAAGAAGAAATCTTAGTATTTGAATTTTTTTAACATTCCTTCAATATCCTGAGTAGTCTCTGAGAATTTGTAATGTCTGAATTTAAATATTGGATATAAATTTATTCCTTAACTGCCATAGTGAATAATTAAAATGAATTCTCTGTGATCAATCCATATTTAATGCTGCCAGAAAAGACCATATTCATTAAGAATATTCAGCATTAAATACCAAAGAATAACTGGCAGGAATTAGCTGTTTAAAAATAATTTACTTCTGAATATAAACCGTCTGAATCACTGCAGAGAATTAGTTGAACTGGATAAAGATTTCGTCGACCTGAGCAAGGAGTTCGTCGAACTAGGTAAGTAATTCGTCGAACTGAGCTTGGCTGTTTGTCGTGCTGAGCTTGGCTTTTGTCGAGCTGAGATTGGCTTTTGTCGAGCTGATGCTAGATATCGTCGAGCTGAGCTTGAGAGTAGAGGTCATAGTTCGTCGACCGGAGCTCAGATTTCGTCGTGCAAAGCTTAGGAGTAATACTCTGAGTTCGTCGAGCTGAGCTCGGTGATCATCGAACTGCGCTCTGCTTTCGTCAAGCGACTTTATGCATTTGTTGAACTTCTTTTTCTCTAGAGTTCTTCTTGAAGTATCAACCCTGAAAAGAATATCCTATGACCCAAACTATACATAATTGTTCAATCTAAACATCCTAATAGTAATCCTAGCCCAAATCAGTAGTAGGGTTCCAACAAAAACTATTTATCGGGTATAGAGTTATACTTGTCTCCCTTGGAGAATTTCTTGTCTGACTGGTGATGATCCTTCTTGTGATGTGAAGAGGAGGAAGGTTTGTTCCTCCACTGCTTTCTCTTCTTCATCTTCTGAAACTTCCTAGAGAAGGAAACAAACTCTCCAACAGTCATGTTATTGTCAGATGATTTTGGTTCAGTGTTGTCTGAATTAGCAGGTCTCCTTGGAGGAGAGATAATCATCTCCTTGCTCTTCTTAAAGCCCTCTGCCTCGAAGGATACAGACTTCTCCTTGGTCTGAGATCTACTAGTGGTCTCCACTTCCTTTCTCATATGTATCTCATAGGAAAGCAACTTTCCCAATAGTGTGTGTGGAGGAGTTTCAGCTAGCTTAGCCACCTTTCTAATGGTGCAGATCTTGGTGTCCCAGTCTCTGGTTAAAGATTTGAGGAACTTGTCATTCATCTCATAGTTGCTGAAGACCCTTCTATATGTCCTTAGCTCTTTGACCACGCTAAAGAAATTTTCATAGCTTTCAGCTATGTTGTCTTTGTTGGTCTGTCTGAATGCTTCATACTCTTGATTAAGTAGAGATTTCCTATTATACATGACTTTTTATGTGCCTTCCATATAGACAATCAATGTGTCCCACATTTCCTTGGAAGTTCTGTAGTGAACAAAGTTCTGGAATATTGAATCATCAATGATACTTACTATGATATTTTGTGCCCTCTTGTCCTTAGTTGCTAGTATGACATCACCCTTTGTCATCTTAGAATATTTCTTAGGTGTCTAGATAGTGGCATCCAGAAATGAAACCTTTATAGGGATGAAAGGTCCTTCTTATACTGTGATGAATATTCTGAGGTCAAATGCTTCCATGAACAGCCTGACCCTTTCTTTATCGATGCCAAAACTTTCTTTCCTACAGATTTGGAGTTTCATAGAACCCAACTCCTTATGGTTCTCTCCTGAACCCATAAGGACAATCAGTAACTACTCCTAAAGATCAACACAAACTATTAAGTCCTTTTTGAGTAACCTCCCTCTAATACAACTTGAAAGTTTTAAAACTCAAGTGTAGCTAAACACCAAGAGGGGGTGAATAGTTTTTCAGACTTTTTAGACTTTTTCTGTTCTTTGGTGTGTTGTGGTTTATTTTAACTTAGCTTTCAAGAATACACAAATAGCCCATAGGAAATTTATATTGGTTCCTCAGATTATGGGTATATCCACTCTCCCTCCTACTTTTCTAATAGATTGTTAAATAAAGCAACTTCACCAAACTCTTCTCAATGAGCCTACAAATCAGATCTCTCAGGATCTCTCAGACCCATGTAAGTCTTACCTCAGGCCCAAGGCCCAACCACTCAGAGCAAACAATGCTCCTACAACTCAGTAATCCACAGATCACCTACCTCAGTCTTATCTCAAAGTCCTACTACTCAGACTAGGAGGATAGCCCATTAACTTAGAGAGACTAACTTTCCTACTTCAGATCTGGACCAGATCCTACCACAGGCATACAGGCCCTACCACTCAGATTCACTACTGAATCCTATAAAGCAGGCAAAAAGGCTTTACACCTCAAATCCACATCCTACTTCAATCACACAGGCCCTACCACTCATCTTTTATGATTTAAACTTACAACTCTGATCTACTAAGATCCTATAGGAAGAAAATGGCTATTGTTGATGTAAGACATCAGAAAAATGAACTCTTTGTCGTTCACTTCCTGAACTGAGATGACTCAATCCTCCTTTCTTCACAGATCCAAAAATATATCTTCTGGAGTAGTTCTGCTTGGTTTATGAAGACACTGCAACTAGGGTTAACCAGTGCTGCAACTTCTAACTCAGAGAGAATGCTCTCTAAACTTGTTGTTGAAGATGAGTAGATCAACAACTATCTTTCTTGAACTTTTAGATCAGAAGAATGAACTATTTCTTCAAGCTCTGCAACTTAGTTTAGAGGAAGAAGATGAAGTTCAGCACATTACAAAAAGTTAATTTCTCCTTCTTTGATCTCTTATTTTCTATCCCGCCTTCCAACGACACTTTAAGTATTAGGACCACCAAGAGTTGGTAGCTGCAGTTCTACTTTTGCATTAAATGTTGTACATCAGGCAAGTGGCGCCATTTGTTGTGTACACTTCTCTTCTCGCAACATTTGAATTTTTGTTGACGTCATCACCTATGGACTTAGTCAAATTCAGACAATTCAGCATAGACATTGAGCGAAGGATTATCACTCAATGCCAAGACACTTAGTCAATTTTTTGCTGCACCAGGCATTGAGTAAACTGTTTTCACTAAACGCTTCTGGACTTAACCAGATTTCTGCCTCGGGCCGATCGTCGATATAGGTTGTTTTTCGGGTTTTCTACATAGTAGATTGCAACAGGGAGCCTTGGGGATTAACCCTAAGAAGCACCCGGAAAACTGGGCGGATGCGTAATCTAGCCAACTTGGAGGCCTGAGAGCCAACTTGAACATAACCGGGTTATGTCAAATGTGTGACGGAAACGGGACTCCGAAGAAGTTTGACCTGCGCATATGTTTTGAATTAACATTGCGATGTGAGCACGGGTTAGATGGAACCGTACCCGTTCTATGTCGTTCGGTTAAAGAGACCAAAGGGTACGTGGCACTTGCCGTTGGCATAGATGAGGGTCTTCGGCGGTCTATGGTTTTAATTACCGTGACCCATGCCGGGAAGACAAATTGCACATTGTTTGGCCGTCTAAAGGGATAGTGGTGAGTCGGCAGACTTTGACTGTGTTCACTGAGAATGTGCCCTGAGTGCACGGGGTGTGTGGTCCGTGTGAGCCTACGTCTGTGATGAAATGAATATTTATACACTGCTCGCTTATGCTAATAAAATGCAGGGAAGGAGCATCGTCGCCTCGAGTTGGGGACGGGATCGTTATAATTTGGTCAGCATTGGTGACCGTTGCCTTTGTTTGCCACCGTGCGGTGGTTTTGTTGATTGTAGGTGCTGCTGGACCAAGCGGTCAATAGCGGGCTAAAGCCCAAATTGCGAAGCCGGCCCTTGAAGGCCTAATTGAAGTGTTTACTTGTTTTTATTCATGTATGACCGGCCTGCATGCCGTGGTTTGTAAAACATGTAATTTGAAGTAAACCATTTTGTAAGGCCTTAAGGCCAGTACTTATGTATGTACTACATTCCTATTTAGTGTTTAGTGGACATTCATGCTTGTTGCTGGGTTCTTTAATTGCAACTTTTAAAATTGCTTCCGCTAGAATGCTCTGTGTAGTACGTTGGATTGGTTGGATGGTTTTCATGAGTAACCACCCGGTCTGTCGGTGATATATGGCATCGGGCCCCGGCCGGACCTACTGCTATATGCTATGCGATGGATAGGGGGTGTTATAATTTGGTATCAGACTACTGGTTTTGGTCGGGCTTAAGATGAATTCGTGGACGAATTATTTTTAAGGGGTGGTGAGCACAGGTGTGTGCATCATCGTTATAATAGTAAAAGAACCCATGAATGTCCACTTAAGAATGAAAATACACGTGTTTGGGGAACTTGCGTTTTCCTATAATTGTCGTTTGCAATTTTATTTGGTCACTTAATGGTGTTTTGTACCACTTAGGTGACCAGAAGTGGTGCTGGGTCGTCGGAACGTCGAGTTTCTGAGGCTAGTAGTGCACCCAATGTTGCTACTGCAACACCTCCATCGTCTGAGACCATACGATTGGTGGCTGAAGCAGTGTTGGCCATGATTAATGCGCAACCTGCAAGGCAAATGCAGCAGCCCGCTCCTGCGATGGAGCAGGTACCACTGCAAGCGGCTGAGCCGAGTAGAGTGGAACAGGTAGTAGTGGAGCCGTTGGTGCCAAGGAGGGCAACCGAGAGACAACTCAAGCATGTCATGAGCTTTAATCCTCCGGTATTCTCGGGGTTGGGAACCCCATCTCAAGCTGAAGACTGGCTCTCCAGGGTGAAGAGAGTCATGACAGCAACGGAGACGGAGGAGTGGCAAATGACCACCATTGCTACGTTCCTTTTGGACGGTGAACCGAGAATGTGGTGGGAAGGTTTGGAGCTGCATCATTTGAGAGGTAGACAACTTACAGACGTCCCGATGGAAGAGTTCTCGGGACTGTTCTTGGCAAGGTACCTCCCTTCTACTCAGAGGATTTCGATGGAGAACGAGTTCCTGAAGTTGGTACAAGGGGACAGTAGCGTGGATGAATATCTCCACGAGTTTACTCGTTTGAGTCGATATGCTAGCTCCACCATTGCGGATGAGGAGCGCAAGACGAATCGATTCTACGAAGGGTTGAGAGATGAGTTGAGGTTACTACTCTCGGGGCCGATGATGCAGGTTTTCTTGACCTTGGTCAACACGGCCCGGTCCTTGGAGAAGGACATGAAGAATGTACAAGCAAAGAAAAGCGTTGGTGATAAGAAGTCTGGGTTCAAAGTGCCGACTACTTCAAAGTCCAGCTATCAAAGATTCTTCAAGAAGCATAGGACTTCGGGTCCAACTCCTTCTTCTAGTGCTTCTGGGGCGACTACGGGTCGGACCCCGGGCGCATGTTTTACTTGTGGAAAGCTGGGGCACTTTGCCCGTGATTGTTGGAGCGGACGTCCCAAGTCCGAAAGAAAGCCGGTAGCGACTTATGAAGAGAATGGCAATACGGTGGAGTCAACCGCGTCCCATTATGCCCCGGCCCAACCGAGGGTATATAATCTTGGCCAATAGGAGGCCATAAAACAGGCGGATGTGGTGACAGGTACGGTTTAATTTATAGCAAGTTAATTTCTTTAAATACTTGTTATGAACGTGTTACATTACCACTGCTTGTTTAGGATTTCTTTTGATTTGTGAAAATCCGGCAAGAGCACTCTTCGATACGGGAGCTTCACACTCCTTCTTGTCTGAAGGATTTATATCATGCATCGGAGTCCCTTCTTCGATGGCGAAGGTTAAGTTGGACGTGTTGTTGCCCAATGGGTGTTCGATGCGCGCGGATAGAATCTACGATGTTAAGATTTGCATTGGGAATTAGGAGTTCGATCTGTAGGCGTCGTTAGTTCCGTTGGTGGAGTTCGACGTTATATTTGGCATGGACTGGCTCTCGGAGCAGCGGGCCTATATTGATTGCGGTCACAAGGAAGTCAAGTTGGGAGCAAGTCATGAGACGACTTTTACGGGCTTAAAGGGGTCGAGCAAGACGTTGATGTCTGCTCTTCAGGTGGTGAAGGCGGTTCATGCCGGTGCAGAACTGTTCTTTACACTAGTGGAGGTTGCAAAGCCGAAGCCCGCATTGGATAGTATTTCAGTGGTATCGGAGTACCCGGATGTGTTCGCTAGAGATCTTCCTGGAGCCCCGCCTCAACGGGTGATAGATTTTGTGATAGAGCTTGTACCGGGTGCAAAGCCTGTGTCACGCTCTCCTTATCGGCTAGCGCCTAAGGAAATGGCGGAGCTGAAGGTGCAAATGCAAGAGTTGTTGGAGCAAGGGTATGTGCGCCCAAGTTCTTCGCCTTGGAGCGCGCCGGTCCTCTTTGTTAAGAAGAAGGACGGAAGCTTTAGGCTATGTATTGATTATCGGGAGCTCAACAAGTTGACGGAAAAGAACAAGTACCGGATCCCCCAGATCGATGATCTTTTTGATCAGTTGGTCGGGTCGACGGTGTACTCAAAGTTGGATCTCAAGTCCGGGTACTCAACTGCGAATAAGGGAGAGTGATATCCCGAAGACAGCATTCAGTACGAGATATGGGCATTACGAGTTTACGGTCATGCCGTTTGGGATGACTAATGTGCCGTCAGTGTTCATGGATTTGATGAACAGGACCTTCAGGGAGTACTTGGACCATTTTGTGATCGTCTTCATCGACAATATTTTGGTGTACTCGCAGAGTGAGGAAGATCACTTCAAGCATCTTCATTTGATTTTGGAGACGCTAAGGAGGAATCAATTGTATGCCAAGTTCTCGAAGTGCGAGTTTTGGTTATCCTCAGTGGCGTTCCTCGATCATATAGTGAGTGGAGAGGGTATTGCAGTGGATCCGGCGAAGATTATTGCGATACGGGAGTGCCCTGAGCTTTCTACGGTAGCGGAAGTCCGGAGCTTTCTGGGTCTTGCCGGCTATTATAGGTGCTTCGTAGAGAACTTCTCGCGGATAGCGTTACCTCTCACTACTTTGACGAGGAAGGAGTAGAAGTTCGTTTGGACGCCGGAGTGCCCGCGAGCTTTTGAAGAGTTGAAATGTCGGTTGACCACGGCGCCTGTGCTGAGTTCGTCGTGTGGGACCGAAGGTTATGAGATTTATAGTGATTCTTCGGGCAGCGTTTGGGTTGCGTGCTACTACAACACAGAAGTGTAATAGCTTATGGCTTGAGATAGCTAAAAGTGCACGAGAGGAATTATCCGGTCCATGACTTGGAGTTAGCGGCCGTAATTTTTGCCTTGAAGCTGTGGAGACACTATTTGTACGGTGTGAAGATTGATATCTACACCGATCACAAGAGTCTGAAATATTTGATTGATCAGAAAGATCTGAATATGTGGTGGCGTAGATGGATGGAGTTCCTGGGGGACTATACATTCAAGATCCACTACGTGCCTGGTAAAGGTAATGCAGTTGCGGACACGTTGAGTCGCCGGGCCCTAGCTCAAGCCAATGGGCTATCGGTGCATGATGAGCGGTTGGTTCGGGAGTTGGAGGCGTTGGAGATTGTTTGTGTAGATAAGCAATCAAGTGCTGAAGCAGTACTGAATTGAACTGAAGTCCAATATGACCTGGCTGATCGGATTCGGCAGGCTTTGGATATGGATGTCCATATGAAGTAGTTCATGGTAGATGCTCTGGATGGGTCAAATTCCCAATTCGTTGTGGAGGACGGATTGCTTTGGAAAGACGGTCGTCTGTGCGTCCTAAGTGTGGGCAATTTGTGGGTGGAGTTGTTGGACGAGGCACACCATACTAAGTACTCAATTCACCCGTGGAGCACGAAGATGTACCGCGATGTCAAGAAACTGTTTTGGTGGCCGGGTTTGAAGAAGGATGTGGCGCTCTACGTAGCGAAGTGCCAATCTTGCGCCTTGGTGAAGGCGGAGTGCCAAAAGCCGGGAGGATTTCTGAAGTCCTTGCCTATTCCGGAGTGGAAATTCGACGACATCTCTATGGACTTTATGCACGGTTTTCCAAGGTCGCAAAAGGGGAACGACGTCATTTGGGTGGTCGTAGATCGGCTAACGAAGGTGTCACATTTCATTCCGCATAGGAAGGATGATCCGGTGGAGAAGTTGGCAAAACTATATGTGGATAATATAGTACGGCTTCACGGTGTGCCCCGCAGCATCGTGAGTGACCGAGATGGGCGGTTCACGTCCAGTGATTGGAGGCTAGTGCAGCAAATGTTGGGAACAAAATTAAAATTCAGCACAGCCTTTCATCCGCAAACGGATGGGCAGACCGAGAGGGTCAATAGAACTATGGAAGACATGCTCCGCATGTGTGTCTTGGACTTTGGAAAGCAATGGGAAGACCATCTTTATTTGGTTGAGTTTATGTAAAACAATAGCTACCAAGCGAGTATTCAAATGGCGCCCTTCGAGGCCCTATATGGTAGAAGATGTCGCACGCCGTTGTCTTGGCTAGAAACGGGCGAGTCAAAGTTGTATAAGTGATTAGAAGTGGAGGATGCTACTTCGTTGGTGCAAACCATTCGGGAGAGGTTGCTTATCGCTCAGGACCGGCAAGCGAAGTACTATAATGCCAAGCACAGGAACGTGGAGTTCGCTGTGGGCGACTATGTGTACTTAAAGATCAAGCCGTTCAAGGGTGTCTCACGGGTGCGGAGATTGAAAAAGCTAAGCCTGAGGTACCTTGGGCCGTTTGAGGTTTTGGAGCGGGTTGGTGAAGCAGCCTATCGGTTGAAGCTCTCAGTGGAGCTTAGTGGTTTACATGATGTATTCCATATTTCGGTGCTACGGAAGGCGGTGCAAGAGCCTTCGCAAGTGATCGCGGTTGATCAAGTGTCGGTGGATAGTGGGTTGACGACAATAAAGAGATCAGGATGGTCAAGGTCCGATGGGACAATTGCGGTCGAGAGGAGCTCTCTTGGGAACGAGAGCAGACTATGCTTGACGAGTATCCGAAGTTGTTCCGCTCAGGTACAATTTAATTTTGTACATGTCTTTCCTTTATATAATTTCGTGGACGAAATTCTTTTAAGAGGGGGAGAGTTATAATGCCCTGAAACTCAAAAGAGCGACGGGAGGCGTTTTGGGCCAAATTTGGAATCTGGCAGGGGACACACGGCCTGGGACACGGGCGTGTCCCAGGGCGTGTCAGGCCTGAGTCGACGATTTGGCCGCGAGGTCGACGTTTTTTGCTCGACGAAGTGTCGAGACGGGGCACACGGCCTGAGACACGGGCGTGTCTCAGGGCGTGTCGAACCTGTGTCGACGATCGGCCCGGGGAATCGACGAAGTTCGCTCGACGATGTGTCGAGATAAGGCACACGACCTAGGACATGAGCGTGTCCAAGGACGTGTCAGCTAGTTGACGAACTTCGCTCGACGAAGTGTCGAGACAGTGAACACGACCTGGATCCAAGGCGTGTTTGAGTAGACACGGGCTAGGACACGGGCGTGTCCAATACCCGTGTGAGTCTCGAGTTGTTTTCGGGGCTGTGTCGATGGAGGCACACGGCCGACCACACGGCCGTGTTAGTTGGAACAGTGGCGTGTAAAGTCGAACACAGGCGTGTTGGATGCCCGTGTGTTATTCCAGGTGCGTCGATTTTTGACGGCGAATGGGGGACACGGCCCTGGACACGGGCGTGTCGCAGGCCGTGTTCGGCCCAGTTTTAGCATTTGAGGCTCGAATCAAGGTCGTTCGTTTCTTTAATTTGGGATCCAACGACTGGGGGTTATTCCTGATGGGATATACCCGGGATTGGATGTAACACCCCGTATTTTTTTTTTCGTTGAATGATGGGCGTTTCGTTGGCTTTGACCGCTGTTCGAGCATGGTTTTCCCGCGGGCTTGCGAGTGGTTGTTTTGGTAGCCGAGTTGCACGATTCCCCAGCAAGCCGGAGTCCAATTTGGGGACTCGGTGAGGCCTCTTAGGGAATGCTTGCACTTTTTCGCGCCCGAGTATTTTCGCCGCGTACAAACACGTATTATGATGCCTAAGGCCGAGGGATACGACCATTAAACTAAACAGTTTTCTTGCATTTAACTGATGGATTTCAACTCATAAAGTGAGCGTCAAGGGTTTTCCTGAGCGTGTGCAGTTAGCCCCTGCACGACGTGGCATCATAACCCGTAGTTCCTCTTGCTCTGATACGGTGTACTCGTTGAGGAAATGCGGGTTGTGACATTGGACCTTTGAAACCCTCATTTTTACTTGAGTGGTTCCCTTTCTAAGTCAAGAGAGAGGTGAGAGCAAAGGAGGAGGAAGAAGCTAGATCCGGCCATTGGAGGAGCTTCGAAGCTCCAAATTGCGAGCCGACTTCGGATCTACGGAGGCAAAGAGAGTGCGGTGCTTTTCATCCGCTTACTTTTTCATGGCGCCAAGGAAGAATGTTAGGGTAACGATTCTCTACTTGAGCATGCGAAGCACTCCTTCTTTGCATAGGAAGCCCGCTCTCGCGAGTTTGCGGTGAGTTGGAGGCGTTCCTACGGGTAGAAATGAATAGTCCCCGTTGTGTAGAGTCCGTAAGCGAGAACGGACATAGGCATGATGTGTGAAGCCTACCCGGACATGTTGGTCTGGATCAGTGATGTTGCATTGCATAAATGCCGGAGAAGACTCCGTGTGATTGGTTGTTTTTCGGGTTTTCTACATGGTAGATTGCAACAGGGAGCCTTGGGGATTAACCCTAAGGTGCACCCGGAAAACTGGGCGGATGCGTGATCTAGCCAACCTGGAGGCCTGAGAGCCAACTTGAACATAACCGGGTTATATGAAATGTGTGACGAAAACGGGACTCGGGAGAAGTTTGACCTGCGCATATGTTTTGAATTAACATTGCGATGTGAGCACAGGTTATATGGAACCGTACCCGTTCTATGTCGTTCGGTTAAAGAGACCTAAGGGTACGTGACACTTGCCGTTGGCATAGATGAGGGTCTTTGGCGGTCTATGGTTTTAATTACCGTGACCCATGCCGGGAAGACAAATTGCTCATTGTTTGGCCGTCCAAAGGGCCGGTGGTGAGTCGGCAGACTTTGACTATGCTCACCGAGAATGTGCCCTGAGTGCACGGGGTGTGTGGCCGTGTGAGCCTACGCCTGTGATGAAATGAATATTTATACACTGCTCGCTTATGCTAATAAAATGCAGGGAAGGAGCATCGCCGCCCCGAGTTGGGGGCGGGATCGTTATAATTTGGTCAGCATTGCTGACCGTTGCCTTTGTTTGCCACCGTACGGTGGTTTTGTTGCTTGCAGGTGCTGCTGGCGGTCAATAGCGGGCTAAAGCCCAAATTGTGAAGCCGGCCCTTGAAGGCCTAATTGAAGTGTTTACTTGCTTTTATTCATGTATGACCGGTCTGCGTGCCGTGGTTTGTAAAACATGTAATTTGAAGTAAAACATTTTGTAAGGCCTTAAGGCCAGTACTTGTGTATGTACTACATTCCTATTTGGTGTTTAGTGGACATTCATGCTTGTTGCTGGGTTCTTTAATTGCAACTTTTAAAATTGCTTCCGCTAGAATGCTCTGTGTAGGACGTTGGATTGGTTGGATGGTTTCCATGAGTAACCACCTGATCTGTCTGTGGTATATGGCGTCGGGCCCCTGCCGGACCTACTGCTATATGCTATGCGACGAATAGGGGGTGTTACATTGGCAATGCTGAGGTTTTGACTATCTAGTCTTTACTTAATGCTTAAGGCCATCTGGCGTTGAGTGAACTGCCTTCACTCAACTATTGTGGACTTAAACAGATTTCTATCTTGTCAGCATTTTACCATATGTCCACTTGTCATTGTTACTTAGACAACCTGTATAATCAGTGTGACATGTAACCATCTACATACATAGAATATTTAGATACATCGGATACAAACATGTGTATACAATTGTCCCGTAGGTCTTCTTCAAATATGGGACATTATGATCAATGGACCCAACACATGCTCCATTGAATTATTTGAAAGAACAAGACGTTATCACCATGGTCGATGTGCGATCGAATGATAACCTGGTTGATCCATTGACAAAAGAAATGCCCAAAAATTAGTTGATCAAAACACTGGGGAAATGGGACTCAAGGCAATCTAAGTTCAGCCTTAGTTCAAGGTTAGACGATTCAGTTCAGGCTTAGTCCAAATATTTTAATTCTTTCCACTTTTCTTTATCAAAGCAAGCGTGTTGTGCTCCGCTAATGTTCGGGGTTGCTGAGTACGAATCTGATATGTTGTTTCATTCCACATTTATTGTTAACATCTTCATCGGGATTCGTCTTCCTTACCTTGGAGGAGAGTGTTATTTCATATTTGATAACACAATCTGACTCATTTTGGCCCTTCTCCTGTTGATTGGTTCCATTTAACATTTGATGAGTTCTTGTTAATATTAGAAGAACAGTAATCGTGGCATTCCACATATGAACACATATACAGCTATGGTGTCCAGAAGTCCATAAGTTCGTTTCTTTTAAAAACAGATAATAGATTCTGAGCTAGAACCTACAATACTCTATGTTAGGTGTCCACCAGTTAATTATAAAGTACTACATTCTTTTAAGTAAAACTAGAAACATGTACATTTTCAAAAAGTTCGAATTCATTTTGAATGAAATTTTATATTGGAAAATACAGTAGTTGTTGTTGATGGAGTAGCATATGCAGATTGAGTTCCTGACAAGGATGATCTAATTGACGATGATTTCTAGAGTATTTCTGTGGTTTTTTCTTCTGCTTAAAGCACTTTTTTAGCTCTCCTTTACTTTCACTTTTTTTGGACTATCTTGCTTTTTAGTTAGTCATGAGACACTAGGTGTGTTGGTACTTATGTTGTCATTGTACTTTTGACTTTATTATGATGCTGCTGAGTTTTTCTATTTATTCTTATGCATCCATACAACTACCTTATTTAACTTCCAATATATTCTGACAAGTGTGATAGACACGGTTGTGAGTGCTTCATGTTCGGTTGTACATTACACACACCACCCTTTTTTCGACATCGGGTTTACGGCGGACATAAGAGGAGATTGTTATGATATTTAATATTTGTCTACACGTGTCGGGACTGACTCGGAATGACCCATTGAGTTTTGTGTCACTCTTGGGCAAGATTTTACGCTGGAAATACTATATAAGGTCATTCCACACTTGATAAGTCTTAGTGGACTATCTTGAGCGAAGCCTCAATAAGAAACATCCATCCATCTCTACAAGGTCCATGAGCTTCCATTTCCAATTTTGGAGATCGGTTCCAACTTCTCATCTTGACCGCTGGTCAAAAATGATGGCAGTTTATACTTTAATATTCATGATTGAAAAGCTGGTTGAAATCTAAAAGAGGAAAAATTGACAGCGGGTTTAAGTCTTAAGAAAGAAGGTGTGACATCTATGATAAAGAGGAGGAAGTGGCAAGGAGGTCATGAATTCAGATTGAGGAGGAAGTTTGGAGGAGAGGTTTCAGAGCGAGGAAAAAGAGATGGGAGGAGCGGCTACATCGATGAGCAAGCGTTTTTGAAAAAGATGGAGTGCAGATAGCCAAATGAGAGTGCGGTTAACAATCGCCTTAAAAAGATACACATAGCCGAAATCGTAGTGAAATTGAAAATTCTAAAAAAAATAATGTGACCTATCAATAACAATGAATTAAAAATTCATTAAAATAATATTGGTCATTGGTTCATTGACCTGTCAAAATCGACCCTACCTCTCCTAATTCCCGATCCATTCAGGACTGCCTCCCCAGCTTACTTCCCCTTCCAGTACTGTAGATCCACACGATTGATTGCTCACTCTTTCTTCGGCAACCACGCTCACCGCTCACTCTTCCTCTCCCGCAGGCTCTCTCGCTACCTTTTCGCTGCCATCCAACAGCCTCAAACTCGCATCCAACAGTTCTTCCAGCCATATGGAGAATCCACTCCGCCTTCTTCACAAATAGCCTTCTCCATTCCTTCGACCCTAATTGCCATGACAACCCACTCCTCCCAATTTTCCACCACTGTATACTCTCTGGTGCCCCGTTCATAGATCTGCTGTTGTTACAAAGTAACGGGGGGGACTACTGCTCAGAAGAACGGCTCAGGCGGCCGGAGGTGAGGAAGAAGACGGAAAGGGGAAACAGAGAACGAAGAAGAAGAATCTTATTAACATAATTCCTTAATTATTACAAGATAATCCAGGTATTTAAACCTAAACAAAACCCAACGGATATATTACAACGGATATATTATTGTTTCCTAAAAACAAAAGCCAGCTGTCGGAAAGTTGTGGCTCCTTCAATATGAATTAATAAGAACCGCTGATCTGATGGCTTTCTTCCTCCGCCGTTAGATGAGCCAGCTGTAACAATACTCCCCTCCTATTAAAAGCTGTCCTCAGCTTCGTCGTTAACATTTTTCTTTGCCCTAGATCTGAGTGGCCGGCTTCCTGAGATAGCAAGAGATGAGGGAACGGGTGCTGATCTGAGTAAGGATCTCTGCCAACGCGGAAAAACGCCATTAGGTTCTTTCACCTCGGATCTGTTTGGAAGCTCGTCATCGATCGTATGGCTGGAGTTCGCTAGTTGCTCCCGTTGTTGGTTTGCTTCCACTATTGACTCGTCCCCTTTTGCTTCTGATTTTTTTTTGTCAACCACGTTGTTGGTGCAGGCATTCGTAGGAGGTTTGTGAACTCCTGAAGATCAGAGAGATCTTCCCATGTACTCTCTGCGGGAGGTAAACCTTCCCATTGTACAAGTCCTTGTTGTATTGCTTGGCCCTGTCGGAGGATTTGGCGATAGTCGATGACGGCCAAGGGTTTATGCAGTGGATTATTCTTCCATTGTAACTCAGGTAGTTCGATGATCTGTTGAACTGTCGTTCCTGCGTAGGGCTTTAATAATGAGATATGGAACACGTTATGTATTTTGGATTCCGGAGGAAGGTCCAGGCGGTAGGCTGCTGGTCCGATGATCTCCCTGATTTTGTACGGGCCATAGTATTTCAGATTGAGTTTTCTGTTGGTGGTTCGGGAGATTGATAGTTGCCGGTAGGGATGCAACTTTAGTAGTACCCAATCCCCTACTTTGAACTGCTTCTCCATTCTTTTTTTATCCGCATTTGATTTCATGCGCTGTTGTGCTTTGAGTAGGTTGTCTTGTAGCTGTTGTAAGACTTTGTCCCTCTTCAATAATGTTGTCTTTACTGCTTCATTTCTGGATGTACCTGCACAGTAAGAGAGTAACCCAGGTGGAGGTCGACCGAACATGATCTCATAAGGGGTCATGCCGGTCGATGAATTAAAAGTCGTATTATAATGGTATTCTGCTAGACTTAGATATGTTGTCCATTTTTTTGGATTTCTATGGGTAAATAGCCTCAAATATTGTTCCAATGATCTGTTCACTCGTTCAGTGAGCCCGTCTGTCTGCGGGTGATATGCGGAGCTATATTTGAGGGTAGTCCCCTGATGTTTAAATAATTCAGTCCAGAAATTACTGAGGAAAACAGTATCCCTGTCCGTAATTATTGATTCTGGAATACCATGGATTTTTCCTATGTTTTCCCAGAATAAGTGCGCTGCCCTAGGGCCTGTAAGGGGACTTTGAATTGCCACAAAGTGGGCAGCTTTTGATAATCTATCAACTACTACCATTATATTAGTAAATGAATTGGATGTTGGCAATTTGGTAATGAAATCCATAGTTAGATCAGCCCATATTTTGGTTGGGGTTTGAAGGGGTTGTAATAACCCATAAGGTAGGTGGTTTATGGGTTTTGCTCGCTGGCAAAGATCACAGTTTTGTATGTAAGTAGTTACATCAGATTGCATATTAGGCCAGTAAAATTGTTGTTGTAAGCGATGTGTTGTCCCTTTAATTCCAGAATGGCCACCCCAAAAACTATCATGTGAGGCAGTGATTAAATCTGTGCGCAGTGTAGAAGTTGCTGGTATATATAGGCGGTGCTTGTAGTATATGTATTTTCCTTTATGGGTCCAATCGGGAGTCAGTGATGGCGTAGTAGCAATCTCTTGTATTTTAGTCTGGGTAAAGGAATCTGTTAGATAATCCTGCTCCAGCGTGTCCAACAATGGTGACACAGGGAGGGCCAACGTGCAAAGATGCATTTGGGTTGGGCATTCTGGAATTAAGGTGGCTCTGGAAAGAGCATCGGCAACCACGTTTTGTTTGCCAGCTTTATATTTAATAGTGTAATCATATCCAAGTAATTTGGAGAAGAACAATTGTTGCTCGGGAGTGTGCAATTCCTGAGTAAGAAGGTGATGTAGGCTCTGATGGTCCGTGTAAATAGTGAACGGGTGTCCTAGGAGGTACTGCCGCCATTTTGCAATAGCGTACATTTCTCGTATATAGGTGGATTTTTTCTGCATTAAGGGCTGAAGTTTTTTGCTAAAATAAGCGATCGATTTGTGTTGTTGTAGAAGAACCGCTCCAATTCCTATACCCGACGCATCAGTTTCAATTTCAAAGGGAATTTTAAAATTTGGTAATGTCAAAATGGGAGGGCTAATTAAATGTTTTTTTAAGAGCTCAAAAGACATTTGTGCTTGTGGAGTCCATTCAAAAGGTATATTTCGTAGTAATTCGGTTAAGGGATAAACTATCGTAGCATAGTTCTTAATGAATTTGCGATAATATCCGGTTAGCCGAGAAATGCTCGAATTCCTTTCTGATTCGTAGGGGGGGAAAAAGCTTGGATAGCTTGTAGGTTAGACTTTGTTGGTCCAACCTCGCCCTTACAGATCTCGTGGCCGAGGAATTCGATAGTGTCCGTGAGAAAGGCACATTTGGATTTCTTAACAAATAAAAAGTTATCGGTCAAGGTTTGTAAGGTTATATCCAAGTGGTGCAGATGATCTGGTATTGAGGGGCTAAAAACGAGAATGTCATCGAAAAAGATGACAATGAATTTTCTCAAATACGGTTGGAATATGGAGTTCATGAGAGTTTGGAAGGTGGATGGCGCATTCGATAAGCCAAAGGGCATTACAGTGAATTCGTAATGGCCTTGGTGTGTCCGAAAAGCCGTCTTGTGCGTGTCGGCCGATGCCATCCTTATTTGATGGTAACCTGAGCGTAAATCTAATTTTGAAAATATGCGTGCCTCAAACAATTCGTCGAGTAATTCGTCTACGGTTGGGATTGGAAATCTGTTTTTAATAGTGACTTTGTTTAATGCGCGGTAATCGACACAAAAGCGCCATGTACCGTCTTTTTTTTTACTAAAATAACTGGGGCCGAAAAACTGGAGGTGCTGGGCTTAATGTAGTTCTTTGCCAGCATTTCTGCTATCAGTCGTTCAATTTCGTTTTTTTGTGAGTATGGATAACGGTACGGCTTAAGATTGGGAGGTTGTGCATCTGGCTGTAATATGATTTGATGGTCGATGGGCCGCTGAGGTGGGAGGTTTTGAGGCTCCTGGAACAGATAGTCGTATTTGTCTAATAATGCCTGGACCTCGGGCGGTTCTGCCATAGGCGCAGTGTAGTCCTGATCCTGTGCTATATGGGTGGTGGAATCGGTTGTGAATAAAAAATAGGTAGCGGTGGGGGTTAAAGATAGTAATCGGGATAACTGCGATGATGAAATCAGGCTATCGGGGTGGGTTGTATGACCACGGAAGATAATTGGGCCATGAGGTCCGCAGAAAGACAATGTAAGAGTTGAGTAATCAGTTGTTACAGGGCCTAGAGTCTGTAACCATTGTACTCCTAATACTATGTCAGCTCCTTGAATATCTAAAATGTATAGATGAACGATAAAGAAGGAGTCCTGAATGAGCAGTTTTACCGCATTGCAACGCCCCTTACATGTAATGGATGTTCCATTACCTAGATAGACAGGAAATTCAGGTATAACATGTATAGGTAGTTGTAAATAGTTGGCTAGTTTAGGAGAGATGAAATTATGGGAACTGCCGCTGTCGACTAAGGTTTCCACCAAATGGTGGTTGATTTGTGCGGTGAGTCGAATGGAATGGGCCAGAACGGAGCCTGTTAAGGCGTGAAAGGTGACCGTGGGGTTCGTCATGTCATCTACCGTGGTATCCTCCGGGTTAGTCGTCAGGTCTGGAGTGTCATCGAAGTCATCTGCGAGGCCCTGAAAGTAGCAGAGGACGCCCTTGCCTTTGCACTTGTGGCCAGGGTGGTATTTTTCGTCGCAATTATAGCAGAGACCCTTTTCGCGTCGGCTTTGGAGTTCGGCCGGGGTCAAACGTTTGATCATGGGTCTGGGTTGGCCGGGGTGACTGGGTGGTTTAGGGGCGGAGGGTGGCCAGGTCGGTGATTTATGTGTTGGCCATGTGAACTGTTTCGGTAGGGGGGGCTTAAAACGTTCGTCGGCGTCTAGTTGGTCTTCGAACATTCTAGCCAGGGCAAAGGCCGTGTGTAGTTCAGTGGGCTGCTGGATCAGAACTTTGGATTCAATGTCCGGTTTGAGGCCCGAAATAAACATTTTAGTGAGAAATTGAGGGTCCAGTCCCGGGACCTGTGTCATCAAGTCCTCAAATTGGGATTTGTAATCTCGTACTGTGGTAGTTTGATGCAATTTAGTCAAAGCACCTGCAGGATTTGCGTAAACCGACACGCCAAATCGTTTAAAAATCGCCTCAGTGAACAGTGGAAATGTGAGTGCAGGGTGATCACGTAACGTGGCTTGATACCAGCGGGAAGCTGGTTTGTCCAAATGGAGGGCAGCGTAAATGAGATATTCGTGTGGTGGAATGTCATTGTATTGGAAAAAAATTTTTAAGTCATACATCCAATCAGTGGGGTCACCGTCGGCAAAACGTGGACAAGAAATTGTTAATAGCTTAGGTGGAGAAGAGACAACCTGGATTCTTGATGCAGGTGGCTGTGCCCCAAGAATTCCCTGGGACGATTGGGCTGTTGCTTCCTCATGTGCCTGCGACGGTGGACGGCTAATGTCGGAGGCCTTTGACTGACGGAATTCTGTTAGTAGGAGACGGATTTCTTGGCGTAAACCCGCAATCTGTTCGGACGCTTCTTCCCGTGTGGCCAAGATTTGCTGGGTCAGTAAATTTTCCTTGGACTGCATTTCCGTGCGGAGAGTGGCGAGGACCTGCGCGGAATCGGACGGAGGAGGCATGGCGTCGGGTTCGCGGCCAAGATCTTCATGTGAACGAGTTCCCACCATCGGAAAATGGGATCGACGAGAGCACCAATTGTTACAAAGTAACGGGGGGGGGACTGCTGCTCAGAAGAACGGCTCAGGCGGCCGGAGGTGAGGAAGAAGACGGAAAGGGGAAACAGAGAACGAAGAAGAAGAATCTTATTAACATAATTCCTTAATTATTACAAGATAATCCAGGTATTTAAACCTAAACAAAACCCAACGGATATATTACAACGGATATATTATTGTTTCCTAAAAACAAAAGCCAGCTGTCGGAAAGTTGTGGCTCCTTCAATATGAATTAATAAGAACCGCTGATCTGATGGCTTTCTTCCTCCGCCGTTAGATGAGCCAGCTGTAACAGCTGTGCTTTGCTCTTGAAACGACTCGGAAGAAGAACGTTGCGTCGTTCGGGATCGCTGATGTTCTTCGCGACTTCCCTCCGCCGCAAATCGCATATCGTAGATATCTGTCGCCTCTCTTGTGAGTCTTCTGTCAAGAGCTATTTCCTACACCTCCAGTTATTCTATAACTGATCATAGCACGTTTGATCTAGGGCAGCCCGATAATTCCTTCTGCGACGCTGGTCAGGGATCGTGATTTTAGTGATCTATCTCGCTGCCTGGACCAACTTCGACCCCAGAATCTTTGCTACTGCCAGCATCCCTGATCATCTAGCAGACGATTCCTCCCATCCTACCAGGTATGTTAGGCTGTCTCTTCCACTTCATACATTGATCTTCTTTGTACTCTGCTCTGTTTCTCATTGCTACTCTTTTTTCCTCTGTAATTGTAGCAGCTGAAAGCACAAGTCATGGACGGACGGAGGAGTTCACGTCTTTTGTAACGTCCATATAACGGCTAGTAATGAATATCTAGTATAAATACAAGTAGCAGCTGATGTATTAGGTAAGAAGATGATTAAGTAAACTAGTTTCCTTTTGTGTACCTAGTGTAGTCCGTAGGCTCGCCGGGATTCTTCGCCGGAGAGGCTACATCTGGTGCTCTCGTTGACCTCTCGCCATGATGGGGACTGACCCTCCACCCAATACACGGTTGAAGGACCTCTCAACCGGCCAACAAGATCTTTGGAAGGCCATGGAATCCCGACAAGTGGAACAGACGCAGCAGTTTTCCCAGTTGGAAGCCGAGATCCTCAAGCTTACGCGGGTCCTCCAACTCTCCACGGAGCAATCGGCCCACGAGGTTCAGTTGTTACGCCAAGAGATCGGGGAGCTACAACACCAACCAGCCGCCAGTCCGTCAACTGGGGGGCCGGCCTCCGACCCCCCTCCGGCAAAGGACTATCTTCCGGCTGCCTCATCCTCGGCTGGGCTACCTCCACCCCGTACCCCGTCGTCCACCCTCCCTCGAGGCTATGGCCCTCTGCAATCTCCCGGCCTCCTCGACGGCAGCATACCACAACCGCGCGGCGGGTTGCCCGTTTTTCCTGCCGGGGCCCGAGGGCCATTTCTGCCGACCACCATGGACCAGTCGTTCTCCTCCGGGTGGTCGCCCCAGACCTCGTGGACTCCGGCGCATCATGAGCCCCCGTTTGGCCACCATCAGCCCCTTTGGCACCCCGGTACAGCCGTCGGCGGGCCTCCGGCTCCTTTTCTTCCCAGACAGACGTATGGGCCACATCATCAGGCCTTTCCCTCCCCTCCGCAACAATCTTGGTCTGTCCGCAACCCGCAGAGAGATGGGAGCGACCACCCTTCACTATCAATGCCACGTCACCACTTTATCACCCCCTTTCCTTCTTATGGACAGGTAAAACTTCAATTTCCCCGCTTTGACACTGGCGATCCTATTGATTGGGTTACCAAAGCTGAACACTATTTTCGTTTCTATAATATTACATATTCTGCTTACATGTCAATCGTCCCCATGTACTTAGATCCACCGGCTTCGCGGTGGTACGAAGCTTTAAATCCTGCTGGGGCGTATTATAATTGGAATGAATTCAAATTTGCGCATTTTAATCGCTTTGGCCCATCAGCATTTGAAGACCTCATGATTAAGATCACGTTATTGCGACAATCACATACAGTCATGGCTTTTAAAAACAAATTTGAAGAACTCGCCACTAAAATTAATGGGGTGCCGCCAGACTTACTCAAATCTATTTTCATTGCTGGCTTAAAACCAAGTATTCAACGCAGTGTTATCACACAACGACCTTATACTTTAGACGAAGCATTCAACTTAGCTAAACTTTATGAGGACCAATGGCTAGAAGATACTAAATCACACCAGACAAATTATACAACTACTCCTGTTTCCCACCCGACAAAACCATCAACTAATTTCAAACCTGGCTATAAACGTTTAACACCCACGGAACTTCAACATAAACGTGACAAGGGACTGTGCTATACTTGTGATGAACGCTATTTGCCAGGCCATAGATGCAAGAATAGAGTGTCATGCCTCTATATGGACGACGAAATCCCGGACACAATCGACCCAATCGCACACTCAGACTCCGGGGACACTGAAGAACCTCATCCGGACCTAGGCTATGAAATTGGCTACCATGCGCTTATCGGGACATTTTCGAGCCAATCCATCCGGTTCGAGGGTACCTTGTTACACCACCCAGTACAAATTCTTCTGGACTGCGGCAGTACGACAAATTTTATCTCTAACCGGATCGCAAACTATTTAAATATCCCCCTCACCATCATTAAGCCATTTTAGGTACACGTAGGGAATGACGAATCTTTATCATGTTCAGGAATCTATTTGAATGTTGTTATTAGTATTCAAAATCACCAGTTTACCACAAATCTATTTGCTCTCGATTTGTTTGGCTCAGATATAGTGCTGGGAATGATCTGGCTCGAATCCTTAGGAAACGTAACAACAAATTATAAAGAAAAACAAATGTCCTTCCTATATAACAATGAGATGATTTGCCTTCAAGGGATTACGAACGCCATCACAAACCCAATCTCTCCAAGCCAAATTACCAAGTTAATATCCCAGGATTCCATCTTAACATCTGTCTTATGTTTTTTTACCCTACAACCAGAGGAGGACACCATCCCAAACTCCGAAATACCGGAACTTAGGGACGTCTTAGCTACCTTTGACGATGTCTTCCAGCCTAAGACTGGCTTACCACCAAGTCGATCATGCGATCACCGGATCCCACTAGCACCCACTGCCACAACCGTACGGGTTAAACCATACCGCTACCCGCATTATCAAAAAACGGAAATTGATCGTCTAGTCGACGACATGTTAACTCAAGGACTCATTTGACCAAGCACATCCTCTTTTAGTTCCCCCGTCCTACTAATAAAGAAAAAAGATGGCACTTGGCGTTTCTGTGTTGACTACCGCGCACTCAACTCTGTCACCATACACGACGCTTTTCCGATGCCGACGGTCGATGAATTATTAGACGAACTACACGGTTCCACCTTTTTTTCCCGGTTGGATTTACAGGCCGGAGATCATCAGGTACGCATGCATCCTAATGATATCCACAAAACAGCTTTTCGAACCCATCAGGGCCTATACGAATTCTTAGTGATGCCCTTTGGCCTCACGAACGCCCCGGCAACCTTTCAATCGTTGATGAACACAATTTTTCACCCCTATCTACGCAAATTTGCGGTCATATTCTTTGACGACATCTTAGTTTACAGTCGAGACGGTCCAAGCCATTTACACCATCTCCAAACTATCCTCTCTACCATGCGCGCTAACTCCCTTTACATAAAAAAATCCAAATGCATATTTATGTCCCACACGGTCGAATTTTTGGGCCATTTAATCACAGGCCAAGGCGTCAGCCCACACCCGGACAAGGTAACCACCATTTTAAATTGGCCTACACCCACAACGACGAAGCAATTGAAATCATTTCTCGGCCTATCCGGGTATTACCGCAGGTTTATTAAACATTACGCCACCATTGTGGGACCACTCACTGATCTGCTAGCTAACGGTGGTTTTCATTGGACTGAGCAGACAAATACGGCTTTTCAGCAATTAAAAACACGACTCACATCGGCTCCAGTATTGGCCCTTCCTGATTTCACACAACCCTTCACAATTGAAACTGATGCCTTCGGCTGTGGAATTGGCGCAATTCTCTCGCAACATAATCACCCCCTAGCGTTTTTTAGTAAGAAGCTGTCGACTAAGGATCAACGTAAATCCACCTATGATAGAGAACTCTTAGCCATAGCAACTGCCTTAGCAAAATGACGACAATACCTCCTAGGGGCACTGTTTGTAATAAGGACAGATCATCAGACCCTTCATCATTTAACGACCCAACCGCTCAATAGTCCCTCCCAACAAAAGTTCCTTTCCAAACTCCTCGGTTATAACTTTACAATTGAATATAAACCAGGCCGGACTTATCTGCATCTACTCCAGTCATCGGCCCCATCGATGCACCACCCACGCTCTGGCCGACCACTTCCTCTGCCCACGGCAAGCCAGTTCGCCGCTCCAAGAGGCTGCATCTACGACGAACTCTCCGGCTGCCGACGCTCCCCGTGGTCCCCAGGGCACGCCGCTCTCATCGTCGGCATCCGCTTGCTCTACAGGCCACCGGATCCACAGAGATGACAGGACGGCGTCATCGGAAGCAAGCAACGCGGTCGTTGCTCAACGGGCAGGGCGGTGATGTAGCAGCTGAAAGCACAAGTCATGGACGGACGGAGGAGTTCACGTCTTTTGTAACGGCCATATAACGGCTAGTAATGAATATCTAGTATAAATACAAGTAGCAGCTGATGTATTAGCTAAGAAGATGATTAAGTAAACTAGTTTCCTTTTGTGTACCTAGTGTAGTCCGTAGGCTCGCCGGGATTCTTCGCCGGAGAGGCTACAGTAATCCGTACCCATTTTATCAATAGCTGTAGATGCTAATAAGGAAGACCTATGGAGGTCTTCACCATCGTAATCCTCCAATTCTGTCTCTCAATATTTATGGTGACATTTGCACAACATCATTTATGGGTGATTTTGAATTATACTTGTTGCGATCTAATTCGGCGTTCCTAAACCGGTCCAAATTCGACCGTCTTAGCCCGGGAGCGGTCGAGCGCGCAATCTATCAAAGTGTCAAAGACTAATTATACAAGGCAATTTTGACATGAAAAAATCCCTCAACTTGTTAAATAACCACGCGACCGGGTCTGTGCCCTTAGAACTCCACTTTTTGCTTGCGGTTACAACTTTCACTGAGAATCGAGAGCGACAAGCCGCTTCTCGTTACACTTTGGAGGTGTGAGAGAGATTTGCTGGCTCGTGGCGGGCAACAGGCTGCTCCGCATGAGGCTTGTTGGTAGGGAGGACGTGGATGAAGGGAATGTTGGTTGTCGCGTGGACTTCCTTCTCGATGCTTGTCGCGGATCTTGGCGGGTTTTGACCTAGTGCGTGCATACCCGAGTCTGCGCGATTAGGTGTGTGCACGGATGCAGACGCACGCACCCGCGACAGTACTCACCTCTGGGTGTGCACTCCGGTGTTTGTCCTCATTATTTTCCCCTCGTTCTAACGTTTTACCTGAATATGCAAGGCGTCATCATCTTCCTTCTCCGGCCTTTCTCCGTTCGCCATCACCGTAATCCTCACTAAAAGCTCTCAAGAGATGAAATCCTAATTCTTCTCCCGTATCAGACTCTGATACCAAGAATTTTGGGGGGTAATTGATGGAGATGAACCCCTTTTATGGAGGAATTGGTGTGCACATAACCCACTCCTCCTTGATCTCCACAAAAATAGTGGAGATCATGGGTTTAATCATCTCGTGCGCGATTGGCACACCCGATCGGTCCGCGTGATCCCACTACACACACCGGTGACTGGCACCATCACGCTGGTCGCGCCCGGCCACGACACCTCCCGTGACCGCCATCCAAGACAGCAAGGAGCCGCTCGGGCTGCTGGCCACGGCCGGATGCCCCACCTATTGCGGCCGCCTCCCGTTGCGGCGAGCTGCCACTCGGGCCGGCTGTCGCGCCCGTCCGCCCCGCCTCGCGCTGCCTCCTCTCACAGCCGCGAGACGCCGCTCGGGCGGCCGGCTGTGCTCGGCTTCCCCTCCTCTCGCGACTGCGATCCAAGGCCGTGAGCCCTCCCGTCATGGCCGAATGGCTCACCGGCCGCAACTCCCTTCGGCGGCGAACGTCGTCGGCAGTTTAGTCATCCTTCCATGGCGGCCCTTCCCCTCCATTCGATCTCTCAGACGCGGTCATCGTCATCCATCTTATGCATAACAACCCACTAGCCATCATGGTTAGTGGGGAATAACAGCCAGGTAGTGGATGGTTACAGTGGTTATAAGAATTTTGGTGGTTGCTGGATCGATTATTATGCAGTTATAGGAAGTTATTTGAGTGAGGGCGGAGTAGTGTTAAGATGGCTTTCCGGCCCTTGTAGGGGTGATTTCCGGCGGCTTGGCCGGCGGTGGCAAGGGGAGAGATGGGCCTAGGATTCAATGCGTATGTTTAATAGATTCGGCAGTGTTACGATTTAATATATTTTGGGCAATATCATAATGAGTACTATAATTGCGAGTGCTGTTATTGCCTTTCCTGAAATAGATTTATTTTCGTCATTATGGTAGGACGGATCTTTAGGAGAGCGATTTTATTTGTTTCCGTTATTACAACCTTAATGGCTGGGCGGATATTTAGGAGAGTGATTTTATTTGTTTCCGTTATTACAACCTTAATGGCTGGGCGGATATTTAGGAGAGTGATTTATTTTCTTTCCATTGAGTCTCTGTACAAGTGTATAATAAATAGACATGTATGATAAATGAAAAGGGAGAGGTTTTCATGGAATGAATTTGTCATGGTATCAGAGCCAAAGGACCACGGGTTTCCCGACTGGTGGGGGGACCGACCTCGTGGAGGAAAAGGACCAGGTCGTGGTGGAGGAAGAACAGGAAAAGGAAGTTGGCGAGCCAACTGTAGCCGGAGAAGAGGACATGGCGCACCGCCAGTTCGTGCAAATAAAACTGGGGGAGCTGGTCCTTCGTCTGGGCAACCAGGGAGAAGCTCGCATGGTATGGGGAGTGCAACTACAGCCTCAGATCTTGCGGGTGTATCAACCACTCATCTTCAACAACTTCTTGACCTTCTAAATTTGGCAAAATCAAACGATCGACTACATGGTAAGAATAATTCCTGCAGTTGGATTATTGCTACAGGAGCTTCAAATCATGTAACATGTGACTTGTCTGTTCTGAAAAATGTGAGGAAGGTGAAATGCTGCCCAGTTGGCTTGCCAGATGGAAACACCGCAGAGGCAAACCAAGAAGGGAGTGTTGAGTTACCAGGAGGATTGAAGCTAGACAATGTGCTTTATGTCCCCCATCTAACATGCAATCTAATTTCTGTGACTCAATTAATTGATGAAGTTAATTGTGTTGTTCATTGCACTAATAATGGTTGTATTATACAGGACCGGCTGACGAGGAAGGTGATTGGAGCGGGTGAGAGATCGGATGGACTTTATATTTTTCGCGGTATTCTTCAAGTAAATGTTCTGTCAGTGGATGGTGATTCAATGTTCGATTTGTGGCATCAATGTATGGGGCATCCGTCAGAGAAAATTTTGAAGATGATTCCAGCTGTGAGTAGTTTCTGTAGTAACAATAACAAATCTTGTGATGTATGTCCGCGTGCAAAACAACCCAGATCATGTTTTCCTATTAGTACAAATAAAGCTGGTAGAGTCTTTGAACTTGTTCATTTGGACTTGTGGGGGCCTTAGAAAATTCCTTCTTCGTGCGGGGCTAGCTATTTTCTAACGATAGTAGATGATTTTTCAAGAGGAGTTTGGGTTTATTTACTTCGCAATAAAATGGAAGTTAAATTAATGTTTCTCAATTTTGTCGCTATGATTGAACGCCAATTTGAACAAGTGATAAAACGCGTAAGAACTGACAATGGTACCGAATTTAAGTGTTTGTATGAGTATTTTCAAAGTAATGGCATTGTTTTTGAAAGCTCCTGTGTTGGAACTCCACAGCAAAACGGCAAGGTTGAAAGAAAACACCAACATATTTTAAATGTGGCTAGAGCTTTAAGGTTTTAAGGGAACTTACCAATCAAATTTTGGGGAGAATGCATTTTGGCCGCATGTCATTTGATTAATAGGACACCCACTGTGGTACTTAAGTATAAATCCCCATATGAAATGTTGTTTGGGCAAGTACCATCTTATGACGCTGTTCGGGTTTTTGGTTGCCTGTGTTATGCTCACAATCAACGGCATAAAGGGGATAAATTTGCGAGCAGGAGTCGGAAGTGTATATTTGTTGGCTACCCGTTTGGGAAGAAAGGATGGAAGTTGTATGATTTGGAAACTCATGAGTATTTTGTTTCACGGGATGTGAAATTCTTTGAGAAGGAATTTCCGTTCGTCACAAACCAATCACGAAATATGGAAATTCCTGTAGTAATGGAAAGTAAGGATGGGGCATGGAGTGAAGATGAGGAGGCCGGTGAGTGTGCGGTATGCATTGAGGGGGGGTTCAGAGATGCAACCCAACTCAGTCAACAACCTGTTCATGAAAACACTAGTGACAAGGAGCTTGCGGAAATGTCTGTTGAGCATAGTGAAGGCGAGCTTGGGCGGGGAAGACGTGTCAAAACTCCTACAACTCGCTACCGTGATTTTGTCACTCATACTGTACGAAAAATAAGTCCATCCGAGAACTCATCAGCTACTTCATCGTCCTCAGGTACGCCGTACTCTATAACCCATTTTGTGAATTGTGAACGTTTTTCTGCGAGACATAGAAATTTTATTGCAGCAGTAACATCGGGATGTGAGCCGAAGAGTTTTAAAGAAGCAATAAAAGACTCGGGATGGAGAGATGCAATGGATAAAGAGATTCGTGCACTTGAAGATAATAAGACTTGGGTAATGGAGACGCTCCCTCCCGGAAAGAAAGCTCTGGGGAGCCAATGGATATATAAGATCAAGTATAAATCAGATGGTAGCATAGAGCGACTCAAAGCACGACTGGTGATTTTTGGCAATCATCAAGTAGAAGGAATTGACTATAACGAGACGTTTGCTCCTGTGGCGAAAATGGTGACCGTTCGCGTTTTTCTTGCAGTTGCTGCCGCTAAAAACTGGGAGATACATCAAATAGATGTGCATAATGCTTTTCTTCATGGTGATTTAAGTGAGGAAGTGTACATGAAAGTTCCTCCTGGGTTCAAAAATACTGATTCTAACATGGTGTGCAGGTTGAGAAAGTCGTTGTACGGTTTAAAACAAGCTCCTCGATGTTGGTTCGCAAAACTCTCGACAGCTTTGAAGGATTATGGATTTGTGCAATCCTATTCGGACTATTCCTTGTTCGTATTGAGCAAAGGACAAACTCAGATCAATGTTTTGATCTATGTTGATGACTTGATTGTCGCAGGGAATGATAAGCTGGCTCTAACTGCCTTCAAAACTTACCTTGGAAAATGCTTTCATATGAAAGATTTGGGGGTTTTGAAATACTTCTTGGGGCTAGAGGTAGCTCGGAATCCAGAAGGATTATTTCTTTGTCAAAGAAAATATGCACTGGAAATAATCTCGGAAACAGGCTTGTTGGGAGCAAAGCCTGCGTCTTTTCCTATGGAACAAAATCACAATTTAGCTCTTGCTAAGGGTGATTTCCGTACGGATCCGACACCATACAGGCGTCTTGTGGGAAGATTGATTTACTTGTCTGTAACGAGACCCGATATTGCATATTCGGTTCACATATTGTCGCAATTTATGCAACAACCTCGCAACGATCATTGGGAGGCAGCTCTCAGGGTTGTGAAATATTTAAAGAAAAATCCGGGGCAAGAAATTCTACTTTGTGCCAACAGTGACTTAACTCCAGAAGGGTGGTGTGATTCAGATTGGGCTAGCTGCCCTCTTACGCGACGTTCCTTGACAGGGTGGTTCGTTTCTATTGGTGGCTCTCCTGTGTCTTGGAAGACCAAGAAACAACAAACTGTGTCGAGATCGTCTGCGGAGGCCGAGTATCGTGCTATGGCGGCAACGGTGTGTGAATTGAAATGGCTTAGACAGTTGTTAGGCGACTTGGGTGTGCGATATCCAAAAAGTATGAACTTGTATTGCGACAGTCAGTCGACACTGTACATTGCTCAAAATCCCGTTTTTCATGAAAGAACGAAGCATATAGAAGCCGATTGTCATCTTGTCCGAGATGCAGTAAATGAAGGGATGATCTCTCCATCGTATGTTTCCACAAACGTTCAATTGGCCGACATCTTCACAAAAGCATTGGGGAAAGTTAAGTTTGAATTTCTTCTTGGCAAGTTGGGCGTTCGAGATCTTCACGGGCCAACTTGAGGGGGGGTGTTACGATTTAATATATTTTGGGCAATATCATAATGAGTACTATAATTGCGAGTGCTGTTATTGCCTTTCCTGAAATAGATTTATTTTCGTCATTATGGTTGGACGGATCTTTAGGAGAGCGATTTTATTTGTTTCCGTTATTACAACCTTAATGGCTGGGCGGATATTTAGGAGAGTGATTTTATTTGTTTCCGTTATTACAACCTTAATGGCTGGGCGGATATTTAGGAGAGTGATTTATTTTCTTTCCATTGAGTCTCTGTACAAGTGTATAATAAATAGACATGTATGATAAATGAAAAGGGAGAGGTTTTCATGGAATGAATTTGTCAGGCAGTGTGGGTGATCTCTAAAATCAGAAATCTTTCTTCAAAATTCTGCAATGAGTTGAATTGAACTTCAAATCCCATATTTATAGGCCAAAGTTGAAACCAACAAACAGTTATGATTGACTAGCATGAGTTCGTAAAAATACGAAAGTACATAGGGCAGCTATGATTGAATGTGAATACAGTCTCGGGTCGTCCACAAGACGAGCCTAACTCAATAATTTTGACCTGAATTCTTTTCACTATTTTAATTTGGGAAATATATTCTCAAATTTATAATTTTTATTAGTTAAATTCATAAACTTGGATAGGTGCTTTTTTTAATTTCCAGAGTGGTTGAGGGGTTCAGCAAATTACAGAAACTTAACTTTGAGTTTAATGATGACTTATATTGCTCTTTTAACCTGACCATGTAAGATTAACTATGCCTTGTTAGGTTCTTGGGAATGCCAAAGGCGCTGTCGTCGTAGTTATCTCAATTCCAATATTCAGAAACCCCGTTTCGGTGATGGGGTGCTCGGTTTAAGCCTCACTGTCATTGGCATCATTCTTTACAGCGAGGCAAAAAAGTGCAACAAATAAGCCCACTCCTGCAGCACCTGCGACAATAAAAATATGCCCCAACTGCTTTTGACCATATGTGTTAGAAATGTAACTGTCTGTTTGTATATATATCCAATGGACCAAAAGGTCTTACATATATAGGAGAAGAACAAGGAGAGAGATCACATTTAGACAATGTGGGACTAAACTAAAAGAGGAAAAAAGAATAAATAAATACAATATTTTAACACGCCCTCTCAAATTCACGGTGGATCATGAACCGAGAGTTTGCTAATAAGATAACGGAATCTTGCAGTTGTGAGAGACTTGGTGAGGAAGTCTGCAACTTGTTCTTCAGAGGTAATGAACGGTAGAGAGATGGTGTTGACGAGAAATTCCTGACGAGTAAAGTGACAATCGATCTCAATGTGTTTTGTCCGTTCATGGAACACCGGATTGGAGGCGATTTGAATGGCGCTTCGATTGTCACAAAATAGGGGAGTGGGGCCTGTTATCTGGACACCAAGGTCGCGAAGAAGACGACGAAGCCAAACTATTTCAGCAGTGGTGGAAGCCATGGCACGATACTCAGCCTCCGTGCTGGAGCGCGCAATGGATTCCTGTTTCTTACTACGCCAGGAGATCAGAGAGTCGCCCAGGAAAATGCAGAACCCAGTAGTGGAGCGACGAGTGGTGGCATCCCCCGCCCAGTCAGCATCCGAAAATGCGCGGAGGGTGAGTGGCGAAGTGGCAGAGGGAAATAACGAGCGACCGACAGAGCCGCGAAGGTAGCGGAGTATCCGGAGGACCGCGGCATAGTGAGCAGAGCGAGGAGCTTGAACAAATTGACTGACGAAGCTAACAGCGTAAGCAATGTCCGGTCGAGTCATGGTGAGATAGACCAGCATCCCGACGAGGCGCCGATAGCGGGAGGCATCGGGCAGCGGTTCCCCATCTGTAGGAAGGAGTTTCAGATTGAGCTCAATTGGGGTGTCAACAGTGCGGTTGTCAGTGAGAGCGGCCACGGAGAGAATATCGGAGATGTATTTTTGTTGAGACACCAGAATCCCGCGTTTGGAGCGGGCAATCTCTAACCCAAGGAAGTAGCGAAGGGGGGCCCATGTCATTCATCTCGAACTGACTGCGGAGGTGTTGCTGAAGAGCGGCAATGGTGACGTGATCATCTCCAGTGATAATCATGTCGTCAACATACAAGAGCAGGATGGCGCAACCCTGAGCGGAGGTGCGAGTAAACAGGGCAGGATCAGTCTGGCGTTCAATAAAACCAGCCTTGAGAACTGCTGTGCGGAAGCGCTCAAACCAGGCACGAGGAGCCTGTTTGAGACCATAGATGGCCCGTCGGAGGTGGCAGACATGGCCAGGGTGAGCGGAGAGACCCGGGGGAGGCGCCATGTAGACAACTTCAGTGAGATCGCCATGAAGAAAGGCATTGGTGACATCCATCTGATGGAGGGGCCAATTGCGGGCAGCTGCGACCGCAAGTAAGGTGCGGACGGAGGTCATCCGGGCAACCGGGGCAAAGGTTTCGTCATAATCAATGCCATGTTCCTGTGAAAACCCGCGAGCAACCAAGCGGGATTTATGGCGCTCAATAGAGCCGTCCGGATGAGTCTTAATTTTGAAAATCCATTTGCAGCTGATAGGAGTAACACCGGGAGGACACAGAACAAGATCTCAAGTATGAGTCCTGCTAAAGGCGTGAAGTTCAAGCGTCATGGCTTGCTGCCATTCGAGTTTTCCAACTGCCTCTTGGTATGTCTGGGGCTCCCGGTGGGCGTGGAGAGCGGTGAGGAAGGCCTGAAAGGCAGGGGAATAGGAGGTAGCCGCGGTGAGAGCAGAAGGGGGGTCGTAGCGAGCAGGTGGATGGCGATGGCGAGCAGGGTTACGGCGAGGAGGAGCAGGATCCACGGGTGCAGGGGCGGACGGAGCGTCAGACAGAGCCGTATCAGGAGCAGGAGCAGGAGGAGGGGGTGTGGGCGCCGGAGGAGGAACCGATGTGGAAGGAGGGACCTCGGGCAGAGGACGAGGTGGGGATAAGGTAGGATTGGCAAGGTGAGTCCTGGGGCGAGTTGGTATAGAAGGAAGAAGCAGAAGAGAAAGCGGTGGAGCAATGGAGGGTGGGGAGGTGAGGTGTGTCGGTGGGGAAGAGAAGAACATGTCATGTTCGACGAATGAGACATGTCGAGAGATGCGAATGCGACGAGCCACCGGATCGTAACAACGATAGCCTTTGTGGTGGGGGCTAAGGCCGAGGTGAACACAACGAGTGGAGCGAGCGGAGAGTTTGTTACGTTCAGGAGGGGGAAGGAGAACGAAGCAGGTGCACCCAAATGTGCGGAGAGAGGCATACTGCGGCGGGCGGGAATGAAGGCGTTCATAAGGAGTGACGCCAGAGAGGGCCGTGGAAGGAGTGATGTTGATGAGGTGAACAGCGGTGAGAACGACTTCGGCCCAGAAGGAGGGAGGAGCGGAGGCAGAGATGAGGAGAGTACGAGCTGTTTCGATGATGTGACGATGTTTGCGTTCAGCAACCCCATTTTGTTCATGGGTGTGCGGGCAAGATTGTTGGTGGAGGGTGCCATGCGAGTGGAGGATATCGCGCATGGTGGAGGAGAGAAATTCTTGAGTGCAGTCAGAGCGAAAGATCTTAATGCGACGCTCAAACTGAGTGTGAAGCATAGCGGTGAACGTGCGATACACAGCGGGTATGTCAGAACGATTGCGAAGGAGATAAACCCAAGCACAACGAGAAAAATCATCAATAAAACTAACATAATAAAGATAGCCAGAATGAGAAGCAAGTGGCGCGGGGCCCCAAATATCAGAGTGAACTAAATCAAAAGGGGCTGTCGTTTGAGAAGCACTACTTGTAAATGGTAGAGCAAGGTGCTTTGACAAACGGCAGCCGGTACAAACAGAGAGGGGGGAAGGGGAGACACGACCCAAAGCTCCAGAGAGGATACCACTTCGGAGTCGATCAGGAGACAGATGTCCTAAACGTCTGTGCCATAAGTCGGCATCAGAGACAACAGAGAGGGCCGAAGCGGAGGTTGGTGGGGGGGGGGACATGAAGATACTCCAGCTGATACAGGCCACCAGCCCTACAGCCCCGTCCAATACTCTGAGCTGTCCGGGAATCCTGCACAACACAATCAGAAGAAGAGAATAAAACTGTTAGACCGAGATCACAGAGAGAGCTGACAGAAATGAGGTTCATATGTAGCCGAGGGGCATGGTGGACGTTGGAGAGAGTAAGGCGTCCAGGAGGGGCAGAAGTCGGGGTGATGGAGCCAGATCGCAGAATAGGAAGAGAGCCCCCATCAGCAGTGGTGACCTGAAGGGAAGTGGGGGAGGAGGTGCAGTTGGTGAGGGTGCGGGAGTCGGAGGTGAGGTGGCAGGAGGCCCCAGAGTCGAAATACCAAGGTGCATTCGGAGGAAGTCGAGCAGCAGCAGTACCAGAAGCAGCTGAGAGACTGTGTTCCGCAGAGGAGCTGGCAGAGGAGGCAGATTGAAATAGCGGAGACCGGAGTATCAGATCCTCTAAGCGTTGCAGAGGATCAGTAGCAGCAGCAACAGTGGGGTGAGAGCCGGGACCACGACTGCGTCCCCGACCACGGCCGTCACGGCGATGGTCAGAAGTGCGGTGTTCATTAGACCGAGGGGGACGAATGGGGCAAGCAGACTTCATATGCCCCACCTTCTTGCAGTAGTGACAGGTAACAGCACTGGGACGCGGAGGAACTGCAAGAGCATTATCAAGTGGAAAAGGGGGCTGGAGAGCCACTGGAGGTCGGAGACGAGTCTCTTCATCGAGCAGAGCAATCAGGGCATCATCCCGAGTAGGAAGCGGGACCCGGTGAAGGAGCTGAGAGGCAAGAAGAGAAAACTCAGGACGCAGAGCAGCAAGAAACTGATGAAGATGGCCCTCGGAGAGGTGGCGCTGAAATTCCAATGAGCGAGGACAACCGTAGGGTAAGGGAATCAGAGAATCCAGTTCGTGCCAGTAGGCACTCATCATAGTGTAGAAGTCCTGAATGGAGCGACCGTCTTGGCGGGCAGCCTGAGAATCGCAGATAAGACGGTGACGCCGAGCTCCACCACGGGGAACGAAGCGGTCACGGAGATATTCCCACATGGCACGGGCGGAAGGAAGGCGGCCGATAGACGTGAGAAGCGGGCGAGCAACGGACTCCAGGAGGTAAGCCCGGATAGCGTGATCGCGCCGGTGCCAAAGAGTGAAGGCATCGGGAGAGGCGGCGTCGACAGAAGTTGCGGCGGAACCGGTTGCGGTGGCGGGCGTGGCGGCAGGGGCAGGAGGCGCACCGATGATGTGATCCCAAAGATCACGGGAGGAGAGAGCGGCCTCAACGGTAAGGGCCCAGTCAGGCCAGTCGCTAGCGCCGGCGAGCTGGAAGGACGTGGCCTTCAGCGGAGGCGAGATCAGAGGAGCGGCCATGGGAGCGCAAGGAAGCGGGGAACCGACAGGGAGGTGGAAAGCGAGCTGAGCAGAGGGTGCGGGGTGCAGGTGGACGGACTGAAGGGGAGGGGACTGGGTAGAGGCGGACTTGCGGGCTGGGTATGCGGACTGTGGCGGACTGGGTGAAGCGGACTGGGGGCGGACTGGAAGCGGACTGGCGGGCTGGGGAGGGGGGCGGACTGGCAGGCTGGGGAGGGGGCGGAGTTGCGGGCTGGAGTGGCGAGCTGGGGGGCGGACTGGCGGACTGGGGTTGCGAGCTGGGGCGGACGGGCGGACTGGGAAGAACTGGCGGACTGGCGGACTGACGGACTGGAGGACTGAGGTGCACGGCGGACTGGGGTTGCGAGCTGTGGGCGGACTGGCGGACTGGCGGGCTGGGGAGGGGGGCGGACTGGTGGGCTGGGGAGGGGGGCAGAGTGGCGGGCTGGAGTGGCGAGCTGAGGGGCGGACTGGCGGACTGGGGTGCGAGCTGGGGGCGGACGGGCGGACTGGCGGACTGGGTTGCGAGGTGGGGGCGGACTGGCGGGCTGGGGAGGTGGCGGACTGGGCGGTGGTGCGAGCGGACTGAGCGGGCAGTAGGGACGGACTGGAGGACTGAGGTGCACGGCGGACTGGCTGGCAGAGGCGCGAGCAAAGAGGCGAGCGCGAAAAATTAAACCCGCTCTGATACCATGTTAGAAATGTAACTGTCTGTTTGTATATATATCCAATGGACCAAAAGGTCTTACATATATAGGAGAAGAACAAGGAGAGAGATCACATTTAGACAATGTGGGACTAAACTAAAGGAGGAAAAAAGAATAAATAAATACAATATTTTAACAATATATTTGCTTGGAGACTCGCGAAGTTTTACTGTGTCAAAGACAGCTCTAATTGTTCCATCCATCCCTTTTTTTGCTTCCAGAGTAGGTTCTTTCTTTCTTTTGCCCTTTTAATATGGTTAATGTTCAATTCTTTGAGATAGAAGTAGTAATTGTGCCCTTTATACATTATTATTTATTGTTTTATTAGACCACATGCTTGATTTTATTTGTTATTCTTCAACTAGTTGTTTAACACAACATACACGGAAATGGTCAAGAGAAATATTTTATATTTTTAGCTCCCTCTCTCTCTCTCTCTGTCCACTTTCTTGCATCACTTTTATCCTGTTTTTTAAAAAAAATTGAGGACTTCTGGAGTAACTTCTGTTTATATTTTTCTGATATGCTCCCATCTGAAATATTCATCTTTAGATCTTAACATCACTATGGACAATCCTATCGCCGTGTCCTACCTGTTTATGGGGTTTTTCACACTTTGCACCCCCAAAATACAGGTTCTTGGCACTTAGCACACGAAAGTTTAAATTTTGTACTTTACACTCTCAAAAAACATTACTTTTGTCACTTTGCACCCCAAGCTAAAATTTTAGGGGTATTTTTGTCCAGACATCAGCCAAAATTTGAAAGAGAACGGTTTTGCACCAAGCTTCATCACAGGCCTGCACCTCCTTCACATCCTTACAGCCGTCTTGCGCGAGATTCACAATCTGAGCGAGAACGGCTTTGCGCAGCCATTTCAAGTGGGAGGCGAGGAACTATTCCATGGCGAGAAGCTTGAGAATGTTTGCCTTGAATATGTCTAGGTTGTCGACACCAAGGAGCAGTTTTGTTGGCAAACTGCTCCATGATTTCTGTCACACCTAGTGGTGAGTCATGGCCGAAGGATGGTTCGGAGGACAAAAATACCCCCTGAAATTTCGGCCTAGGGTGCAAAGTGTCAAAAATATTGTATTTTGGGAGGGTGCAAAGTGCCAAAAGCCCGTGCTCATATGTGTTGTAGGCCCCCTCAATGTGCGGTCAACTTTAAGAATTATCATTTTAATTCTAAACTACAGAAAATTCCTAGAAGAATTCTACATATGTATGCAAAAATATAAATATGCATACTTAACTTAAATGTGCATACCTGAGGTTTGAATAATTAACAGTTAGTTGGTTCTTTTATCCGGACCTCTCCATTACAATAACCTCCCCAATTAATTTATAATTACATTAACCTCCCCTATAAATTTATATTTCATAGCACAAGCAGTCGTCCACATGATTCTCTGGTTCCCCCACCGTGACAGTATAACATTCATTCTATACAACCTCGTGTTCGCTGAGTGGGTAAGACGGAGGCAACTTTGCTCTCTCCTAAATCAACAAACCCAAGTCAACACTTGTCAAAGTGGCCAAGTTACCAGGTGAGGGCTAGTCTCATCAGACACTCGCCAAAGAGGCAGGCGAGTGCTAGTTTCTTCAGGCACTCACGAAAGAGGCGGACGAGAGCTAGTTTCATCCGGAACTCGCCAAAGAGGCGGGCGAGTGCTGGTTTCATCAGGCACTCGCCAAAGAGGTGGGCGAGTGCTGGTTTTGTAAGACACTCGCCCCTCCAGGAATGTTCTCCATACAAGGTTTTATTTGTTTGTCTGTGGATAGCCGTTGACAAATTAATTTGGGTTGCATTTAGTAATTCCAAAAGGCGAGATTGCGCTACTGGCAGTCCCTGCCAGAAAAACTATAAATAGACCCTAAATGGCACCTTTGACGAGGATCGAGTTTTTTGTCTTCTTCCTCCTCGGGTCATTTTTGGTTGGATTTGAAGTCTCTCCAAGGTACCCGATTTCAGCATTGGCTTGGAAGGAAAAACACTCAAAGTTCTTCCGAGTGTCTGGTAGGTCCTCCGTGCTGTAGTCATGGTCTGTGTCAAATACCAAGTCTTCAGCTTAGAGTTCATTCTCGGGAGAAGTAGCTGTGGGCTTCCCCCTTTAGGTACGTACTCTTCGTTGGGCCAAATCTTGGTTCCAACACATTCGTCATCTTGAATTTATTTTAACAAAAGGCTTGTATAATTTAAAAATTAAATGAAAGCCACTTCATATAAATGTAAAAAATATTTTAAAGAAATTATAAATTTAAAATATCAATGTGTTATCAGTTAAGGCTTTTTAACTTTTAATATAATGTAGATGTATGCACAAAAATACCGTTGGAGGCAGTAGTGGATTCAGAAATTTTCCTCAGTGTGGGCAGATTTAAAAAGTTGAAAAGCATACAATAGTAAAAAGATTTAAATAACTTTGCTTACAATACTCATTTTCGAGCTTTTATGTTTTGAAAAAAAAATTAAGATGAATAAACAACTTGGAGGGGAATTTGCAAATGAAATGATAAAAAACCGTGAAGAAATATTAGTCATTCATTAAAGTTGTGAGTAATACTATTAAAATGAACTATTTGTCACAGTTTTAATCTGTGACTAATATAATTCAAATGAAGAATTATTATTCACGATTTTAATTCGTTGCTAATGTTATCGATGTTTTTAAAAAAAAATGAGTGTGGGCGGCCTCCCACGCTCGCCCCATGGTAGGTCTGCCCCTAGTTGGAGGAAAGCGCAGGTGAGTGTTGGGTCCATTAATCCCAATGTGCAAGATTTGAAAAAGTTCTAACAGACAATAGTATACACATGTGTGTAATCTAACAAGTTGTCACAAGCTTTATTTGTGCAGGATGTTCCTTGGAACATGATTAGTCAATTATCTAAGTGATGGTGACAGGTGGTCATAAGGTAGGCAGGTGGAGAGACAAAAAATCTATCTAAGTCCACAGACATTGAGTGAAGAAGGTTCACTCAACGCTAGATACCAAAAAGCGCTGAGAGGAGACTAGTTAGTCAAAGCCTTGGCCTTGACAGTGAAGAAAAGAGCCTAAGTCCATAGACATTGAGTGATGTCAACTCAATCAACACCATACTGCTAGAATCATTGAATCAAGCCGCTTCAGTCAAAGCCACAAAAAATCTGTGGAGAAATCTGGCTAAGTTCAAAGGCATTGAGTGAAGCTTACTCACTCAACGCCAAAAGGTAATAGCGTTGACTGATCCCCATTCAATCACAGAATTTTGTCTAAGGACAATGTCCTTGAGTGAAGGCTATTCACTCAACGCCTTATCAATTAAGAAACTGTCTAAGGAAAGAAGTGTTGAGTGAAGCCTGTTCACTCAACGCCTCTTCAGCTAAGCTGACTGAGGGTAATAACATTGAGTGAAGAAGTAACACTCAATGCTTTTGTAAATGAAATATTGGCGAAGTCCAATTGCGTTGAGTGATGAAGGTTCACTCAACGCTTAACGGTAGAATATCTGTCTAAGTGTTTTGACATTGAGTAAAACCTACTCACTCAATGTCTAGTGACAAAAAAATATGTTTAAGTGTTTTGGCGTTGCGTAGAGCTTACTCACTCAACGCCTAGTGACAGAATATCTGTCTAAGTGTTTTGGTGCTGAGTAAAGCTTACTCACTCAATGCCTAGTGACATAAAATCTGTCTAATTATTTTGGCCTTGAGTAAAGCATACTCAGTCAATGCCTAGTGACAGAAAAGCTGTCTAAGTGTTTCGGCATTGAGTAAAGCTTACTCACTCAATGCCTAGAAATAGAAAATATGTCTGTGTTTCAACGTTGAGTAAAGCTTACTCACTCAACGTCTAGTGACAGTAAATATGTCTAATTGTTTTTGCATTGAGTGAAGATTGTTCACTCAACGCGTATACTAATATTGTTTGAATTTGATTATGTCCACAAGTGATGACATCAGCAAGATTTCAAATATTGTGGGAAGTCTACTGTATGCGACAAATGGCACTGCAGGCCTACTATACGACATTTGCTATTAAAGCAAGTTGATTTCATTAACTCATGTGGGTCCCAATGCTCAATAGAGTCGTTGAGCTTTGGGAATAAAAGGATGAGGATCAGCTTGGTGAAGATGACTTTTGGATTATTCTGAATAGAAAGAACTTCATCTTCTTCCTCGCCATTGTTGTTGGGGTTGAAGCTTGAAGGACAGAAATCTATTGATCTAGAGGTTCAAGTAAGTTAGTTGCAGCAAGCTTCATATGCTACAACAAGTTCAGAAGGCAGTTCTGAGAAAGAAGAAGAAGCAGAGTATCTTGGTCTCTGCAGTCAATTTAGCTGATTGAAGAACACAAGACTTATCAAATCATCAGTCTTCTTTAGCAAGTTCAGAAACAAGTTTCTGAGTCACTTCCAACACAAGCAACAACTTATTGAAGAATAGTTTTCTTGTTGCTGAGAAGAAGTTAGGGCTGAGACAAACTCAGCTTAGTAGGCAGGCACTAAGAAATCTCTCTAGTGTCAAATCAACCATACCAACCAATCTTTCTCCATGTAGGATCCATTCTAGGATCTGAGTGTAGGATCCATTTTGTATCTAAGTGTAGGATCTGGTTACAGATCTGAGGTAGGGCTTTGGCCTAAGAGTAGGATCCATTTTGGATCTGAGTGTAGGATCTGGTTGTAGATCTGAGGTAGGGATTTGGCCTAAGAGTCGGATCCATTTTGGATCTGAGTGTAGGATTTGGTTGCAGATCTGAGGCATGGCTTTGGCCTGAGAGTATGAACCATTTTGTATTTTAGTATAGGATCTACTTGCAGATCTGAGGTAGGTCTTTGGCTTGAGAGTTGGATCTAGTTTGGATCTGAGGTAGGGATTTTCAGGCTAAGGTAGGAGAGTCATACCCTCTGAATGTAGGACCTTTGGGTCTGAGTGTAGGATCCAGATTTGAATCTGAGCAAGGGCCTTGTGCCTGAGATGTAGGAGAGTCATTCTCTCTGAGATAGGGCTGTCCTCCCAGCCTGAGTTGTAGAGCCTTTGTGCCTGAGGTAGGTGATCTTTCGATCACTAAGTTGTATGGTCTTGTCCGTGAACTGTAAGTCATGGAGGAGACTGAGTGGTCCTGCGGGATCATGTTGTAAGCTCTTAGGGGCCGAGATTGGAGAAGTTCATTGTCTAACAAGCAGTTAGAAAGGTGGGAGGGAAATTGGACATACTCATAATCTGGGAAATCACTATAAATATTGCGTGTTCTCATTGTGTTGTTTCTTTATTGCAGGCTGTGTTTCTTATAAGCAGAAAACTACAAACTCACAAAGTACTTAAAGAAGCAAAATAGAAGATAGTCACAAGAGAATAAGAAACATATTAACCCCCCCCCTCTAGGTGATTTAGCTATCCTTGAAATTAAAGACTTTCAACTGGTATGAGAGGGAGGTCGCTCAAAAAGGACTTAAAAGTTTGAGTGATCTCCAAAGATAGCTAAAAGGTTTGTTCTTATGAGTCTAAGAGTGAATCATAAGGAATGGAGCTCAATGAAGCATCAAGTCTGCAAAAATGAAAATTCCTACAATGTGTTGTTGGTAGTTGTTGTAGATGATGGATTTTATCCTATTACAAGGATAGGAATCAGAGCCACATTGTCCTTTATGTTCAGTGATAGTGACACAGATGATGTCTATCCAGATGCAAGAATAGAGATCAGGGCCCCTCTATCACATTCAAAGAGTGATTCAGAGGAGGATGATGATGAGGGAGATGACTACAAAAGTTATGGGCTAATAGCCATGATAGATGAAGAATCCTGCCAGGATCAACCTAGTCCAGATCAGGTACATTCCCTATCTAAATCATCATCAGAATTCGATTATGAGACCAATCCAAATTCTGATGCTTCAACATCACGTGCTGATGATGGATCAGAATCAGATGATGATGATGTCAATCAATTGATTGATAAGTATGGTGTACTTCTAGATGCCTTCAAGAGGAGCAAGAAGTTGGCCAAATAGCAAGATGAGGAGATTTCCTCTCTTTAGCTAGCTGCTACGCAGCAGGCTGATACAGCAATCCTGCTGGATCAGAAATCAAGGGAAGTTAGCCAACTGAAAAATATCAATCTCATTCAGGTTGGCAACATCAAGGATAAGAACAATCTAATTAGGGACCTTGAATAGATGCTCCATAAGGAGAAAAGGATAGTGGCTAGTTATTCTAAGCCAAGTACTGTATTGCACTTGATAGACTCCTCCTCTCAAAAGGGTAAGAAAGGGTTGGGATTCAATGGAAGCACAGGAGTTTCCCCTTCCAAAGGGAAAGACAAAGCTCCTATTTTGCCACTAGCTTCCAAGCCTCCCATTCTTTTTAGGAAAGTTCTATTACCTTCAAACAAGTATGACCAAGAGAGAATCTATGGTCTCTCGATGAATGGTAGATCCACTTGTGTGAAAAAAGATGTTCACAACAATGGTGGAAGGTATAGTAGGGGAATGAGTGCCTTTAAGGCTTCCCATTAGAAAATTCAAATGGCCCATCATGGACCATTTGACTTTGGTACTCCAGCCCCCACTCTCAAAACCATGGCAGTATCATTCACTCAAGCCCTTCCAGCAAAGACTCTAACTAAGGGTAAGTCTATTAGTAGGCCGGTTCTAGCTATCTCTGATGTCATAAACAACATGTCATCTAAAAAGAAGACTGTTGTAAATAGTTGTCAAAGCCAGCATAGAAAGTCTGCTGAAAGGCTCACCTACAGTCAGATCCTTGCTGAAAGGAACTTGAAGAAGGCTGTTGCACCTCTTCCTTCTGTTCTGTCAGTAGTTAACCAAACTGCAGGACCAATACAGAAAAGAAGATACTACACTCAAGAGTGTTGGTGATGTGGGAAAGTGGGACATTTTGGCTTAGATTGCTGTCATAATCCTATTGTTCCAAGAGCTAGTGTTACTCTTCCTGTCAGAAAATCTGCAGGAAGACAAGTTCAGTTTGAAGCTAATAAGAACCTAGGACCCAATTCAAGCTGGCATAATCCTATTTTGCAGGATAGTCCAAGTGCCCATATCCATATATGGTACTTGGATAAAGGATGTTTCAAATTTACGTCTGGAATAAGGAAGATATCTTTAGGATCATACATCTGTAGATGGAAGTGGATTGACTGACTATCAAGCAAAGGATGTCCAAGATATGTGCAAACCTTGAGAGGGAGACCAACAAGTGAGATGCTCCTTTTGATGGGGAGCTAGGATAGTCTAATTTGCTAGACTAGCTTGTGTCTTACCAAGAGAATAGGCATTAAGAAATCTCCTACACCAAATGGATCAATCAGCTAGAGCCAGAGGCAAATCTATGGATAAAGATGAGGAAAAGATCTATATCAACAAGAAGAGACTTTGCAGGGTGCTAGGAAGTTGTTGTGAATGTAGCATCTGCTCAAGGTCTACAATATAAAGATAAGTAGAACTCTTTTATATTATGATTCTACTAGTGCAATCTCTATTGCTAGAAATCATGTCTCTCATAACAGGACTAAGCATCTTGAGATAAGGTATCTTTGTATTAGAGAGAATGAGGAGAAGAAAAGACATTAGTCTTAAATTTGTCTCAACAAATAAGCAAGTGGCTCACATTTTTACTAAGCCACTAGATGGAGCTATATTCAACACCTTCAAATTTGAACCGGGTATGTTGAATTTAGGTCAACTTAAGTAGATCTCTACCATATATATGCATTGTGCTTGTAGGTAGCAGGTTTATCTAATCCCTGGTGGAAAATTTAATCAAAATTATACTAAGTATAAAACGTTAAAAGGCTCGAGTCCATTATGTTCACTCAATTAGTGCAGTGATGTTGTCTAGTTGCGGCTAAGTATCAGGAATAAATCACAGCCATTGATCATAGACTTGATCCTAAACAGGTACGCGCCTCTCCGTCTTCTAAATTAAAAATAACTACAAATAGAAGGACTTGTGCATAAAATAAAATACACTGTTCCTTGTCATCCTCTGCCCGATTTCGTTGATTCGACGAAACTGTTTTGCCGACCTTCAGAACTTTCAAAGCGAAATGGCTCTGAAAGGTCAAGATTTCCTGTTTGAAGGCTCCGAACTAGTTCGAAATGGCTTCAAGGATGTGCCAGAAGAGGTGTTACTCGTTCTTCACTTAATCCGGGTCACTGACCTAGATTTTGTTCTGTCGGAACCATGTTTGCTCTGGAAGAGGGAGGTACTGGAGCTATACTCCAACGCAAAGGTCGACGCTTCTAGAGGCAAGATCAAGTCAGTTGTTAGTGGAGAGAAAATAAAGATAACTCCAAGAAGATTAATCAAAGCTCTACAATTGCCCAGGTTCACAAAAACAGATGCGGAAGAGGACCTGGATCAGTTTGGGATTAGGTATGCTATGAAATGGTGTGGCCTGTCTAAGCACACCACTGGATCCATTCTCAGGAAAAAACTAAACCTAAAAGTTAAATTTCTAGTTGATGTTATTGGGAAGGCCTTGTTATGCAAAACGGGCTCACATGACAAGATTTCTAAAAGAATGTTTGAACTAATGGCTATTCTAATTCTCTCCAAAAGAATAGATTGGGGAAGATTTCTATTTGAAAGGGCAGCAGATTGCTTGACTGAACCCAACATGGGCAAAATATTGTCTTTATTTCTACTACAAAGTGTTCCAGGGATCCTCAATATGAGATTAGAAACTAAGATACACCACATGAGGAGAATGGAGATCAAGATGCTGGATCGATGGGACCGAGTCCTCCAGCCTCATGGGCAGCCTATTGCCAAGAAGAAAGCAAAGGATGTTCTAGTACTAGCACAAAGCAACACCAGCAGCTCATCTAAACAACCAGAAGATGAGACCATAATGCCAACCTGACTGAGTCTGCCGATGAGACCAGGAAGGACATATGTGCCCATGTCTCACTTTCTTCTGACCCAGCCGAAAGGAATCAATTGAGCTGGGCACAATCTGAAGAAGCTTCTGACCATGATGTTGACATTCCATCAGCTAAGGAAGTTGGAAGACTGGTAGAGGAGATTATCAAAAAGATGTCTACTGTAATGGAGGGGGAGGCCTCCAAGTCCCCAACTTCCACTGATGTATCTGAACAAACACCCCACAATCCTCTTGCTAGAACCAGTTCTTAGAGTGACGGGGAGCTGTTCTAGAGTCCTCTAGAAGTACATAAGAATACTGAGAAGGAGGTTGTTGCTGCTGATGCTGATGATACTGCTGCTCTGCATATCACTAAGGAAATGGCAGAGGTTGAGGGTTAGCTTCACTTTGAACTCCCTGCTTAGGATCAGGTGAATAACAAAGATTCCTCATCATTAGAGAAAGAGGAAACTGTTCCTCAAAGTGCTCAATCCTCGACATTCAAGGTGGCTGAGTCTAACAACAGTGCAAATATTAGACTAGAACAAGAAGCCGTCTGTGATGAAGGTACATCTGGCAGGACAGATGAATTGCCACCTATCTTTCTAGCTCAACTGAGAGGCTTGATGAATGAACAAAGGAGAACTTTGGGGACCTTTGTGGATGTTGCACTCAAGAACATCAAAAATGAGCTATCTACAGAGATCAAGTCTATCAGATTTGAAGACAATCTTCTTAAGGCTGTAATTATAAAACTCTTCACTAGGGCAGCCACAACTGTCGATTATACTATGGAAAAACTGGATGAGGTGGGCAAAAATGTTGTTACAATCATAAAAAATCAGACTATTCAAGCTAACAACATGGTTGCTCTCCATAATGCTGATAAAGTACTATTGGATCAACAAAATGCTTCTATATTCACAAAGATGGATGCTTGCACCAAGCTCCTAGATGATCATCTGCTGTAGGTCAAGAATCAAATAACAACAGGTTTAAACCATCTTGAATTTGAAAGGAACAAGGCCATCCTCTGCCAAACCAAAGAATTGTTTGAAGATGTCAAAAGGGGGAGAGGGATAAAATCAAGGCCAACATTGAGAATATTGTGTGGGTCATAAATGTCATATTGGGATCATTCAGGATAGAACGAATTCAGTATGATAACATCCCTATGTTCCCTACACAGATTTAAGAAGCCCTGAATGCAGGACCGTTAGCTCAGTATGTTGAAGAAGGTGCTCAGTGGGATGAACCAGTTCCTGATATTCCATCATTCAGCCCACTACTGACCAAATTATGAAGGCAAAATGGAAATCTACAGCTACTGAAGAGGAAGAAGCTGTCAGAGCCATCAAGAAAAGATACATAGTGCAAATGGATGTTAGGCCTGACTTTGTACAGTGGAGCCCTGAGTCAAGGACCATCATTATGTCAACATAGAGCACGTAAAGACCAAGAAGACTGAGAGAGGTAAGATCTATTGCTCTAATGAGTGGGCTAAGATGGAAAAGAGGGAGAATGATAGAAGGCAATACAGAAAGGACAGGAATGCTGGCACCTTGCCTCCAAATGCTATTGAGCATACAAAGTACATTCCAAAACCCTTCAGTTACTTCCAAAGGCAGAAAGTCAAAAATTCTGAAGCTGCAGCTGAGAAGAATGTCAAGGAGCCCAAAAGCAGTGACATTGTTAATAAAGAACCTGAAACATGAGAGTGTTTCCTGTTTATCTTAAAGGGCTGAAGGATATGTGATTTTTGTATTATGCACAATAAAAACAATTATCCTTCTGTTAATGAATTTTATTTTAATCAAATATGTGTTCATTATTTCTATGTTATGTAATATGTTATTTACTGTATTTGTTGAATATTTGAGTTAGTGTATAACATTATCTTAAGATTTTGACATCTTCAAATAGGGGAGATTGTTGGGTCCATTAATCCTAATGTCCAAGATTTGAAGAAGTCCTAATATACAATGGTATACACATGTGTGTAATCTAACAAGTTGTTACAAGCTTTATTTATGCAGGGTGATCCTTGGAACATGATTAGACAGTTGTCTAAGTGACGGTGATAGGGGGTCTCATGGTAGGCGGGTGGAGAGAGAAAATATATCTATGTCCATAGGCGTTGAGTGAAGCAGATTCACTCAATGTTAGATACCAAAAAGCGTTGAGATGAGACAAGTCAGTCAATGCCTTGGCCTTGCCAGTGAAGAAAAGTGACTAAGTCCACAGGTGTCGAGTGATGTCAACTTACTCAACACCGTACTGCTAGAAGCTTAGAATCAACCTTCGTCAGTCAAAGCCATAGAAAATCTGTGGAGAAGTCTAGCTAAGTACAGAGGCATTGAGTGAAGCTTACTCACTCAAAACCAAGAGGTAATAGCATTGACTGATCCCCATTCGGTCACAGAATTTTGTCTAAGGACAAAAGTGTTGAGTGAAGGCTATTCACTCGACGCATTATCAACTAAGAAACTGTCTAAGGACAGAAGCATTGGGTGAAGCCTATTCACTCAATGCCTCTTTAGCTAAGCTTACTGAGGGTGATAGCATTGAGTAAAGAAGTAACACTCAACGCTTTTGTAAATGATATATTAGTCAAGTCCAATTGCATTGAGTGATGAAGGTTCACTCAATGCTTAGCGATAGAATATCTGTCTAAGTGTTTTGCCATTGAGTAAAGCTTACTCACTCAACACCTAGTGACAAAAAATCTGTCTAAGTATTTTGGCATTGAGTAAAGTTTATTCACTCAATGCCTAGCGATAGAATATCTGTCTAAGTATTTTGGAATTGAGTAAAGCTTACTCACTCAGTGCCTAGTGATAGAAAATCTGTATTAAGTGTTTCCGTGTTGAGTAATGCTTACTCACGCAGCGCCTAGTGACAGAAAATCTGTCTAAGTGTTTTGGCGTGGAGTAAAGCTTACTCACTCAACGCCTAGTGACAAAAAATCTGTCTAAGTGTTTTGGCATCGAGTAAAGCTTACTCACTTAACGCCTAGTAGTGACAGAAAATCTGTCTAAGTGTTTTGGCGTTGAGTTAAGGTTGCTCACTCAACGACTATACTAATATTGCTTGAATTTGACTAAGTCGACAAGTGATGATGTCAAAAAGATTTCAAATGTTGCGGGAAGTCTACAGTATGCGACAAACGATGCTACATGCCTACTGTACGATATTTGTTGTTAAAGCAAGTTGTTGCCATCAATTCAGTGCGTCCCAATGCTCAATAGAGCCGTTGAGCTTCGGGAATTAAAGGACAAGAATCATCTTGATGAAAATGACTTTTGGATTATTTTGAATAGAAAGAACTTTATCTTCTTCCTCACCACTGTTGAGGCTGAAGCTTGAAGGACACAAATCTGCTGATCTAGATGTTTAAGTAAGTTTGTTGTAGCAAGCTTAATCTACTACAGTAAGTTTAGAAGACAGTTCTGAGAAAGAGGAGGAAGCAGAGTATCCTGGTCTCTGCAATCAAGTTAGCTGATTAAAGAACACAAGACTTATCAAATCATTAGTCTTCTTCAGCATGTTCAGAAACAAGTTTTTAAGTCATTTCCAGCACCAGCAGTGACTTATTGAAGAATAGTTTTCTTGTAGCTGAGAAGAAGTTAGGGATGAGGCAAACTTAGCTCAGTAGGCAGGCACAGAGAAATCTCTCCAGTGTCAAATCAACCATACCAACTAATCTTTCTCCCTATAGGATCCATTCTTGGATCTGAATGTAGGATCCATTTTGGATCTGAGTGTAGGATCTGGTTGCAGATATGAGGTACGGCTTTGACCTGAGAGTTGGATCCATTTTGGATTTGAGTGTAGGATATGATTGCAGATCTATGGTATGGCTTTGGCCTGAGAGTTGGATCCAATTTGGAACTGAGTGTCAGATCTGGTTGCAGATCTGAGGTAGGGCTTTAGCCTAAGAGTAGGATCCATTTTGGATCTGAGTGTAGGATTTGGTTGCAGATCTGAGCTATGGCTTTTGCCTGAGAGTAAGATCTAGTTTGGATATAAGGTAGGTCTTTTCAGCCCGAGGTAGGAGAGTCATACTCTCTGAGTGTAGGATCCAGATTTGCATCTATGGTAGGGACTTGTGTCTAAGTTGTATGAGAGTCATTATCTCTGAGGTAAGGCTGTCTTCCCAACATGAGTTGTAGGGCCTTTGTGCCTGAGGTAGGTGATCTTTGGATCACTGAGTTGTAGGGCCTTGTTCCTGAGATATAAGTTTTGGAGGAGACTGATTGGTCCTGTGGGATCGTGTTGTAAGCTCTTAGGAGCCGATATTGGAGAAGTGGCTTGTCTAACAAGCTATTAGAAAGGTCTGAGGGAAAGTGAACGTACTCATAATCTGGAGAACTACTATAAATTCTGTGTGTGCTCCTTGTGTTGTTTCTTTGTTACAGGCTGTGTGTTGCTTGAATGCAGAAAATTACTAACTCACAAAGCACTTATATAAGCAAAATAGAAGATAGTCACAAGAGACTATGAAACCTATTCACCCCCCCCCCTCTAGGTGATTTAACTATCCTTAAAATTAAAGACTTTCAGTGAGATATTTCGTGCATGCATGTTATGAAACATAAATATACATAATTATTATGCTAACTCTCGGGAGATTTGAGTAATCATTGTATTCGCAAACATTAGGTGCACGTGGCCTCCCGTGTGCTGTGGTTGTGACAACAACAAGTAGGACTCTCATGAAAATTGCACTAGCATGAAAGAGGGAGTATAACTCGGAGGGCGATGAGAAAAAACATCAACAACAACAACCAAAGAAAACTAGACACCTTGACAACCCGGCGGTCCTCAGCCACTAGTCCCAAAAAAGTGTCATCTGTCGTAGTACCAGTATCCCACAAAAAATCGCCTGTCACAACAATCCTCGCACAATGGTAAGCCGTCCTGTTGGCACCACGACTAACATGTTGGAACCGCACAACCGTAAACTCTATCAAAAAGGTCAGGTCAACGTCCTGCCAAGGGGAAGCAGTGTGAGCATAGCACCAGACCGTCGAGTTACAGAACTTCAAAACATTATCAACATCCCCCTCAATAATAATACCCCACGCCTCAAGGAGAGCAGGGTGGACCACCCGACGAATAGCAAGGATGGCCTCAAGCTCAACTCGTCCCGGATCCTAATGTCGTCAGGCAAAACTAGCCACCACATACACCACCCCGGCCTCCGAGCGAACCACAAAACCAAGGCCAGCACACCGCAACGACAGGAGGGAACCATCAACATTAACCTTGATCCTGCCAAGCGGTGGGGGGCACAAGAGGTAGAGCGAAATAGCCCCGAGAGGCGAGAGGTGCCCCAACAACCTAGCTTGTAACCTGGTCAAGTAGGGCAAGATTCTCCACAATAGTAGCAGCTATCCCCACAGGGGTGCCTATCTCCCGACTATGCAGCTTCGCATTCCGGGCACGCCAGCACCGGTTCATAGAATAACAAAAAAGACGGACCAGGGATAAAACCGTAACACCACCATGCATAGCAGCCCTCTGTAGCTCATCCCACGTCCACCCAATTGGGATGCGCATCCCCACCTCAAGAGCTCTTTACCAATCACAATAAATCGGGCGCACCAACCGACAAGGTGGTCACGATCCTTAGTCACTCCACAGTCCTACGGGCACAGAGGGGCATCCACAAACCCCCGCCGATGCAACCACTCCTCAGTGGGCTTGCCATCCCAAACACACCACCAGCAGAAGAGCTTCTCCCGAGTGTGTTGTTGTAGCCATCTGAGCTACATCATATCCAGTTCCTAGCGAGAAGGGGGAGGAATGTAGGCAAGTGAGGAGATAGTACTTCCACTCAGTTGGTGCAGCAGCTCCGGAACATCAACTCCACCAGACTGTTGATGTTGAACAATGGAGCACCATAAATCCAACGAGCAGGCCTCTCGGCGAGGCGACATCAGCCAGGCATCGCCGGAGATTAACGATATCATCCGATGACATCAACTACCATGCCATGAGGGATGGATTAGTAAGCATGTCGGCTCAGATCAAATTTGTTTGAATCAGTTTATTGCCAAGTGGTCATTTGAGATCCAATTCTCCTTTACATAACATGCAACAAATAAGTTCTTAGGCGTAATTTGTTTCCAGCGCTAGTTCAGTTTCCTGATTGGTAATAACTAATGACTGGGGACTTTGAACAATACTGGGTTATTACTTGGGTGCCAACTTACCAAAAGTGATTTTGATAAATATTTTATGAATTCAATCCCAAACCCTAACCTTATAATCATTAAAGTGCAATACTAAGAGCTATTTGGGAAAGTGGTGGAGGTGAAAAAGATTGTGGTGGGAAATCAATGGTGATATTAGAGTTATTCAAAAAGCAATTTTGAAAACACTGGGTGCTTTTGTAAAACCTCAATTTAAGTACATCTTAAAAAGATTTTATACATTTTTTGTAGTATATTTTTTAATAATAATTATTGACTTCCCTATAATGTGCATGACAAAAAATGCGCGTAAGTGCGGAAAATATGCGTTGGGGGGAAACATGCTTGCCCGCGGGAAAAATTTGAGCAAAAATTGAAAATGAGCTTTCGAGAAGAAAGTCCGCGCCAAGACGGAAAAATGTGCTCCGTGGTGGAAAATGCATGCCCTGATTGTAATGTGCGATCGTGAGAAAATTGCACGCCCGACGCGTCCACACAAAAAATACATCTGGGCAAAAAAAGCACGCCAAACAGGAAAATGTGCAGCAGGGAGGAAAATGCGCTTTCGAAAAAAAACGCACCCGGAAGAAAAATGCATGCCTAAGAGGAAAAATTTGCGTCCGGGCAAAAAATGTGCTCCCAAGCGAAATATGAGAGTCTGGGCAAAAAATACACGCTCTAGCGAAAACATGCGCACCAGGGCAGTAAATGCACGCTTGAGCAAAAAATGCGTGTTAAAACAAAAAATGCGTGCCTCGGGGGATAAAATTAATGCTTGTGCGAAAAATGTGCGCTCCGGTGATAAATGTGTGGTGGAATAATGCTTCCCCTTGCCAAAAATGCGTGCCTATGAGGAAAATGCGTACCAGGGTGGAGAATGTCCGTTCGGGAGGACAAAACGAGCGCCCGTGCGGTACATGTGCACCTAGGAGGAAATTGCACGCCCGAGCGGGAAAATGCGCGCCAGAGAAGAAAAATTGACCCGGCAGAAATTGCGTGCTTTTACATAAATTGCGAGCACGGGTAAAAAATGCGAGCCTGGGCAAAAAGTGCGTACAGATGGAAAAATGCGTGTTTCGGCAAAAAATGCATCCATGTGCGCCCGAATAAAATTGTGACATAACAAAAAAATATCTTATAAATGAACAGAGCTATAAGAAAAGTAGGTTTCTTAAAAAGCTATTTATGGAATGTAAGGAGTCCCCAGCTATTTGAAAAAATTTCAAAACTCCATTTTTTTAAAAGTTTTTTTGACATCACTGTGCACAGAGAAGCTAATAAAATCTATAGTGGTGTTGGAAATAAAACCTTTCTCACCGCTACCACCAACACAAATAGGGTGGTTTTTTCGTCGAGGCTCCATTCCTAAATCTTGGTCTGAGATTGCTGCTATGTTGCCGCGTGGAACAATAGATTGTGATAATCAAAACTAAAAAACCAAAGGAAATGTGGCGAACCCGTTCAAACCTTTCACAATCTCCTAGGAGATCAAATTTGAACTCGTACGAGATCATCCTAGAGTCCGGAGTTTGGAAGGAAAATTTTCCGCCCAAATAGGCCCTAAATGTAATAATTCGAAACCCTAATGCCTTTAAATGATAATAGTGCAATGATTAATAAAAGACCTTTACATGGTAACCAATAAGCTATCTTAATATGTGCCGGCGGGTCCACCATCAAATGCTTGCAGGCCACGCAAAGCATATGAGGACGACGATCCATAAAACACCACACATTTAGGCTTTGTTTGGCACAGTGATGGCGGTCCTTGAACATGAGGGTTAGAACAGAGGCCTTCATTTACTTTGAAGGATAATTTCTCCCATGGAGGAGAAAGTGACAAAGGTCCCTTCAACAAGAACATGAAAGCCAACCTTCACTGCTCTTTTCAATGGATTGTAGATGTCAACCGACATGTTTGATATGACTTACATGTGGGTTGCTGACATGAAGATTTTGGAGAGAAATTAAATGTCAATGCATCCAATTTTGGAATATCGCAAGATAAATCATTTTTACCCAGTCCATCAGCCAATATTATTCACCTGACCGTTATAGTGGCGTGAGTATTAAAAATATTTTTTTCCAGTTCTTTTAAGCGACCGAGTGATAATATTTTGTTTCTTGTTTCATTAATTAATGTATCTGTCTAATTTTAGCTTTGACGATTTTCTCATCTCGCTCTCATTTAATGCTCTTTATGATGTTTATGGTCGCCGGCTAGTCTTTCACGCGCCCTAGCTTTTGACGCCTCATCCTCATGCCCTAGCTTTTGACGTCTCTTTCTTGTTCCCTAGCCAAGCTTGGATGATTGTGTCTTTATTATGTTCACTAGGCCATTATAAATTTATTATTACATGATTACTGTATAACTTATAAATATACATTCTCTATAAAATTATACATATTTACAAAAAAAAACTGGGTACATGCATGTGTCTATATATATATATATATATACTAGCATCTTCGAACGGGCTCCGCCCATTCTCGATGCGTCGCTGCGGGCTTCGCCCGCAACCAAGCGGGCTTTGCCCGCTTGGCATTCCGGCGGGCTTCGCCCGCTCCCCCGGCGGGCTTCGCCCGCTCCCCCGACGGGCTTCGCTCGCCCGGCATACAATTCTAAAATTTTAAAGTTGAAAATTTTAATTTTTTTATTTTTTAAATAATTATTTAATTATTTATTAATAATATAAATTATTTAAATATTAAAAAAATAGAAAATCAAAAAAAAATGCGCCCCGGGCAGCCGCCGCCTGCGATTTTAAAAATTCAAAATTTTAATTTTTTGATTTTTTAATAATTATTTAATTAGTTATTAATAATATAAATTATTTAAATATTAAAAAATGAGAAAATCGAAAAAAAACCCCCCACCCCCCACACAGGCAGCCCCCGCGTCCGCCCCCGCCGCCGCCGGCAGAGCCGCCGGCGGCCTGCCCGGTGCCTGCCGGCGGGTTCGCCGGCCTCCGGCGAAACCGTCGGGGGTTGTCCGGCGGCGAGCGGGCAGGGCCACCGCCGGCGGTGGCCCTGCCCGTGAGCTCACGGGCAGGGCCCCTGCCGGCGGTGGCCCTGCCCGTGAGCTCACGGGCAGGGCCCCCGCCGGCGGTGGCCCTGCCCGCTCGCCGACGGACAACCCCCGGCGGGTTCGCCGGAGGCCGGCGAACCCGCCGGCAGGCGCCGGGCAGGCCGCCGGCGGCTCCCCCGGCGGCGGCGGGGGTGCAGCGGTGAGGGTCGGGAGTGCGAAAAATGGGCATCGGGCTTTCTCCGAAAATGAACAGTAACACTTTGTGGGATTTGTTTAATTGCAGACCGATCTTTAGAAATCCAATGGCCAGATGCAATTTCCTGGAAATCGGACGGTACAGATGAATTTCACGGTGTGATCCAAATATACATATTGTATTATATAATATATATATATATATATATACCCGACCTCATATGTATATATATACGAGTGCCCGACACGGGGCTCCGCCCCTACTGCCAATCGCGGCAGTACCCAGCCCACCCCTACGGCCCCATGCGAATATACCTGACCCGCTACTACGACCTCACACAACTGTACCCGGCCCACCCTCGACGGGCTTCGCCTGCACACGACGATAATTTAAGAAAAAGATAAAGTAAATATAATTGTATAAATAACAAAATTTAAAATTATAATTATAAATGTATATATATAATATAATTATATTATACATATATTTATATTTTTTTATATAAAAATACATAAAATATAACAATATATGTATAAATTATTTGAATTGTTATCATAGTTTCCTCCTTGGCTCATTGGATAGAGTTGTTCCTCTTGTCTTTCAGATCCTGGGATCAAAACCGGATAGTTGCGTTTGAATTTAAATATAATTTTAAAAGCTAGTCGTCCGATTTTTTAAGTGCTACAGGGGTAAAATCGTAATTTTACATAGGTTTAGGACACCCTAGTAGTAGGTTTAGGTGACCTACTAAAATATGGAGAGAGAATGATTTTATTCTATTCGATCAGACAGTTGTTGAATTATGAAGTAATGATCTGACGGCTTGTGAAATTTTAAACTCATGATATTCGCAGACCACAGTATTTCTTTATATATATATAGTATATATATATATATATATATATATATATATATTAAATTTGACGTGTAAAACATCCACAATATATGCATGCAATCCTCGGACATCCAATATTTTAAACTAAAATTGATATGGTCGAACCGACTACGACATCTGTAACCTTGCGTTTATGAACTAATCCAAGCTTTCCTCATTTATTGCTTGGATTGTCTTGACATTTGATCATTCATATGATTGTTTGACCAAATTAGGTCAATCTTCATTTGGAGTAACTTTTTGTCGTATGATTGTTGACAAAAATATAACACAACGATTTTTCAGGGAGATGAAATTCTTGAACTTTTTGACTAAGCATATCTATTTGGCATGTTGGTGGCTGCCGTGAGAACAATGTTACCAACCGTCGTCTATTTGACGTGATTTTTTGCTTAGGTGATCAGTACATACAAAAAACACTATCGCCACAAATGTGTTTGCCACTATGAAAAAAAATTTGAACATAAAGTTTCCTAACTGAGTCCTAGCATTCATGAATGATTCTTTGTAACCACCTCCGTGTCTAAGTCTCCGTTTGGAGGACCTTATTTTCACCGGTAAAGCGGTTACGACCGCATGAACCGGTCCTTAATTATGATCATGCGGTCATAACCGCTTGACCGATGAAAAAAAGTCCCCCAAAACGGAGACCAAGTCTTTGAGCCAAACAGACCCTAAGTCTACAGTATTTTTGGTTAGAAAAATGATTTGTTTTGATTGATATTAAGAATTAACTGGCTCCATGATAAGTCAACTTTGCACACAGTATGTTTCCTACTTTCCTATCAAAAGTCTATTTTATTACAATATTATTTAAATAAATATTAAGTTTGGGAAAGGAGGGAGGGGGGCCGTCGGGTTCCACTCTGGTATGAGGGGGAAAAGGGGGGGGGGGAGCGGGAGGGAGGAGAAAGAAAAAGAGGAGGAAGAGGAGAAAAGGGGGAGCTACTAAATAATAATATATTAAAATTTTGAATTTTAATATAAAAGGAGGTGAACTAAATGATCTTTTTACTTTGTTTGAAATGAATAGAGAAATCAAGTTTTATTATTTTGCTGTTTTGGTGATTTTTTGTTAATACATTCGTTAGTGAAGTATTTTAAATTTTAAATTTTAAATTGATGTTAATCTTGAAAAGACTTTAAAATAGATTAATGTGTTGGAGCCAAGTATGAAATAAATACGGTTCAACAAGATTCTATATATCTCAAAAATTTTATAAAATTATATCTCAAAATTGATATAAAATAAATTGTAGAAATAAGCGGAAGCTATAAAATATTATGGGCAAAACATTATAAAAATCATATATTTTAGAAAAGTCTTTTGATAGATGCCGACTTCTCCATCTCCGGACTCTGATTCGGGGCTTTGGACCAATAGTTGGGTGGTGGTGGAGTCCTTAGAAGGGAAATCAAGGGCGGCGACGGTTAAGCTCTGGGAATTTTGATCTGAATTCATTGGGAAGAATATTGTATATAACAACTATTTTTACGTATTGATGCCAATTGCGGAGGTTTGTAGAACATAAAGCCGAACATAAAGCCGATCTGCTCCGGTATTCATTAATGGCCCCCGCACCCTGTGTGTCAATTCATGCTAATCCCCCTATTCTAATCTGTTCCACTCCAACATAAAAGTAAAGTAGAAATCAACAGAGATTTTCGGAAATCTCAGAAATTTTTTTAGATTAAAATTAATACAATGATGAACATCAACATAAGGTGTGGGATGCATGATCCGTGTAAGGATCACATTCTAATTAGCTCTTATTTTAGAATGCCTTTATTAAACGAGCACAAAAATTAAGGGACGATTAAACAGAAAGGTAACGGCGAGATCTATGTAGAGATAATTAAATGGAAGAGAAAGGGAGATATCGGACCGTGAACCCTCAATTCCGCTGCAGTGCGAGCTACAGTTATCTCGAGAATTTCTCTGGTTCTCTAGAAGAGCTCGAGAAGATTAGCAGGCGGCTGCAGATTAAAGCTTGTTGACTCTAGGTTTTCTTCCAATGGACATAGTTTTTGGTTTGTTGGTTTCTCGCCGCCGTCATGTAAAAGCCCGCGCCACAACTTCATCTGCAGTGGTTGGCGCAGTGCTGCCAGCTATTAGTTGGTGTAGGCTGTAACGCCCCGGAAATCGTTTTTGAGCTGATCGTGTCCAAAAGAAATTTTGGTGCCTGTATAGAGGTACACGGCCTAAGACACGGGCTTGTCCAAGGCCGTGTCTTTTCTTGTGTGTTGGCCGGCTGTATCCAGAGGACACGACAGGGAACACAGGTTGTGCACAGTTTTGACACGGGCGTGTCAGGGGTGACACGGGCGTGTTAGGGGTGACACGGGCGTGTCAGGGGTGACACGGGCATGTTCATACCCGTGTCCCTACCCGTGTTCAGGAGGGTCATGCCGGTTGGCGTTGTGGTTATATGTGACACGCCCCCGGTCACGGGCGTGTCGAGGACCCAACACAGACGTGTCAGATTGAGACACAGACGTGTCTTAGCCCGTGTGAGTCTCTGTGTTCGACGATCGTGCCTGAATCGAGGCACACGGCCTGAGACACGACCGTGTGCAAGGCCATGTTCGGCCCAGGTTTGAGGATTTTTGAGCAGATCTGAGTCGTTCGATTTCTTTAATTAAGATCTGACGGCCCAGATGAGTCCCTGCTCTGTTAAGGTCGGAAATAGAGGATCAATTCCTCATTTCTCTCTTAAGCACTCTCTTTCAAGGAGTTAGAGAGAGGAGGAAGAAGGAGGAGGATTCTGGCCGTCGGCGGAGCATCAGAGCACCGTTTAGAGAACCGAGAGCGTATCCGTGGAGGAAATTCCGTTGCGAAGACTTCTATCCGGATAGTTTTGCATGACACAAAAGCGTACTACAAGGGTAACGATTCTCTACTTGAGCATGTGAAGCTCTCTTCCTTTTTGCATAGGGAGACCCGCTCCCGCGAGTGTGCGACGAGTGTGCGGTGTTCCCTGGGGTTGACATGAATAGTCCCCCTTGTGTTGCATATAGAGTCCGGAATCGAAGTACGGACATAGACATTGTGTGTGAAGCCTACCCGGACATGTTGGTCTGGATCGGTGATGTTGCATTTGTTATGGTTTGCCGGAGAAGACTCCGTGGTTTTGGTTTTCGGGTTTCTACGCGGTAGATTGCAGCAGGGAACCTTGGGGATTAACTCTAAGGTGCACCCGAAAAACTGAGCGGAATCGTTGTTCTGCTAACTTGGCGGTCAGGGAAACGACCTTGAACATAACTGGGTTATGTGATTGTTTGGAAATGTTAGGATCCGAGAGAAGCTTGGCCCGCGCGTAGGTCTTAATATGACAAGGAGGTGTGAGCAGCGGGCAAGTGGAATCTGATCTGGGCTATGTGGTTCGGTGCGAGAGACCCATTGATGGGGACTGGCTGTTGACATAGTCGGGAGCCTTAGACAGTGGTCAGGAAGGCTAAAATGCTCATGTTATTGTCATCCCGGGGATGGTGGTGAAGCCACAGAATTGACCGGATTCACCGTTAATGTGCCCTGAGTGCATGGAGTGTTTGGCTGTGCGAGCCTACACCTGTGGCGAAATATATTTATACTTAATTGTTTAGCTGGGCTAATGAAATGCAAGGAATGAGCACCGCCGTCCCGAGAAAGGGGCAGGGTCGTTATAATTTGGTCGGCTTTGGCTGACTGTTGCTTTGTTTGCCACCGTGTGGTGGAATGTTGCTTGCAGGTGCTGCGGAGCCAGGTACCAAATAGCGGGCTGGAGCCCATGTTGCTGAGCTGACCCTCAAAGGCCCAAGCGAATAGTTGTACTTTAGTTTGTCATGTGTGGCCGGCCTGCAAGCCGATGTATGGAAAACATTATATTGCTAAGTGAACTCTTGTAAGGCCATAAGGCCAAGTAACTTTCAGTGTATTTGTATTTCATTCCAGTTGTAGTGGTTGTGGACATTCATGATTTTTGGATTACTATTATGGGTTCTTTCAACTATTTAAAAGCTTCCGCTAGAATGCTCTGTGTTAGGACGAGTAGTCTTAATTGTATAGTTTGGTTACAATTTGATATCAGACTTCTGGTTACGGTCAGGCTGAAATGAATTCGTGTGCGAATTATTTTAAGGGGTGGTGAGCACATGTGTACGTCATCGTTATAACATCAAAAGGAACCCATGAATGTCCACTTAGGAATGAAAAATACACTTATTTTGTGGAACCTGAGTGTTCCAATGATTGCTTTTAGCAATTTGTTTGTCGTCTAATCTAGGTTCTTTGCTATTATAGGCAGCTAGGAGCAGTGATGGTCAGTCGTAGCATCCGCAATCAGCAGAAAGTAGTGCACTGAGGGACGTGCCTACAACACCTCCTTTAGCGGAAACCATCAGGTTGGTGGCTGAAGCAATCTTTGCGATGGTAAATGCCCAACCTGCAGGGCAAATGCATCACGCACCTCCTGTGAATGAGCAAGAACCGGTTAGGGCGGCAGAGCCGAGAGTGGTGGAGCGCTTGGCAGTGGGTAAGGTAGAGCCGAGGAGGGCTACAGAGAGACAGCTCAAGCATGTAATGAGCTTTAATCCTCCGAGATTCGATGGGGTTGGAACGCCAGCTCAAGCTGAGGATTGTCTCTCTACGATAAAAAGGGTCTTGACGGCCACGTTAACTGAGGAGTTCCAGAAGACCACCATAGCGACCTTCCTTTTGGCTGGTGAGGTGATGCTGTGGTAGGATAAGTTGGAGTTTCATCTCTTAGTGGGAAGGAATCTTGCTTATGTGCCTATGGAGGAATTCTCAAGATTGTTCTTGGCTAGATATTTTCCCTCTGCTCAGAAGCTTGAGATGGAGAATCAGTATCTTGGGTTGACTCAGGGAGCCAGGAGCGTGGACGAGTATCTCCACGAGTTTACACGGTTGGGTCGGTATGCGGGTGCTATGTTTACGGAAGAAGAGAAGAAGACCAATCGATTCTATGAGGGTCTACGCGACGACCTACAGTTACTCCTTATTGGGCCTAAGACGCAGGGCTTCTTAGCCTTGGTCAATTCGGCCCGGTCATTGGAAAAGGTCGTAAAGAAAGTGCAAGAGAAGGACCCAGGGGAAAAGAAGGCAGAGTTCAAAGTGCCAAATGCAAAGTCAGGATTCCACAGATGGAATAAGAAGCAGAGGACTTTGAACTCAGCCGCTTCGTCTGATACGTCGGGGGCAACCATAAGTCGAGTTCCAGGAGCTTGTTATAATTGTGGGAAGACGGGGCACTTTGCTCGTGAGTGTTGGAGCGGACGTGCAAAGTCCGAGAGGAAGCCTGGAGCGACCTATGAAGAGAAAGGGAAGGCGGCGGAGTCAACCGCATCCCATCATGCTCCAGCCCAGCCTAGAGTTTATAATCTTGGTCTGCAAGAGGCCATAAAGCAAGCTGACATGGTGATAAGCTTCGTGTTGATTTTCGATTGTCCGACGAGAGCCCTGTTTGATACGGGGGCTTCACATTCCTTCTTGTCCGATAGATTCGTATCGCACATCGGGGTCCCTTCCTCGATGACAAAAGACAAGTTGGATGTGTTGTTGCCCAATGGGTGCTCAATGCACGCAGATAAATTCTGTGTGGTAAAGATACGGATTGGGGTCCAGGAGTTTGTTTTGCGGGCGTTGGTTCTACTGTTAGTGGAGTTCGACGTAATCTTTGGTATGGACTGGCTCTCGGGGCAGCGAGCTTGCATCGATCGCAATCGAAAGGAGGTTAAGTTGGGACTGCATACTGAACAGGAGACTACGTTTGCTGGCATGAAGGGGTCGGGTAAAGTTTTGATGTCAGCCCTTCAAGTGATTAAGGCAGTTCGGTCTGGTGTAGAGCTATTTGTAACCTTAGTGCAGGCTTCAACGCCTAGGCCAAGTCTGAATAGTATCCCAGTTGTGTCCGAGTATCCTGGTGTGTTCCCAAATGATGTCCCAGGAGCCCCTCCTCAGCGGGAGATTGATTTTACTATTGAGCTGGTACCGGGTGCCAAACTGGTGTCATGCCCTCTGTACCGGATAGCACCGCGAGAGATGGCAGAGTTGAAGGTGCAGCAGCAAGAGTTGTTGGAACAAAGGTATGTGCGTCCAAGTTCGTCGCCTTGTAGCGCACCGGTTCTTTTCATTAAGAAGAAGGATGGGAGCTTGCGACTCTGTATTGACTATCGGGAGTTGAACAAGCTTACGGAGAATAACAAGTATCTGATTCCCAGGATTGACGATCTATTTGATCAGTTGGTTGGGTCAACAGTATATTCGAAGTTAGATCTGAAGTCCAGCTACTACCAATTGAGGATAAGGGAAAGCGACATCCCAAAGATAGCGTTCAACACGCGGTTTGGGCATTATGAGTTCATGGTCATGCCATTTGGGCTGACCAATGCGTCATCCGTTTTTATGGATCTGATGAATAGGACATTCAGAGAATACCAAGATCATTTCGTGATAGTATTTATCGATGATATCTTGGTATACTCGTAGTGTGAGGAGGACTATTACAAGCATCTATACATGGTGTTGGAGACGTTGAGGAGAAATCAGTTGTATGCTAAGTTCTCCAAGTGTGAGTTCTAGTTATCCTCAGTAGCGTTCCTTGGTCATGTCGTTAGTGGAGAAGGAATAGCGGTGGATCCGGCGAAGATAGTGGCGATATGGGAGTGGCCGATTTTGACTACAGTGGCGGAAGTTCGAAGCTTTCTGGGGCTTGCCGGCTACTACAGCGCTTCGTAGAGAACTTCTCGCGGATAGCGTTACCACTCACGATGTTGACAAGGAAAGATCAAAAGTTTGTGTGGTCGCTGGAGTGTGAGCAGGATTTTGAAGAGTTGAAGAGGCGGTTGACCACGACGCCTATTTTATGTTCGCCGCGTGGAACCGAAGGATTTGAAATTTATAGTGATGCTTCAGGCAGTGGTTTGGGCTGTGTTCTGCTACAGCATGGGAGCGTGATAGCCTACGGTTCACGACAATTGAAGGTTCATGAGAGGAATTATCTGGTTCATGACCTAGAGTTAGCGGCCGTGATATTCGCTCTGAATGTAACGCCCCGAAACTCAAAAGAGCGACGGGAGGCGTTTTGGGCCAAATTTGGTATTTGGCAGGAGGCACACGGCCTGGGACACGGGCGTGTCCCAGGGCGTGTCAGGCTCGTTGCGCGGAGTCGACATTTTTCGCGTGATGATGTGTCGAGACAAGGCACACGGCCTAGGACACGGGCGTGTCCAGGGCCGTGTCAGGCAGTCGACGAACTTCGCTCGACGAAGTGTCGAGACAGTGAACACGGCCTGGCGCCCAGGCGTGTTCGAGTTAGACACGCGCTAGGACACGGGCATGTCCAATACCCGTGTGAGTCTCGGGTTGTTTTCGGGGCTGTGTCGATGGGGGCACACGGCCGACCACACGGTCGTGTCAGGTGGAACACGGGCGTGTCAGATCGAACACGGGCGTGTTGGATGCCCGTGTGTTTTTCCAGACGCGTCGATTTTGACGGCGAATGAGGGACACGGCCCTGGACATGGGCGTGTCTCAGGCCGTGTTCGGCCCAGTTTTAGCATTTCAGGCCCGAATCAAGGCCGTTCGTTTCTTTAATTTGGGATCCAACGGCTGGGGGTTATTCCTGATGGGATATACCCGGGATTGGACCTTTGAAACCCTCATTTTTACTTGAGTGGTTCTCTTTCTAAGTCAAGAGAGAGGTGAGAGCAAAGGAGGAAGAAGAAGCTTAGATCCAGCCATTGGAGGAGCTTCGAAGCTACAAATCGTGAACCGACTTCGGATCGACGGAGGCAAAGAGAGTGCGGTGCTTTTCATCCGCTTACTTTTTCATGGCGCCAAGGAAGAACGCTAGGGTAACGATTCTCTTCTTGAGCATGTGAAGCTCTCCTTCTTTTGCATAGGAAGCCCGCTCTCGTGAGTTTGCAGTGAGTTTGAGGCGTTCCTATGGGTAGACATGAATAGTCCCCGTTGTGTAGAGTCCGTAAGCAAGAACGGACATAGGCATGATGTGTGAAGCCTATCCGGACATGTTGGTCTGGATCGGTGATATTGCATTGCATAAATGCCGGAGAAGACTCCGTGCGATTGTTTGTTTTTCGGGTTTTCTACGTGGTAGATTGCAACAGGGAGCTTTGGGGATTAACCCTAAGGTGCACCCAAAAAACTAGCCGGATGCGTGATCTTGCCAACTTGGTGGCCTGGGAGCCAACTTGAAACATAACCGTGTTATGTGAATTGAGATGGAACCGTACCCGTTCTATGTCGTTCGGTTAGAGCCGTTGGCATAGATGAGGGTCTTCGGCGGTCTATGGCTTAAATTGACGTGTCCCATGCCAAGAAGACAAAATGCTCATAGTGTGGCCGTCAAAGTGGCGGTGGTGTGATCGGAATGTCTATGACTTAAATTGTCGTGACATCGACCGGTTCACCGAGAATGTGCCCTGAGAGCACGGGGTGTGTGGCCGTGCGAGCCAACGCCTGTGATGCAATGTATATTTATATACTGCTTGGTTATGCTAAAAGGTGCAGGGAAGGAGCATCGCCGCCCCGAGTTGTGGCGGGATCATTATAATTTGGTCAGCATTGCTGACCGTTGCCCTTTGGTTGCTACCTGCGGTGGTTTTGTTGCTTGCAGGTGTTGCTGGACCAAGCGGTCAATAGCGGGCTAAAGCCCAAATTGCGAAACCGGCCCTTGAAGGCCTAAATGGAGTGTTTACTTGCTTTTATTCATGTATGACCGACCTACGTGTCGTGCTATGGAAAACATGTAATAATAAGTAAACCATTTTGTAAGGCTTTAAGGCATGTACTTATGTATGTACTACATTCTTATTTGGTGTTTAGTGGACATTCATGCCTGGTTCTGAGTTCTTTTATTTTGCAACTTAAAACTGCTTCCGCTAGAATGCTCTGTGTAGGACATTATGATTGGTTGAATGGTTTCCATTGAGTAACCACCCGGTCTGTCTGCGGTATATGGCGTCGGGCTCCAGCCGGACCTACTGCTATATGCTATGCGATAGATATGGGGTGTTACAATTTGGTATCAGACTACTGGTTTTGGTCGGGCTTAAGATGAATTCGTGGGCGAATTCTTTTTAAGGGGTGGTGAGCACCTGTGTGTGCGTCATCGTTATAACAGTAAAAGAACCCATGAATATCCAATTAGGAATGAAAATACACGTGTTTGAGGAACCTGCGTGTTCCTATAATTGCTTTTGTAATTTTGTTTGGTCGCTTAACGGTGTTTTGTACAACTATAGGTGACCAGAAGTGGTGCTGGGCCGTCAGAACGTCGAGTTTCTGAGGCTAGCAGTACACCAGATGTTGCTCCTGCAACACCTCCATCGGCTGAGACCATACGATTGGTGGCCGAAGCAGTGTTGGCCATGATGAATGCGCAGCCTGCAAGGCAAATGCAGCAGCCCGCTCCTGCAGTGGAGCAGGTAGTAGTGAAGCCGTTGGTGCCAAAGAGGGCAATCGAGAGACAGCTCAAACATGTCATGAGCTTTAATCCTCCGGTATTCTCGGGGTTAGGAACCCCATCTCAAGCTGAAGACTGGCTCTCCAGGGTGAAGAGAGTCATGACAGCAACGGAGACGGAGGAGTGGTAAATGACCACCATTGCTACGTTCCTTTTGGAAGGTTAAGCGAGATTGCGATGGGAAGGATTGGAGCTGCATCTATTGAGAGGAAGGCAACTTGTTGATGTCTCGATGGAGGAGTTCTCGAGATTGTTCTTGGCTAGATACCTCCCTTCGGCGCAGAGAATAGCGTTGGAGAATGAGTTCCTGAAGTTGGTTCAAGGGGACAATAGAGTGGATGAATATCTCCACGAGTTTACTCGTTTGAGTCAATATGCTAGCTCCACCATTGAGGATGAGGAGCGCAAGACGAATCGATTCTACGAAGGGTTGAGAGATGAGTTGAGGTTACTACTCTCGGGGCCGATGATGCAGGGTTTCTTAACCTTGGTCAACACGGCCCGGTTCTTGGAGAAGGACATGAAGAATGTACAAGCAAAGAAAAGCTTGGGTGATAGGAAATCTGAGTTCAAGTTGCCGACTACTTCAAAGTCCGGCTATCAAAGATTCCACAAGAAGCATAGGACTTCGGGTCCAGCTCCCTCTTCTGGTGCTTCTGGGGCGACTACGGGTCGGACCCCGGGCACATGTTTTACTTGTGGAAAGTCGGGGCACTTTGCCCGTGATTGTTGGAGCGGACGTCCCAACTCCGAAAGAAAGCCGGGAACGACTTATGGAGAGAAGGGCAAGGAGGTGGAGTCAACCGCGTCCCATTATGCTCCGGCCCAACCAAGGGTGTATAATCTTGGCCAACAGGAGGCCATCAAACAGGCGGATGTGGTGACAGGTACGGTTTAATTTATAGCAAGTTAATTTCTTGAAATACTTGTTATGTGCTTGTTACCTTACCACAGCTTGTTTAGGATTTGTTTTGATTTGTGAAAATCCGGCAAGAGCACTATTCGATACGGGAGCTTCACACTCCTTCTTGTCCGAAGGATTTATATCACACATCGGAGTACCTTCTTCGATGGCGAAGGATAAGTTGGATGTGTTGTTGCCCCATGGGTGTTCGATGTGCGCGGATAGAATCTGCGGTGTTAAGATTCGCATTGGGAATCAGGAGTTCGATCTGCAAGCGTCGTTACTTCCGTTGGTGGAGTTCGACGTTATATTTGGCATGGACTGGCTCTCGGAGCAGCAAGCCTATATTGATTGCAGTCGCAAGGAAGTCAAGTTGGGAGCAAGTCGGGAGACGACTTTCACGGGCTTAAAGGGGTCGAGCAAGACGTTGATGTCTGCTCTTCAGGTGGTGAAGGCGGTTCGTGCTGGTGCAGAACTGTTCTTTACACCAGTGGAGGTTGCGAAGCCGAAGCCCCCGTTGGATAGTATTTTAGTGGTATCGGAGTACCCTGATGTGTTCCCTAGAGATCTTCCTGGAGCCCCGCCTCAAAGGGAGATAGATTTTGCGATAGAGCTCGTACCAGGTGCAAAGCCTGTGTCACGCTCTCCATATCGGCTAGCGCCTAAGGAAATGGCGGAGCTGAAGGTGCAACTGCAAGAGTTGTTGGAGCAAGGGTGTGTGCGTCCAAGCTCTTCGTCTTGAAGTGCGCCGGTCCTCTTTGTTAAGAAAAAGGACGGAAGCTTGAGGCTATGTATTGATTATCAGGAGCTCAACAAGTTGACAGAAAAGAACAAGTACCCGATCCCCCGGATCGATGATCTTTTTGATCAGTTGGTCGGGTCGACGTTGTACTCGAGTTGGATCTCAAGTCCGGGTACTATCAGCTGCGAATAAGGGAGAGTGATATCCCGAAAACAGCGTTCAGTACGAGATACATGCATTACGAGTTTACGGTCATGCCGTTTGGGCTGACTAATGCGCCGTCAGTGTTCATGAATTTGATGAACAGGACCTTCATGGAGTACTTGGACCATTTTATGATCGTCTTCATCAACAATATTTTAGTGTACTCGCAGAGTGAGGAAGATCACTTCAAGCATCTTCATTTAGTTTTTGAGACGCTAAGGAGGAATCAATTGTATGTCAAGTTCTCGAAGTGCGAGTTTGGGTTATCCTCAGTGGCGTTCCTCGGTCATATAGTGAGTGGAGAAGGTATTGCAGTGGATCCGACGAAGATTGTTGCGATACAGGAGTGGCCTAAGCTTTCTACGGTAGCGGAAGTCCGGAGCTTTCTTGGGCTTGCCGGCTATTATAGGCGCTTCGTAGAGAACTTCTTGCGGATAGCGTTACCTCTCACTACTTTGACGAGGAAGGAGCAGAAGTTCGTTTGGACGCCGGAGTGCGCGCGAGCTTTTGAAGAGTTGAAATGTCGGTTGACCACGACGCTTGTGCTGAGTTCGCCGAGTGGGACCGAAGGTTATGAGATTTATAGTGATGCTTTGGGCAGCGGTTCGGGTTGCGTGCTACTGCAACACGGAAGTGTAATAGCTTATGGCTCGAGACAGCTAAAAGTGCACGAGAGGAATTATCCGGTCCATGACTTGGAGTTAGCGGCCGTGATTTTTGCCTTGAAGTTGTGAAGGCATTATTTGTACGGTGTGAAGATTGATATCTACACCGATCACAAGAGCCTGAAGTATTTGATTGATCAGAAAGATCTGAATATGCGGCAGCGTAGATGGATGGAGTTCCTGGGGGACTATACATTCAAGATCCACTACGTGCCTGGTAAAGGTAATGCTGTTGCGGACGCGTTGAGTCGTCGGGCGCCAGCTCAAGCCAATTGGCTGTCGATCCATGACGAGCGGTTGGTTCCGGAGTTGGAGGCGTTGGAGATTGTTTGTGTGGATAAGCAATCAAGTACTGAAGCAGTACTGAATTGGACTGAAGTCCAATATGACCTGGTTGATCGGATTCGACAGGCTTTGGATTTGGATGACCATATGAAGCAGTTCATGGTAGAGGCTTTGGATGGGTCAAATTCCCAATTCGTTGTGGAGGACGGATTGCTTTGGAAAGACGGTCGTCTGTGTGTCCCAAGTGTGGGCAATTTGCGGGTGGAATTGTTGTACAAGCCACATCACAACAAGTACTCAATTCACCCGGGGAGCACGAAGATGTACCGCGATGTAAAGAAACTGTTTTGGTGGCCGGGTTTGAAGAAAGATGTGGCGCTCTACGTGGCGAAGTGCCAAACTTGCGCCTTGGTGAAGGCGGAATGCCAAAAGCCGGGAGGATTTCTGAAGTCCTTGCCTATTCCGGAGTGGAAATTCGACGACATCACTATGGACTTTGTGCACGGTTTTCCAAGGTCGCAAAAGGGGAACGACGTCATTTGGGTGGTCGTAGATCGGCTAACGAAGGTGTCGCATTTCATTCCGCATATGAAGGATGATCCGGTGGAGAAGTTGGCAAAACTGTATGTGGATAATATTGTACGGCTTCATGGAGTGCCCCGCAGCATTGTGAGTGACCGAGATGGGCGGTTCACGTCTAATGATTGGAGGCTTGTGCAGAAAATGTTGGGAACAAAGTTAAAATTCAGCACAGCCTTCCATCCGCAAATGGATGGGCAGACCGAGAGGGTCAATAGAACTATGGAAGACATGCTCCGCATGTGTGTCTTGGACTTTGGAAAGCAATGGGAAGACCATCTCTATTTGGTTGAATTTGGGTACAACAATAACTACCATGCGAGTATTCAAATGGAACCCTTCGAGTCCCTTTATGGTAGAAGATGTCGCACGCCGTTATCTTGGTTAGAAACGGGTGAGTCAAAGTTGTACAAGCGATTAGAAGTGGAGGATGCTACTTCGTTGGTGCGAACCATTCAGGAGATGTTGCTAATCGCTCAGGACCGTCAGGCGAAGTACTATAATGCCAAGCACAGGAACGTGGAGTTCGCTGTGGGCGACTATGTGTACTTAAAGATCAAGCCGTTCAAGGATGTCTCGCGGCTGCGGCGATTGAAAAAGCTAAGCCCGAGGTACCTTGGGCCGCTTGGTGGATTACATGATGTATTCCATATTTCGGTGCTACAGAAGGCGGTGCAAGAGCCTTCACAAGTGATCGCGATTGATCAAGTGCTGGTGGATAGTGGGTTGACGACAAAGGTCAAACCCGTGCGGATTGAAGACTCGGAAGTCAAGCGGCTACGCAATAAAGAGATCAGGATGGTCAAGGTCTAATGAGATAATTGCGGTCGAGAGGAGCTCTCTTAGGAACGAGAGCAGACTATACTTGACGAGTATCCGGAGTTGTTCCGCTAAGGTACAATTTAATTTTGTACATATCTTTCATTTATATAATTTTGTGGACGAAATTCTTTTAAGAGGGGGAGAGTTGTAACGCCCCGAAACTCAAAAGAGCGACGGGAGTCGTTTTGGGCCAAATATGGTATTTGGCAGGAGGCACACGGCCTGGGACACGGGCGTGTCCCAGGGCGTGTCAGGCTCGAGTCGACGATTTGGCTGCATAGTCGTCATTTTTCGCTCGACAATGTGTCGAGACAAGACACACGACCTAGGACATGGGCGTGTCTAGGGCCGTGCCAGGCAATCGACAAACTTCGCTCGACGAAGTGTCGAGACAGTGAACATGGCCTGGCGCCCAGACGTTGAAAGAAATAGTGCCTAACCACCTAGAGGGGGGGTGAATATGTGTACTTTTTCTTTTTAAATCTAAGGCAGAAACACTGTACAATTAAACCTGTATTTGCAATTTGCTGCAATAATTCAGCACAGCTAGCTCAGCAATCACAGAAATAAACAAACACAGAGTGCACACAGATTTTTATAGTGGTTCCCCAAGGTCTGGGTACATCCACTTTCCCCCTTCGCATATCTAGTACTGTACTAGATTCGGCAAAACTTCAGCACTTCTCCTCAGATCCTCAGATCTTACAGCTCAAAACCTCAAACAGGTTCCTACAACTCAGAGTGTCCCCACTCCTACAACTCAGGCACTAAGCCCTACCACTCAGTCTTCAACAAGACCTACACTCAGGCTAAACAGCCCTACCTCAGCCTTCAACAAGGCCTACACACAGAGAATTGATTCTCCTACACTCAGGCTCAAAAGCCCTACCTCAGACTTTATAGATTTAGGCTTACAACTCAGATCCCTTAGGATCCTACAAAAATATAATAGAAAAGTTTTAGATCACCACTCAGTTTGAGAGAATGTAGAGGGCAATCTTCTTGATCAGTTCTTGATAGTACTGATTCCTGAGATCAACTTTGTCTTTGCTTTCTTCAAGGCTTCTTGAGTCTGAACTCAGTAAAGATGATCTTCTTGAAGTAGACCGTTTGACAACTTCCTTCTTAAGATGAAGAATTAAATCTGGATCCTACTTTGTAGTCTGGTTCAAAATCTGCTCTTAAGAGATTTGATTAACAAGTCTCTTTCTTGACTTCAATTACCGGAGTTCTCTCTCTCCAAGTAAATCTGAAGTTTCTTCAGAATATTGATTTACAGTTTTCTCTGGATCTGTATTGATCTCCTTAATCTTCTGATTAATTCTTTTTATTGTGTTCGATTGTTTCTGTTGAAGGAGAAAGACCTTTATATAGTATTCCTCCAAGATAACCGGCTGATCCGATTTCTAACGAACTTTTGACAGCTCTGACAGTTGCAGTTGACCGGTTGAAATGGCAGCTGTCAAGTCATCCAGTCACTTCTTGAAAATACTGTCTCTGTCTGAAAGTGTCGAGACTGATCTTCATTATATGTTGACACAAATAGACCAAGTGTCGACACAAGTGAACTAAGTGTCGACACTAGCCTTGATGGTGTCGACACAACTCCTTGTGTTGTTGTAACAGCTTCTCGACACTGCTTCTTCAGAATATGTCGACACTGATTCTGTGTGTCGACACAAGCCTTCAGTTGAATGTGTCGACACTGGTTGAGTGTGTCGACACAAGTACTTCTTCTTTAATACTTAGTTGAATTCTGCTGTGTGTCGACACATTTCCTTTGTGTCGACACATCTTCTTTTGTTGTTGATACTTGCTGAGTGTCAACACATCTCCTTTGTGTCGACACATGCCTTCATGTGTTGAAACTTGCTTAGTGTCGACACATCTCCTTTGTGTCGATACAAGTACTTTAACTTTGTTGAAGCTTGCTGAGTGTCGATACAGCCTCCTGTTGTCGACACATTTGATGTCGACAAAGCTTATCTGGGTGTCGACACTACCTCTAAGTGTCGACACAGATTATGTTGACAATTCTTCACAGTGTGTCGACACTGCCTGTATGTGTCGACACTTTTCTTCTGGTGTCGACTCTGCCATTCCTGGTGTCGACACAATTACTCCAAGTGTCGACACAACTTCTTTAGGTGTCGACACAAGCCTTCATAAGTGTCGACACTTCACCTCTAGGTGTCGACACATGAACTTAGAAATTTTTCTGCATTTCCTGCAATTAGTTAACCTGCACATATAAACTCAAGGCACATCAAATACACCTTGATGTATATCATTGAGTAGGGTGAGGCTTCTTCAAATCTGGTACATATTTTCCAATGTACCCAACAATCTCCCCATATTTGGAGAAGTCATAACCCTTAGGCAATGATATACACCATACATAACAAATACTCAATATGATGTATAATAGTATTATATGACAGGGTAAATACTTAAACAAAACATGTATAAATAATTTTCTCAAAATAACAATGTAATAGATTGAATATTAAACATTGTTTTGTTACAACTTCCAATAGTTTTATTAATCAAAAATTTACATAGATGTTAATGCAAAAGATTACAGAGTAGTAAACTTAAGAAAATTCTAATCTATGGCTGCTCTGGCTCCTTGATAACAATGCCCTTTCCAGATTGAATCTTGGCTTGAACTGGAGCATCATTGTCATCAGCAGGCTTTTTTACCTTAAGATCTTTCTTCTTCTATTCTTCAGCCATTATCTTCTATCTCTCAAAATAATGATAAGGCTTAGGGAAATACTTGCTAGGCTCCTGTGCATTAGGAGGTAGCTTCCCCAGTTTAGCCTTTCTTCTATATTGTACTATGACTTCTTGCCTAGCTTCATGTTTTCTCCACTCCTGGTCAGAGTACCATTTACCCCTCTCTAGGAAATTATCCTTTGCAGCTTTCCAAGCAGTCAATATGATATTTCTAGAAGTTGGACTCCATTGTTCAAAATCAGGCCTTAACTCTGCCTGTTCTCTGAACCTCTTCTTGGATAATTGAGCTTCTTGCTCTTTTAATACTGCCTCTTGCTCTTTTAATACAGCCTCTGGCACAGGCTGTACTACTTTCTCAATGATCACATTGTGAGCACCTTCTGGAGGACTATACATAGATTGTATCTCTTAATGTATCATGTCAAAATCTGCTGGAGGGTAGATCACTTGAGCCACTTCAGCTTGCTCACCTCCAAAATATGTAGGATTTATCCCAGATTCTGCTACATTATCATCATCACACAAGGGTGGATATCCAAGAGTAGCTCTGATGCTGTTTGAAATCCATTTAGCATGGTCAGAGCCTGCTTTGACTAGTACCCTCTCCACCTTTATGACTTCTCTTTCTATATGATCCCTAAGATCATCCTTCTGAAATCTGATCTGAGCATTCAGATAGTTAACACCATCTTTATAAAAAGGTTTTAACCTTTGAAGCTTTTCAGTAATAGCCTTTTGAGAATCTTCAATTGCAGTTTTAACATCATTTAGGCTCTCTTGTAAGTGTTTGTCAAACTCAGCCTTGGCAGCAGTCCTTGCTGCAGTCTGAGCAGGTGCAATATTCTGCATTTCAATTACTATCACATTATGTGATTCAGTTAGATTGTCATTCATTCTAATCTGATTCTCAAGAACATATCCTTGTTTTACTGCCATATCATCAACCTATTTCTTTATCTGCTCTTGATGAGTAGCCAGATATACCACTGCATTGCCTCCTTTGTGGAAACAATCAGTCATTTCCTTCTTATTTTGATTTACTTCAAATCTAATAGATTTTATATCTTGAGCTAGATCAAATTGAATGGATTTATGTCCTTCATCCATATATTTTTCTAGAGCCTTCCTTTGCTCATCCATCTTTATTTCCAAAGTCACCAACAAAGAACTATAATCAGCAGTTGGAGCTCATTGTGGTTCTCCTTTTGAAAACCTGTAGCTTTCTTTTCTTGGCTCTAGCAGCCTCTTCATCTTCAGAGTCAGAAGTACTAGCAATGTATACTCTATCCTGTGGAGTAGGGGGCAATTCCTTCTCTGCTCTTGGTAGCTCCTCAGCATTCCTTTGCTCCTCAGTCTCATTTCTAGCAGTCTCCTCATGAAACTTTACATGCTCCCCCTCAAGGTTAGCTGACTCCCCCTCAACAATTGCTTTCTCTTCCTCAAAATCAGTCTGTAGTAAATCAGGGAACAGCTCTTCTAGTGTAAACTCCTGTTGAGGATGGACTGGAGAATTTCTTATCTCAGGAGCATGATCTGCAACTGATGTGTCTTCCATGACAACATCTTGTGGTTGACTATGTATCTAAGTTTGCTGATCAACATCAAGTAATGATTCAGTCAATACGTCATCCTCAATATTGAAAATAGATTGATTAACTTCATTGATTATCTCAAGAATTGTTTGGGTTGCCCTTTCACTATCTAAGTGAGTTGGCTCATCCACATGTTGAGGCTCCCCCTGGAGTGGATCCAGGTGAATGGGGCTAGCAGATGGTAGCTCCCCCTGCCTCTGTGCATCTTTAGGTCTTACTGGTGACTGTCCAACATTTCCAGCCTCTCCATCATCAGAACTAAAAACTACTTGCTCCTCCGAGCTACTTGAGGATTCAGGAGCCACAATGGCTTTCTTCTTCTTCTTATGTTGAGAAACTTCCTTTTCAGGAGTAGGCATTTCCTTTGTCAACACCCTATCCCACCTTGAAATAATCCTAACATCCATTCTCCTCATATGGTTTATCTTAGAACCTGCAGCTTGGTTCATGACTTCTGGAATACTTCCAGCTAAGTACAAAATCATAATCCTACCCAGATTGGGCTTCTTCACACTTTCCTTTATCTTGTCAAACATTACTGCTAACCAATCAGTCTTGAGTTTGAAAATGATCCTTGTCATTAAACTGAACATGTGAGCTGAGATTCTATCATGCCCACCTGGCTTGCTCAGAATTACCTTGCCTACTATTTCAGACAAGAACTTGCCCTGCATGTTCATGCCTTTCCTGTTAAAGACTGATCCAATCTTCATGCTTGAATCAAGTCCACACCGTTGCAGTGCCTCCCTTATCTTTGATGCAGGTACATCTTCCTCTTCTTTAGTTCTAGGGAGATGTAGAACTTTTCTCAGACTTTTTTGGGTGACCTTCACCTTAACTCCATGGACTTTGGATTTAATCTTAAAACCAGTTTCATCAAGGGTAGCTGCACTAAAGAATTCGAGGACCTCCTTCTTCCAAATCTTGATTGGTTCTGAAACAAGATACTCCAACCCAGTCTCTATAACTAGGGTTACAACACCTTGAATTTATGGTTTCGCATCGTCAAAGGCATGTCGCACGAGCTCATAACCTTCATTGATGTTCTCTTCTAGCTTGGGCGCCATTAGGGTTTGGAGAAATTTTGAATTTAGAGAAGAGAGATGTCGACACACAAGTTTGGTCACGAAACTATGGTGAGAGTGTCGACAAATAATGGTGAAGACCTATTTATACCTTGCTAAAATCGAAGTTGAAAAAGCACGTCAAAATACTTGAAATGTGTCGACACTGCTGAAAAGTGTCGACACTTACTTCTAATGTCTCGACAACTATGTGTCGACACAAATATAGTCGACAGAATATATGCGTCGACACTTATACATCTCAGCTCGACGATTAGTCGAAACTCTACTCGACGAAATTAGTGTAAAATCTAAGTGTCGACAACACCCTGGATGTGTCGACACCTACTCTGGATGTGTCGACACTAATTCTCTGAAGTGTCGACACAGACTTTCTAGATGTGTCGACCCATTTATCTGAAATGTCGACACCACATCTATGTGTCGACACAGACAACTCTGTGTGTCGACACCATTTTACTTAGCCAATTTTTTAAACTATTCTAAGTTTAACATTCCTAATTCAATTTTAAAATTTTTGAATTTGGTTTCATCTAGGGGCTTAGTAAACATATCAGCAACCTGATTATCTGTATTAACATATTCTAGTGAAATGTCTTCTTTTTCTACATGTTCTCTAAGAAAATGGTATTTAATTTCTATGTGCTTAGTCCTACTATATGAGACATGATTATTTACAATAGAAATGACACTTGTAGAATCACAAAGTAAAGGTGTTCTACTTACTTGAATACCATAATCTTCTAGCTGGTGTTGAATCCATAAAAGTTGTGCACAGCAGCTTCCTGCAGCAACATATTCTGACTCAACTGTGGAGATGGCCACACTGGTCTGCTTCTTACTGCTCCAAGACACCAGCCTTTCACCTAGAAATTGACAGGTTCCTGTAGTACTCTTCATATCTTCCTTGCAGCCTGCAAAATCTGCATCTGAATAACATGTCAGTACAAAATCTCAATTCCTAGGGTACCAAAGGCCTAGATAAGGTGCGCCCTTAAGATATCTCAAAATCCTTTTGACTGCACTCAGATGAGATTCTTTAGGGCATGCTTGGTACCTAGCACAGACACATGTAGCATACATGATATCTGGTCTACTAGCAGTCAAATATAATAAGTAGCCAACTATCTCTCTATACAAAGTTTCATCTACAGGTTTCCCTGCATCATCTTTGCTTAGAGATATGCTTGACCACATAGGAGTTTTCATGGTAGTGGATGATTCCATACCATACTTCTTTATCAACTCTAGGGTGAACTTAGACTAGCATATGGACAGGCCATCTTCAGTCTGTCTTACTTGGAGACCCAAGAAAAACTTAAGTTCCCCCATACTGCTCATTTCAAATTTTCCTTGCATAAGTTTTGCAAACTTTCTGCAAAGATTACTTTCTGTAGACCCAAATATTATGTCATCTACATATATTTGGACTAAGATAATCTTGCCTTTAGATTCCCTAAGAAATAGAGTCTTGTCTATTTTCCCCCTTGAGAATTTGTTCTCAATGAGGAAACTAGACAGGGTTTCATACCAAGCCCTTGGGGCTTGTTTTAACCCATACAATGCCTTCCTAAGTCTATATACATAATCAGGTTTAAGAGAATCAACAAAACCTGATGGCTGCTCTATATAGACTTCTTCCTTCAGATTTCCATTCAGAAAAGCTGACTTTACATCCATTTGATATACCTTAAACCCTTGATATGTTACATAGGCAAGGAATATCCTTATTGTTCCAATTTTGCTACTGGAGCAAAGATTTGATCAAAATCAATACCTTCTTCCTGCCTATATCTTTTTGCAACCAGCCTAGCTTTATTCTTTATAATGATTCCATTCTCATCCAACTTATTCCTAAAGATCCACTTAGTTCCAATAATATTGTGGTCCTTGGGTTTATGAACTAGCTCCCAGACCTTGCATCTTTTGAACTGATTCAGCTCCTCTTGCATGACATCAATCCAATGAGAGTCTTGAACTGCTTCTTCAAACTTCTTTGGTTCTACTTGGGATAGGAAGCTGGAGTAAAGAATTGTACTCAGATTCTTGCTTCTTGTTTGCACTCCTTGTCTTGGATCACCAATTATCTGATTGGTTGGATGATCCTTTAAGTGTCTATTTGCTGGAGGCAGCCTGTCTTCAGGTTGTACACCTTCAACCTCTTCATTTAGCTGCACCTCTTGGTCTTCTTCTGCATCTAGAGAGTCTTGTACTCCCCCTGGACAGCAACCACCATTTTCCACTTGCTGAGTTGCAGTAGAACCTTCTGTAATGGTAAACTTGTCCATCTTATCAGTTACACCTGTAGAGCTGCAAACACTACTTGGCAATTCACTGTTAATAAGCCTTGCTTCATCAAAAACTACATGTACAGACTCTTCTACAACTTGAGTAATGAAGTTGTAGACCCTATAAGCCTTACTATTTTTGTTGTACCCAACAAATATCCCCTCTTGTGATTTGGCAGCAAACTTGATTAGATAAGACTTGCCGTTGTTAAGTATATATTACTTGCAACCAAAGATCCTGAAATAGGATAAATTTAGTTTTTTGCACTTCACAATCTCATAGGGGGTCTTCTTGTGGCTCTTGGTGATAGTAGCCCTATTGATCACATGACAAGCAGTATTTACTGTCTCAGCCCAGAAATATTCTGGGAGAGAAGTGTCACTCAATAGAGTTCTACCAGCCTCTATCAATGTTCTATTCTTCCTTTCAGCAATACCATTTTGCTGAGGTGTTCTTGGTGAAGAAAATTCCTGAAAAATCTCAAACTCTTCACACAGTTTTGTCATACTTTCAGACTGAAATTCAATACCATGGTCACTTCTGATTTTGACCACTGTACTGTCCAATTCATTCTGAATTTGTTTAACAAAACTATATAAGATACTTGGGGTTTCAGATTTTTGTCTTAGGAAGAACACATAGGAATATCTTGAATAGTCATCAACTACCACAAATGTGTAGACCTTCCTACCTAGGTTGTGAACTGGCATAGGACCAAAAAGATCCACATGCAAGAGGTATAGACACCTCACAGAATCCTTATTCTCAAGGCTATGAAAGGTGGATTTGGTCTGCTTGCCTTTTTGACAAGCTGAGCATATCCCATCCTTTATACACTTAACTTGAGGACCATTCCTCACTAACTCTTTGCTAAAGAGTTGGCCAATTGTCTTATAGTTAAGATGAGCCAGCCTCTTGTGTCATTTAACACAATGTGAGACTCTGTCATCAGCTACAAGATAAATAGGAGAAACATTGTTCTCACACACAAAGTCAAGACAATAGACATTTCTCTTCCTATATCCTGTCAAAATGATCTTTTGATCACTTGACCTTTTAATATGACAACCATTCTTGACAAATGAGATGTCATATCCTAAATCACTCAGCTGACTTATGCTAATGAGGTTATGTTTCAAACCCTTTACATAAGCCACTTGAGTAATTGTAATCAGGTTACTAGAAATGTTACCAAAGCCTTTGATGATTTCTTTTTCTGAACCACCAAAGGTAACTTTAGGGCCATCCTTGATAGGTGTATAGTCCTTCAGCAACCCCCTTGTTCCAGTCATGTGCCTGGAACATCCACTGTCCAAGTACCATATAGGGGCATGGGCACTTGGACTCACCTGCAAAATAGATTACTTGACCTTAGAACCCAAATAACTCTTGGGTCCTTGGTGCAGGTTAGTCTGAATTTTAACAAAACTATATGTAGCTCTTCTAGCAGGCAGTTTGCTACTCTCTTTGACACTTGAATTGTGCCAACAATCTATGACAAAGTGGCCTATCTTGCCACAACACCAGCACTCAAACCTGTTGTACCTTTGTTTAGGTACAACCCTGGCTGAATTATCTACTGCAGGCTTCTTGTTTAGTGCTAGGGCTTTGCCCTTAGATTTGGACCTGGCAGTCCAGGCAGGTTTTTTAAACCCTAATCCAGCCTTACCCTTATGAGGTACAAACTCATCTATCAAGGGTAAAATAGATTTAGGTTTAGAAAAACTTGCAACTATCTCTTTCTTTTTCTGAAGTCTAACCTCCAGATTTCTAATTTGATCATTCTTAAATGTAATAGTACCCATCTAAATAACAGTAATGTTCTTCAGTCTGGCTATTTCATTCAGTTTCTGATCAAACAACTTGTCTGAATCAGCAGCAGCCAATCTAAGACTAGCAATCTCCTTTGCCTGAGTTTTGGTCAAGGTTTTGCTTTTCTTTAAGGCCTGCAACAAGTCCCTATATTCATCAATTAACTGATGAATATCTTCTTCAGATTCAGACTCACCCACATTACTTGATGCAGATGTATCTGATTCTGACTCAGTACTATAAATTGAACTAGAAGAACAACTTTGTACCTTACTTGGTCCAGGCTGATCCTAGATCTTGTCTCCTTCAGATAAAGTCATCAGTCCCTTGCACTGATGGTCCTCATGCTCATAAATTGAGTTCATTAGCTGCATGAACTCATCATCTTTCTCTTCAGCAAATAATCCAATATAGGCTTCAGCTTCTGATTCTGTTTCTGAAGATGACTGATCTGTCAGACTCTTGTCTTTCTTAGCAACAAAGGACTTTTCCTTTTTGCCCTTAAACTGAGTCTTCTTTTTGTCAGCTGACTCCTTCCTCTTTTCAGGACAGTCAGCCACTACATGTCCCTGTCTATTACAGCAATAGCACACAATCTTTGAAGATGTAGCTTTGCTTGACTTGGACCTTCTTCTTTCATTCCTTGATGACTTTCTTTTCTGATAGTAGTCATCTTTTGGCTGAGAAGTGGAAGGCTTAGACCTCCACTGCTTCTTCTTCAGAAACTTTTGAAAATGCCTAGTAAAAGCAGCAAAGTTTTCATCACTTTCACTGCTATCTGAAGTCTTGCTATCTGAATTATCTGTTACAGCCTCAGCAATTATTTGAGGTGGAGATAGAGACTTGCTTTTATACTTCCTAGTGGCTTCAGTCTTGAAGGCCACATATCTTTCCTTGTGCTCCACTCTAGTATTCTTCTCTTCCTCCTTTCTAACCATTAACTGCATTTCATAAGATAACAGTTTTCCAAACAAAGTTAGAGGAGGTATATCAGCTAGTTTGGCCACTTTCCTAATGACACAAATCTTGGTGTCCCAGTCCTTAGTCAGGGATCTTAAGAACTTGCCATTCAGCTCATAGTTACTGAATTCTCTTCCATAGGACATCAACTCATTAACAATCCTATAAAACTTCTTGTAACATTCTGTAATGCTATCAAACTTTCCTTGTCTGAATCTTTCATATTCCTAATTTAACAAGAACTTCTTATCTTGTCTTACTTCTTCTGATCCCTCCATATAAACTATCAATGTGTCCCACATTTCTTTAGAGGTTTTACAATGAATTAAGTTCTGAAATGTTGCATCATCAATGACACTAACAATTATATTCTGAGCTCTCTTGTCCATAGTGGCAAGAATGATTTCATCTTTAGTCATTTCAGAGAAGTTCTTGGGAGTTTTCTGATTTGCATCCAGAATGGATATCTTCATTGGCACATATATCACTTCTTTAACTGTAATATATATCCTTGGGTCAGAAGCTTCCATAAAGAGTTTAACCCTCTTTTTCCATATGTCAAATATCTCTTTTCTACATATTGACAATTTCATGGACCCCAGCTCTTTGTGATTCTCACTAGAACCCATTTTCTTGATTCTTGTTTGTTCTGAATCTGCCTACAGGATCTTACTCAGACTTTTAAGTCCCTTTTTGAGTAACCTCCCTCTGATAGCACTTGAAAGAAATAGTGCCTAACCACCTAGAGGGGGGGGGGGTGAATAGGTGTACTTTTTCTTTTTAAATTAAAGGCAGAAACACTGTACAATTAAACCTATATTTGCAATTTGCTACAACAATTCAGCACAGCTAGCTTAGCAATCACAGAAATAAACAAACACAGAGTGCACACAGACTTTTATAGTGTTTCCCCAAGGTCTGGATACATCCACTTTCCCCTTTCGCCTATCTAGTAGTGTACTAGATTCGGCCAAACTTCAGCACTTCTCCTCAGATCCTCAGATCTTACAGCTCAGAATCTCAAACAGTTTCCTACAACTCAGAGTGTCCCCACTCCTACAACTCAGGCACTAAGCCCTACCACTCAGTCTTCAACAAGACCTACACTCAGGCTAAACAGCCCTACCTCAGCCTTCAACAAGGCCTACACTCAGAGAATTGATTCTCCTACACTCAGGCTCAAAAGCCCTACCTCAGCCTTTATAGATTTAGGCTTACAACTCAGATCCCTTAGGATCCTACAAAAATATAATAGAAACATTTTAGATCACCACTCAGTTTGAGAGAATGTAGAGGGCAATCTTCTTGATTAGTTCTTGATAGTACTGATTCCTGAGATTAACTTTTTCTTTGATTTCTTCAAGGCTTCTTGAGTCTGAACTCAGTAAAGATGATCTTCTTGAAGTAGACCGTCTGGCAACTTCCTTCTTAGGATGAAGAATTAAATCTGGATCCTACTTTGCAGTCTGGTTCATAATCTGCTCCTTAAGAGATTTGATTAGCAAATCTCTTTCTTGACTTCAATTACTGGAGTTCTCTCTCTCCAAGTAAATCTGAAGTTTTTTCAGAATACTGATTGACAGTTTTCTATGGATCTGTATTGATCTCCTTAATCTTCTGATTAATTCTTTTTATTGTGTTCGATTGTTTCTGTTGAAGGAGAAAGGCCTTTATATAGTCTTCCTCCAAGGTAACCGGCTGATCCGGTTTCTAACGAACTTTTGACAGCTCTGACAGTTGCAGTTGACCTGTTGAAATGGCAGCTGTCAAGTCATCCAATCACTTCTTGAAAATACTGTCTCTGTCTGAAAGTGTCGAGACTGATCTTCATTATGTGTCGACACAAATAGAGCAAGTGTCGACACAAGTGAACTAAGTGTCGACACTAGCATTGATGATGTCGACACAACTCCTTTTGTTATTGTAACAGCTTATCGACACTGTTTCTTCAGAATGTGTCGACACTGATTCTGTGTGTCGACACAAGTCTTCTGTTGAATGTGTCGACACTGGTTTAGTGTGTCGACACAAGTACTTCTTCTTTAACACTTAGCTGAATTCTGCTGTGTGTCGACACATCTCCTTTGTGTCGACACATCTTCTTTTGTTGTTGATACTTGCTGAGTATCGACACATCATCTTTGTGTCGACACATGCCTTCATGTGTTGAAACTTGCTGAGTGTCGACACATCTCCTTTGTGTCGACACAAGTACTTTAACTTTATTGAAGCTTGTTGAGTGTCGACACAGCCTCCTGGTGTCGACACATTTGATGTCGACAAAGCTTCTCTGGGTGTCGACACTGGCTCTAAGTGTCAACACAGATTATGTTGACAATTCTTCACATTGTGTCGACACTGCCTGTATGTGTCGACACTTTTCTTCTGGTGTCGACTCTGCCATTCCTGGTGTCGACACAATTACTCCAAGTGTCGACACAGCTTCTCTAGGTGTCGACACAAGACTTCATAAGCGTCGACACTTCACCTCTAGGTGTCGACACATGGACTTAGAAATTTTTCTGCATTTCCTGCAATTACTTAACCTGCACATATAAACTCAACGCACATCAAATACACATTGATGTATATCATTGAGTAGAGTGAGGCTTTTTCAAATCTGGTACATATTTTCCAATGTACCCAACATGCGTGTTCGAGTTAGACACGGGCTAGGACACGGGCGTGTCCAATACCCGTATGAGTCTCGGGTTGTTTTCGGGGCTGTGTCGATGGGGGAACACGGCCGACCACACGGCCGTGTCAGGTGGAACATAGGCGTGTCAGGTCGAACACGGGCGTGTTGGATGCCCGTGTGTTTTTCCAGACGCGTAGATTTTGACGGCGAATGAGGGACACAACCCTGGACACGGGCGTGTCTCAGGCCGTGTTCGGCCCAGTTTTAGCATTTCAGGCCCGAATCAAGGCCGTTCGTTTCTTTAATTTGGGATCCAACGGCTGGGGGTTATTCCTGATGGGATATACCCGAGATTGGACCTTTGAAACCCTCATTTTTACTTGAGTGGTTATCTTTCTAAGTCAAGAGAGAGGTGAGAGCAAAAGAGGAAGAAGAAGCTTAGATCCGGCCATTGGAAGAGCTTCGAAGCTCCAAATCACGAACCGACTTCGGATCTACGGAGGCAAAGAGAGTGCGGTGCTTTTCATCTGCTTACTTTTTCATGGCGCCAAGGAAGAACGCTAGGGTAACGATTCTCTTCTTGAGCATGTGAAGCTCTCCTTCTTTTGCATAGGAAGCCCGCTCTCGCGAGTTTGCGGTGAGTTTGAGGCGTTCCTACGGGTAGACATGAATAGTCCCCATTGTGTAGAGTCCGTAAGCAAGAACGGACATAGGCATGATGTGTGAAGCCTATCCGGATATGTTGGTCTGGATCGGTGATGTTGCATTGCATAAATGTCAGAGAAGACTTCGTGCGATTGTTTGTTTTTCGGGTTTTCTACGTGGTAGATTGCAACAGGGAGCTTTGGGGATTAACCCTAAGGTGCACCCGGAAAACTGGGCGGATGCGTGATCTTGCCAACTTGGTGGCCTGGGAGCCAACTTGAAACATAACTGGGTTATGTGAATTGAGATGGAACCGTACCCGTTCTATGTCGTTCGGTTAGAGCCGTTGGCATAGATGAGGGTCTTCGGCGGTCTATGACTTAAATTGACGTGACCCATGCCAAGAAGACAAAATGCTCATAGTGTGGCCGTCAAAGTGGCGGTGGTGTGATCGGAATGTCTATGGCTTAAATTGTCGTGACATCGACCGGTTCACCGAAAATGTGCCCTGAGAGCACGGGGCGTGTGGCCGTGCGAGCCAACGCCTGTGATGCAATGTATATTTATATACTGCTTGGTTATGCTAAGAAGTGCAGGGAAGGAGCATCGCCACCCCGAGTTGGGGCGGGATCGTTATAATTTGATCAGCATTGCTGACCGTTGCCCTTTGTTTGTCACCGTGCGGTGGTTTTGTTGCTTGCAGGTGCTGCTGGACCAAGCAGTCAATAGCGGGCTAAAGCCCAAATTGCGAAGCCGGCCCTTGAAGGCCTAAATGGAGTGTTTACTTGTTTTTATTCATGTATGACCGACATGCGTGCCGTGGTATGGAAAACATGTAATATTAAGTAAATCATTTTGTAAGGCCTTAAGGCCTGTACTTGTGTATGTACTATATTCCTATTTGGTGTTTAGTGGACATTCACACTTGGTATTGGGTTCTTTTATTTTGCAACTTAAAACTGCTTCCACTAGAATGCTCTGTGTAGGACGTTATGATTGGTTGAATGGTTTCCATTGAGTAACCACCCGGTCTGTCTGTGGTATATGGCGTCGGGCCTCGGCCGGACCTACTGCTATATGCTATGCGACGGATAGGGGGTGTTACACTGAAGCTGTGGAGGCACTACCTGTACGGTGTGAAAGTTAATATCTACACCGACCATAAGAGCCTAAAGTACTTGTTAGATCAGAAGGATCTGAACATGAGGCAGTGGAGGTGGATGGAGTTTTTGGGGGACTACACCTTCGAGATACATTATGTACCTGGTGAAAGTCCACCTAGTGTCAACTATCTTCACCTATGGGGGGGAATAGGTGACGTGCAGCGTTTTTGCGGAATTTAAAATTGTACCTGCACAATAAAAATAAACAGCACAGCACACAGAATACACAAGCTATTTATAGTGGTTCCCCGATTTGGGTACATCCACTTTCCCCCTTCGACCTATCTCCAAACAAGGGACGACTCGGTCTCTTCACCAACATGATTGAAATCCAATCCTTGCACTATCGGAAGGAACCCTTCCACACGTAGGAGTCAATACTCCCACAACACGGGTTGCACCCAACCCTTACAACTAGGAACCAACGTTCCTTTACAACAAAAATAAAACTAGAATGTACAAGAAATACAAACTACGTTTGGAGACTAAGGTGTCCCTCTTCGTTGACGATGAGTTCTTGAAGTCCACGAATAGTCCACAACCCTAGATCTCTCTTGGAGAGAATCTCGCCGGAACCGGCGGCGGCAAGATGGGCGGCGGCTAGGTTCACGGGATCGGCGGCGACAACGATGTGCGGCTGCTTTACTCTGGAGATCCAAACTTTGTAGCGAAGCTATCTAGGTCTATCAACGGTCACACTAGGATCAGTCGTCTCGATCGATTCGGACGGGGAAGGTTTTCCCGATCAACAAATCAAGAGACAAGAGATCTCCAGTTATACACGTGAGACTCTAAGCTTGGCTAAGCTTCTGTCGACCGGAGATCTGGAGGAAACCTCGATCAAGACCGGCGATCAACTCTCTCTAGCGGCGACGGCGGCGGCGGCGGAAATCGCGATTCTAGGTCACGTCGCGGCTGCTCTTTTTTTTAAATCTTCTTTGCTGCCTTACTGTTCAAATATACGCCTGTATTTATACAGTGAAAATAATCCTTTATGACCGTTATGGGTCCCACAAGTAGAAAACCCTAGTTCCGGTTCAACACAGTGCCAGCGGCAGAATCCGGTCCAGCTGTTTCCAGAAAAATTACCAAGTCAAAATCAGCGAGAATCGAAGGTGATTCTCGACGAATCGGCGAGAATCAGTTAGTGATTCTCGCCGATTCACTTGATGATTCTCGCCGAATCACTTGTTGATTCTCGACGAATATTACTTGGCCATGATCTGCTCAACGATGGGTTCGGCGAGAATCACTAGTGATTCTCGCCGAATCTTACTTGGCACCGCTTTGAGGTAGCCGGATAGAGTCGGCGAGAATCACTAATGATTCTCGACGATTCGGCGAGAATCACTAGTGATTCTCGCCGAATCGGCGAGAATCACTTGGTGATTCTCGCTGAATTATACTTAGACGATTTTTCGTCTTTCCACCCAAGAGCTGCTCCTTGACCCATCCTTGCTCCTTGTCTGCTCTTGCATAGTTACAGCCCTGTACTTGAAAGTAAGTGCACTCCAATAGAGAGAGTACACGTAGGCCAACACACTGATCTGCTCAACGAGGGATTACGTCGTGCAGACCCGTTTATATTGACCTACTGCACCCTGACATTGGTGTGCACTTAGCGTGGAATAACTGCAAGCACAGCTTAAGAGGTTTCATCAAATACATTGTGAATTCATCTTAGCTTGACAGGTGGCTTCCTCAAATCCAGGTAATTGTGGATACAATACCCAACAATCTCCCCCTATTTGACGAAGCCAAAATCCTACTAGCTAAGATGAATAACACCAACCAGATAATATAAACAACATTCAGAATTTAAGTATGCAGCACAAGAGAATATAGGCAAACAGATCAAGACTTGAGTCATTCATAAATTCAAATACATATATATATATAATCTCAGGAATGTTCATATACTAACAATAAACATTAATTGTTCTTAAGAGAGAATGACAGGCTATAAATTTTTGACTATTTTTCTTTGGCTAAGTCATCCTTGAGTTTTTGAGCCAAATACTTCTTTCTTTGCCTCTCCATATACTCTTTGGGCTTCAGATAATATCTGGGAGGAGGAGCTTTATCTGCCGCAGTATTGGTCCTGAAGAAGATGTTTCGTTTCGCTTCATACGTCTTGTGCATCTCCCACTCATACTGGCTGTATACATCGTTTCGATTGATTTCCCCTTTTTCCTGTAGCCAGAATGTGTCCAATATGATACTCTTGGATACTGGGCTCCACTTTTCGTTTCTTACTTCCTCCTCCTTCAGTCTGATTCTCTTTTCAACTTCTGTTTCCTTTGATGTCCCTTCTTGCAATTTCCTCTTGTCCCTGGCTTTTGCTAGGGCTCCTTGATCAAATATTGCCATCAGTTTTGCCTTGGAGGAGGCCCTAGCAGCCCTATGAACATCAGCTTCACTTACAGGAACTTCTTCAACACTGCCGCCCTCATCAACCACAGTATAATCTTCAGGAGCAGGAGCACCCTGTGGATTTTCAGGGATGTTAACGCCTAACGCTTGTTGGAGCATCCACCAGCAACTGTCATAGACATATTTGTTTGAATGTTCAAAGTTGTTGATCATGACTTCCCGAAGCTCAGCCATCTTAGTTATATATTCTTTCTCCCCCTTTTTGGCTTCGACTGCGATGGAATTTGCATAGGAGTGCAGTGAGTCATCAATATGCTTTGTAGTCCTGGAGAATTCAGTGACCAAGGCTTGTTGATTGGTGTTGAGAGTTACCATATTGCCATCAAACTTTTGAATGTTGTTTGCTACGACATGAGCATTCTGATTTACTACGGAGAGAGTATCGGTGTTCTTTTTCAGTCCGTCCATAAGAAGAATGACAGCTTGGCCGGCCGCTGTATACTTATCTTCAAACTTCTTTTCCATCACGTCCAGTTTGTGATTGATCTCCACCATGTTCTTGAGCATGAGATTCTCCGATTTCTTGATTCTTTTTAACATTTTATCCTGAGCTTTCCCAAAAGAGGCTTTAAGCTCATCCACTATACCCTGAATGACATTCACGGTGTGAGTGGCTAGATTATCTCGTAGTGGAAGATCCGGAGGCACTTCTTGGCCTTGCTCTTCAGCAGAAGCACCTGTAGAGCTGGACACGAGCACAGTCTCTAAGGAGGGAATGCTTGCGGCCTCTGTAGATTTCTCAGACTCCCCCTCCATTGTTGCACCAATGTTCTCAGGGACGAACTCAGGAGCGTGCTTGTCAGATGGAACTTCAGTGATATCCTGAGTCTCCAATGCTTCCTGTCCCCCATTTCCTTCTTCCTCACCTTCATCATCCATTTGATCATTCTCATCAGCATCACCTTTCAACCCTTCGTCAGCAGTCTCCTCTACAACATCACTTTCTTCTTGTATATCTGCCACTGCATCTCTGGCTATCTGGGAGATGTCAGATACGATATTAGCATCAGTGGGTAGAGGCTCCCCCTCAATTCCTGCAGTCAAAGCGCCAGGAATTTCACTGGGGATTACTACGGAATCAGCCACAGTGCCGTCCTCGGCTGGAGATGCGTCCTGTTGTTCTACCACGGCAGCCTGCCCAATGCGTCTCTCCCATCTGTCAAAAACACTCGAGTCCATTTTCTTTAAGTAATGTATAAGAACACCTTTACTCATGTCATATTTATCTCCATTCAGCTGATTGAGATACAGACTGATGATTCGGCCAAAGCTAGGTGATCTCAGGGTGTCCTTTATCTTCTCAAACAGCAATGCCCCCCAGTTGAATCTTTTCCTGCAGACAATTGCCACCAGGATCTTGAACATGTCCGCAGAGATGTGGTCATGAGAGCCCGGCTTGCATATGAGTACCTTCCCAATGATGTCTGACAGAAGTTTCCCTTCTTCATTCATATCCTTTCGCTTTATCGACCGAGTTCCTCGAGGGAGACCACAGAATAATAGAGTCCGGGTTTTGTCTTCTTCCTCAAGATAATCCTCATGCTCCGAGCTAGAGAGCTGCAGGAAGCGGGTCAGCTTGCTGGCAGACATCTTGATCTTTGCCCCGACAACCTTGCTTTTGATAAGAGAGACGTCATTCCGGAGTTTTGCGGTTGCAAAGAACTCCAGCACCTCCTTGTCCAGGATTTTACAGGGATGCTCTAGTACGAATGAGAGTCCAGCCTCCTCTAGCATAAGGATGATGTTCCTGAATTCATCTGAGGCATGAGAGAACCCTGTGCGAACCAGCTCGCATCCAGTGACCAGCCCAGCGGTTGTCCTTGGAGCCAACGCAAATCTAGGGAGAAAAGCCCTACTCTACGCTTAATCAAAAATCAAAAAGGAAGCGACACTAGTGATCAAGTCCAAGTAAGGGTGAGGGGGTGGTTACCTAAAGGCGTAGACGGTGAGTTAGGTCGATGAAGACGATGGACACCTGGTAGGTGCACGCGACGAGATCGACTAGATCGACGGGGTTTTTGCACGCTGAGATTGACGGAGTTCTTCGCGAGTTGCAATCGGTGAATCTTGCGGGATGTCGACGGAAGGGGAAGAATCGGCGGGAGACCTGCGGGAATCTTGCGGAAGGGGAAGATGAAGACGATGGAGACCTTCGGTGAGAAGCTTGCGGGAAACCTTCGGTGAATCGGTGAGAATCTTGCGGGATTCGGCGAGTTTCCTGCGGAGAAGGTCCTTCGGCGGGATTCCTACGGAATGTGAAGAGTCGGCGGGAATAGGAAGGATTGACGAGTTAAATGGGATTCTCACGGGTTTCCGTTTGTCTAAGTTAATTTAAAAATCTTCTAAATAGGCAAATACTTCTTAAAGTCAATCTATTTGGAGTTTGAACCGGCTTTTCCATACATTTCTTGATGGCAAGATTTCCAATGACGTATCTTCGTTAGTTATCAGTGAACTAATTTACGCCTGTAGATGTTGGTTCTCGAATCTACCAGTGGAATTACTGATAACTCTTTAATGGTGTATCTAAGGTTTATATATTCATCGTGTTAACCTATCCTTAGATGCGCACACATACATGTATATATATATATATGTAAATGTCGATGGAAAACGACTCAAGTCTTGGAGCTGATGAAAAATACCTGTGATTATGAGAGTTATCATTTAGCCTCTCTGACTAAAACATACCAGGTGCTCGGTGTGAGTATGCCCATGTAGATATCACATCTGTTATTCCAGACGTTTGTTCCAATTTAGTCTTGAGCCATCTACTGTCTAGTTCCCATCATATTTACGGGAACCTAGACTACCCTGCAAGAAAGAGTTACTTTTCCTTAGGAACCCAATACATATTGGGTCCTAGGTTCCTGTTAGCATAAGCACTCGACTGCCTTCCTTCAGAAAACCTGTCAGGAAGACTACCTCTGCCCAGAAAATGTGGATAGGCCCTTGCCCTTGACACAGAGGGGTTGTGCCAACAGTCTATGGCAAAGTGTCCCACTTTGCCACAGCACCAACACGGGTGAATGTTGTATCGCCATTTCTGACCTGATCTAGTGACTGAGGTAGTCACGGTCCTAGGTCTAAACGGGATAGGGCATGATCTCCTCACAAAATTTCCTCTTCCACCGTGACACGTGGAAGGATGGAAGGAATGCATGTTGCGAGCGTCATGAGGCCGGGGAGGTGGTGCCTTCCTTTCAGGCATCCCCCTTCCTGAGGCCCCATGAAAACTTACACCATGACTTCTAACCTCCCTGTCTTGTGTCCTCGGGTAGTGAGAAGTGTTCTGTGAGCTGGTACATGCAGATTCACACCGAGTTGAGGCAGTGGCACTGAATACAAAGGGCTCAGAATGAGCCTTAGGTATTCTCTCATGGGTGGCCATGACGGCCCTTGCACTACGGGTGTCTCCACATGAGGACATATCACCCTTGCAGTGACCACGATTATTCCTGTGATCATACCTGAAGGCATGATGAGTTGCCTTCCTGCTTGGAGTGGGGGGGTCGGAAAACCGTTTCCCCATTTCTCCACGAATTGATAATCCGGGAGATCCACCCATTTTCTTGCTTTCTCTTTATAGCATCAACCTTGGAAAAGTTTGATACTATCCTTTTCTCATTCTCTAGACTACTCTCTAGATCAGAGATTTTAGAGTCCTTGACCTTGTTGGATGCCAATTGGAGAACCAACAAGATCTTCAGTCGAGCAATCTCCTGAGCTTGTTCTTCAACAAGTAGGTTGCTCTTCTGAAGGGCTCTCTTCAGAGAATCAGAATTTTCTGAAAGAAAGAAGTTCCTATCTTCAGAAACTTCAAGAGAGACGGGGCAGGATGAAGAGGTTACCTGCTCTTCAGTGTTATTATCATTAGAGCCAGTGACCGTTGTGTCATCCTCATCAGAGCTGCTTTCCTCACTGGCCTCTTCAGTCTCTGACACGGACACTAGAGCTCGGATGCTGTCCGATAGATCCTTGCCTTCATCTTCAGAGGTGAGGACCCCCACATAGGCTTCATCCTCTGGTTGACAGCAGATTCCAGCTTTCTCTGACCCCCCCATCAGCTCTGAGATCATCACCCACATAGATTTAGCCGACCCACACTTTTCCAATCTAGAGCGAGAAGCTCCAGACCAGATATCCATGATAATTTGACGAATCCTCTTGTCCAAATTAAATAATGAAATTTCCGTCTCCGACATCTCAGCAATGCACTTGGGCACTTGGATCTTTCCAGAGTCGGAGGTCTTCATAGGAATAAAAGGACCCTCTTCCAGGATGAAAGATGCTCGAGGATCGATAGCATCCAAGTGATACGACACTCTCATCCTCCAGACGGGATAAAACTCCTTTGTGCATGTGGGGAGTCTTAGTGGCGATATCTCATGATCCAGCTCCATGCTTCTGACACTGGTGGCAGAATTCTACTCAAGATGTAAACCTTTTTGATGAGTAACCTCGCTTTGATACCACTTGAAAGTCCACCTAGTGTCAACTATCTTCACCTATGGGGGGGGGGGAATAGGTGACGTGCAGCGTTTTTGCGGAATTTAAAATTGTACCTGCACAATAAAAATAAACAGCACAGCACACAGAATACACAAGCTATTTATAGTGGTTCCCCGATTTGGGTACATCCACTTTCCCCCTTCGACCTATCTCCCAACAAGGGACGACTCGGTCTCTTCACCAACAGGATTGAAATCCAATCCTTGCATTATCGGAAGGAACCCTTCCACACGTAGGAGTCAATACTCCCACAACACGGGTTGCACTCAACCCTTACAACTAGGGACCAACGTTCCTTTACAACAAAAATAAAACTAGAATGTACAAGAAATACAAACTACGTTTGGAGACTAAGGTGTCCCTCTTCGTTGACGACGAGTTCTTGAAGTCCACGAAGAGTCCACAACCCTAGATCTCTCTTGGAGAGAATCTCCCCGGAACCGGCGGTGGCAAGATGGGCGGCGGCTAGGTTCACAGGATCGGCGGCGACAACGATGTGCGGCTGCTTTACTCTGGAGATCCAAACTTCGTAGCGAAGCTAGCTAGGTCTACCAACGGTCACACTAGGATCAGTCGTCTCGATCGATTCGGACGGGGAAGGTTTTCCCGATCAACAAATCAAGAGACAAGAGATCTCCGGTTAGACACGTGAGACTCTAAGCTTGGCTAAGCTTCTGTCGACCGGAGATCTGGAGGAAACCTCGATCAAGACCGGCGATCAACTCTCTCTAGCGGCGACGATGGCGGCGGCGGAAATCGCGATTCTAGGTCACGTCGCGGCTGCTCTTTTTTTTAAATCTTCTTCGCTGCCTTACTGTTCAAATATACGCCTATATTTATACAATGAAAATAATCCTTTATGACCGTTATGGGTCCCACAAGTAGAAAACCCTAGTTCCGGTTCAACACAGTGCCAGCGACAGAATCCGGTCCAGCTGTTTCCAGAAAAATTGTCAAGTCAAAATCGGCGAGAATCGAAGGTGATTCTCGACGAATCGGCGAGAATCAGTTAGTGATTCTCGACGATTCGTCGAGAATCACTAGTGATTCTCGCCGAATCACTTGATGATTCTCGCCGAATCACTTGTTGATTCTCGACGAATATTACTTGGCCATGATCTGCTCAACGATGGGTTCGGCGAGAATCACTAGTGATTCTCGCCGAATCTTACTTGGCACCGCTTTGAGGTAGCCGGATAGAGTCGGCGAGAATCACTAATGATTCTCGACGATTCGGCGAGAATCACTAGTGATTCTCGCCGAATCGGCGAGAATCACTTGGTGATTTTCGCCGAATTATACTTAGACGATTTTTCGTCTTTCCACCCAAGAGCTGCTCCTTGACCCATCCTTGCTCCTTGTCTGCTCTTGCATAGTTACAGCCCTGTACTTGAAAGTAAGTGCACTCCAATAGAGAGAGTACACGTAGGCCAACACACTGATCTGCTCAACGAGGGATTACGTCGTGCAGACCCGTGTATATTGACCTACTGCACCCTGACATTGGTGTGCACTTAGCGTGGAATAACTGCAAGCACAGCTTAAGAGGTTTCATCAAATACATTGTGAATTCATCTTAGCTTGACAGGTGGCTTCCTCAAATCCAGGTAATTGTGGATACAATACCCAACACCTGGGAAAGGAAATGCAGTGGCTGATGTATTGAGTCGCAGGGCTCCTGCACAGGCAAGTTGGTTGTCGGTACATGATGAGAGCTTGGTCCGTGATTTGGAGGCATTAGAGATCTCCTGCATTGGCAAACGGTCTAGTGCCGAGGCAATATTGTGTTGGACAGAGGTGCAACATGACCTGTGAAAGATATGGTACCTAAACACCTAGAGGGGGGGGGGGTGAATAGGTGACCTAAACCTTTTTAAAACTTTGTTGGCAGCACAACAGTTATTTCACAGAATTCTACAGTTAACAGCAATCACAGAATATAAACAGTTAATCCACAGCACAGCACAGCACAGCAGACACACTAATTTATAGTGGTTCCCCAATCTTTGGGTACATCCACTTTCCCCCTTCGCCTATCTAGCAGTGTACTAGATTCGGCCAACCTTCTCCACTATCTCAGAACCCAACTAGGTTCCTACACCTCAGGCCCAAAGCCTTACACTCAGCCACAAAGGCCTACACTCAGCCACCCAGGCCTACACTCAGCCAATTAAGGCCTACACTCAGAGTTCTCCAACTCCTACACTCAGGCAACCAAGCCCTACCCTCAGCCTTTATAATATAGGCTTACAATTCTCTCAGATCCAATGGATCCTACAAGTTAAAATAGAAATACAATAGCTATCTCTACAACTCAGAAAATAAGAGAGGAGTTGAGAGTTTCTTGAAGAGTTCTTGGAAGAACTCAGCTAGATCCAAACTGACTTAGCTTCCTTCAAAGCTTCTTGAGTTAGAACTGAATTAGTCTGAATCTTCTGCAGTTGATCCTTGACCTCTGCTTCTTGAGATCCAGATGATTCTGAATCCTTCTTCTCAGCCTTAGTTCCAAAGACTGAATTCTTGATTGGAGCTCTCTCTCTCCAACTCTTAGATCTGCAGTTAGACTGACAGATCTTCTTGTGTTGATCCTCTGTGTATCACTTTTCTGATATAATCTGATCAACCACTTTAAGTATTCTTGACAACTACTTGTAATAACAACAATCAAATCTCTTTCTGTATACTATGGGTGCCTATTTATAGGCTTCCTTCATGGTAACCGGCTGATCCGGTTCATAACAGACTTCTGACTTCTCTGACAGTTGCTGTAGACCGGCTGGATCAGCAGCTGTCATGTCAACCAGTCACTTCTTGAAATTCTCTAACTGTCAGATAGTGTCGAGACTTTCTGTTCTTAAGTGTCGACACTTATAGACTAAGTGTCGACACATGCTGTGTAAGTGTCGACACAAGTCTACAAGGTGTCGACACAATTCCTTGTATGTCTCGACACTGATTCTTCTGTATGTGTCGACACTGAAATTGAGTGTCGACACAAGTACTTGTTCTTCATTCTTTAATTGTATTCTTCTAAGTGTCGACACATCTTCTTTGTGTCGACACATCTTCATGTGTTGAAACTGTCAAGTGTCGACACTACTTCTTGGTGTCGACACAAGTCTTTAATTTTGTTTCCTCAGCTGAGTGTCGACACATTCCCTTAGTGTCGACACTTGTACTTAGAATATTTTGCAAACTTTTCTGTTCTTTGCTAAGTGTCGACACAGCTCCTTGTGTCGACACTTTCTTCAAGTGTAGAGTCTTCAACTAAGTGTCGACACATTGTGCTGGGTGTCGACACTTTCTTCAAGTGTTGACTCCTTTGTGTGTGTGTCGACACATTGTGTTGAGTGTCGACACATTCTTCATATGTTGACTCTGCTGTTTGAGTGTCGACACATTGTGTTGAGTGTCGACACTTGTACTTAGACTCTGCAGATTTTTGCTGAGTGTCGACACAACTCCAAGTGTCGACACTTTCTGGTGTAGACACAGCTTCTTCAGGGTGTCGACACTTCTGCTAAGTGTCGACACTGCTTTTCTGCATACTTCTTCACTGAGTGTCGACACAGCTCCAAGTGTCGACACTTTCTGTCTGGTGTCGACTCTTCATTCCAGGTGTCGACACAATGACTCCAAGTGTCGACACTGCTTGTCTGGGTGTCGACACAAGCTTTCTCAAGTGTCGACACTTTCCCTCTGGGTGTCGACACATGGACTTAGAAACTTTTAGCTTCAGTCCAGTGTATACCTAACCTGCACAAGTAACTCAAACAAACATCAAATACATTATGATGTATATCATTGAGTTAGGTGAGGCTTCTTCAAATCAGGTACATTTGACCAATGTACCCAACAATCTCCCCCTATTTGGAGAAGTCATAACCCTTAGTCAATGATATACACCACTCAAAATTAAAAATTAGAGAATGATGTAAAACAGGTATATGTCAACAGGGTAAACTTAAACATGTAATAAAGCACACATGTATACTCATTCAGCATTACAGAACAAACAAGAATTAGACACATTCTACTGAACAATCATGAAATATATTTATCAAAAACTGTTCAAACATTGTGTTTAATACATTGTCAATGATTTACAAAAATGTTTAGATGTAACAGATTACAACATTCTTCAGTCTAATCTTAGTCTAATTCTGATCAGGTTCTTTTATAACTATGCCTTTCCCAGCTTGTACTTTGGCTTTTACAGCAGCAGCAGCAGCAGGCTCAGTATCAGCAATCTTCTTTCCTTTGGAGTCCTTCTTCTTTAGTTCTTCAGCCTTGATTTTCTGCCTCTCAAAATAATGATAGGGCTTAGGAAAGTACTTGCTAGGCTCCACAGCTGTAGGAGGTAGCTTTCCTAACTTAGCCTTCCTTCTATGCTGGACAATGGCTTCCTGCCTACTCTCATGCTTCCTCCATTCTGCTTCTGAGAACCATTTGTTCCTTTCATGAGCATTGTCCTTGGCTGCTTTCCAGGCTGTGAGAATGATGTTCCTAGAAGTAGGGCTCCACTGTTCAAAATCTGGTTTTTGCTCAGCTAGTTCCCTGAACTTCTTCTTTGACAGCCTTGTCTCTTCTTCTTTGTCCATAGCCTCTTGCATAGCTGCTGTAATAGGTTGAACAACCTTTTCCAGAATAACATTTGGCTTTCCAGCAGTTGGGCTATACATTGTGCTGACTTCTGCATGAACCATGTCAAAATCTGGAGGTGGATAGATCACCTGAGCTACTTCCTGTTGCTCACCTCCAAGATATGCACTTTGAATACCAGATTCAGCTACATTATCATCATCACACAGGGGAGGATAGCCCAGTGTAGCTCTGATGGAGTTAGAAATCCATTTGGCATGGTCAGAGCTAGCTTTGACTAACACCCTCTCCCCCTTTATGACTTCTTGTTCTACATGATCTCTTACATCATCCTTTTGGAACCTGATTTGGCTGTCCAAATACCTGATGCCGTCCTTAAAATAAGGTCTAAGCTTTGTAAGCTATTCAGAAATGACCTTCTGTGAATCTTTAATGGCAGTCTTGACAGCAGCAATTTCTTCTTGAAAAGCTTTATCAAATTCAGCCTTTGCAGCAGCAGTAGAAGTAGATGGTTCAGCAGACTTATTCTTTAATTCAGTGACTATAGCATTGTGGGAGGCAGTCAAATTATCATTCATTCTTAATTGATTCTCCAGCACATAGCCTTGCTTCAGTGCTATATCATCTACTTGAGACTTGATTTTTTCCTGGTGAGTTGCCAAATAGACCACTGCATTACCACCCTTGTGGAAGCAGTCAGTCATTTCCTTCTTATTCAAATTCATTTCAAACCTTATTGACTTGATATCTTGAGCTAGATCAAATTGTAGGGACTTTTGGCCTTCATCAATATATGTTTCTATGGCCCTCCTGTGCTCATCCAGCTTAACTTGCATTGCTACCATTAATCCACTATAATCAGTTGATGGAGCTTGTTGGACTAGAGAGTGTTGAGCAACAGTTTGTAGAGCCTTCTTGTAGCTCTGACTCTTCTTTTGAAGACAAAGAATTGCTTCTTCTTAGCTTGTTCAGTCTCATCTTCCTCAGACTCTGAAGTACTGGCTATATCCACCCTATCCTTAGGGCTTGAGGCCTTGCAGTCTGCACATCAGGTGCTTGCTCAGTTTCCAGCCTAATAGGCTCTTCCTGAACTTCCAAGATCTCCCCCTCAATAGCAGCACCCTTCTCTTCATCAGCAGCAGTCTTGTCCATGTCAAAATCCTCTTGATCTAGATTCAGAAAGAGATCTTCCATTGTGTATTCAGGAGGTGACTGTGCAGGAGAAGTACTGGGTTCATCAACTACTTTATCAGGAACAACTTCATGTACTACTGATGTGTCTTGGAGAACAACATCTGGTACTTGATTTGCTTGCTGAGTTTGCTGATGGACATCAGACAAATCAGAATCTATTACAGAAAAATCTAAAGTATTGAGGTCAGAAAGTACCTCTTGGATTATGAGTGTAGCTTGCTCACTCTCCAGTGTAGAGGGTTGTTCTACAGCTGGAGGCTCCCCCTGAATCTCAGCTGGCTCTTGAGGAGCAGGAGACTTCTCTGCAGCCACATCTATTGGACTATCAGGAGTGAAAACAACATGTTCTTCACTACCTGAGCTGCTGGAGGACTCCTCAGTCACAGGAGCTTATCTTCCTCTTCTTCTTTGGAGGGGTATCTTTCTTAGAAACTGGCTTCTCTGGAGTAGGAACTTCCTTAGACAGCACTCTTTCCCATCTTGAAAGTATTCTCATATCCATCCTTCTCATATGATTGATTTTAGCACCAGCAGCATTGCTCATTACCTCTGGTATTGTACCAGCCAGGTAGAGACTTAGTATCCTGCCCAGATTGGGCTTCTTCAGACTTTCCTTAACTTTCTCAAACACAGCCATTGACCAGTCTGTTTTGAGGTTGAAGATGATTCTGGTCATAACACTGAACATGGAGGCTGACACCCTGTCATGCCCTCCAGTCTTGCTGAGTATAACTTTGCCCACAATTTCTGACAGAAATTTTCCTTGGGAATTCATTCCTCTCCTGTTGAATACTGATCCTATCTTCATCTTAGGATCTAGACCACACCAGGTAAGTGCTTCTCTGGTCTTAGATGTAGTCACTTCCTCTTCTTCTTGAACTTTAGGTAGCTGAAGTACCTTTCTCAGAGATTTGGGTGAAATCTTGACCTTGGTGCCATGCACCCTTGACTTGATTCTGTAACCAGAGTCATCTACAGAAGCTCCAGTAAGGAATTCAATAACTTCCTTCTTCCAAATTTTGGTTGGTTCTGAAACCAAGAACTCCAATCCTGAATCGGTGACTAGGGTTACCACCGATTTGATTTCTTGATCGCCATCGTCGAATGCGCCACGAACCAGTTCATAGCCTTCATTGACGTTCTCTTCGAGCTTGGGAGCCATTAGGGTTTGGAGAATTAGTCTTTAGAAGAGAGAAATGTCGACACAGTAGTTTGGTCTCGAAACTCTGAAAGCGTGTCGACACACAAAGACAGAATCCTATTTATACCTTTCTGGTTTGAAGACGAACAGGCGGGATGGATTACTAAAGATGTGTCGACACTGGCAATAAGTGTCGACACTGACTTATAATGTCTCGACACTCATGTGTCGACACAAGTTTAGTCAACAGATTTTATGTGTCGACACTTGGTTAAGTGTCGACACCACACTACTCGACATGTAGTCGAGACTTTACTTAGAAAATTCTGAGTAAAAACTTAAGTGTCGACACCTTATTGGATGTGTCGACACCAACTCGACATGTGTCGACACTAACATTCTGAAGTGTCGACACCTACTCGACATGTGTCGACACTAACATACTGAAGTGTCGACACCAACTTCCTAGATGTGTCGACACCATTTTCCTGAAAGTGTCGACACTTACTATTCTGTGTCGACATAGACTTGTCTATGTGTCGACACCTTTTTACTTAGCCAATTTTTAGTTCTGTAAACTTAGTCTAAGTTTATCATACCTAGTTCAATTTTGAACCTATTGAACTTAGCTTCTTCTAAGGGCTTAGTAAACATATCAGCTATCTGATTATCAGTTTTAACATATTCAAGTGCAATATCATTTCTTTCTACATGCTCCCTAAGAAAGTGATATTTAATCTCAATATGTTTAGTTCTACTATGTGATACAGGATTGTTAGCTATTGAAATAGCACTTGTAGAATCACAGTAAAGTGGAGTTCTACTTACCTGAAATCCATAGTCTTCTAGCTGATGTTGAATCCACAGAAGTTGAGCACAGCAACTTCCTGCAGCTACATATTCTGACTCAGCTGTGGAAATAGCCACACTGGTTTGCTTCTTACTACTCCATGAAATGAGTCTTCCACCTAGGAATTGACAGGATCCAGTAGTGCTCTTTCTATCTTCTTTGCATCCTGCAAAGTCTGCATCTGAATAGCCTGTTAGATCAAAATCTCCATTCCTAGGGTACCAGAGGCCTAGATAAGGTGTGCCCTTTAGATATCTCAAGATTCTCTTGACTGCAGTCAAGTGAGACTCTTTAGGGCAGGCTTGATACCTGGCACAAACACATGTAGCATACATAATGTCAGGCCTACTTGCAGTCAAGTATAGTAGGGAGCCAACTATCCCTCTATACAAGGTTTCATCTACAGGTTTCCCTGCATCATCCTTGCTTAGAGACATACTTGACCCCATAGGAGTCTTCATGGTACTGGATGAATCCATACCATATTTCCTTATGAGTTCTAGGGTGAACTTGGACTGACATATGGATAAACCACTTTCAGTCTGTTTAACTTGGAGACCCAAGAAAAACTTCAGTTCTCCCATACTACTCATCTCAAATTGACTTTGCATAAGCTTTGCAAACTTTTTACAAAGGCTACTTTCAGTAGACCCAAATATAATGTCATCTACATATATTTGGACAAGTATGACTTTGCCTCTAGATTCCCTAAGGAATAGAGTCTTATCTATTTTCCCTCTTGAGAACTTGTTCTCAATGAGGAAACTAGATAGGGTTTCATACCAAGCTCTAGGTGCTTGTTTTAACCCATATAATGCTTTCCTAAGTCTATAGACATAATGAGGTAAAGTTGGATCAACAAAACCTGTAGGCTGCTCCACATAGACTTCTTCTTTCAAATTACCATTTAGGAATGCTGACTTCACATCCATTTGGTATACCTTGAATCCTTGATAGGTTGCATAGGCCAAGAACATCCTTATGGCTTCCAGTCTGGCTACTGGAGCAAAGGTTTGATCAAAATCAATACCTTCTTCTTGCCTATATCCTTTTGCAACCAGTCTTGCTTTATTCTTAATGATGAACTCCTTGTTCATCTAACTTATTCCTGTAGATCCACTTTGTTCCTATCACATTGTGATCTTTAGGTTTAGGAACCAGGTCCCAAACCTTGCACCTTTTGAACTGATTAAGCTCTTCCTGCATTGCTTCAGTCCACTGTGGATCTTGTATAGCTTCTTCAAATTTCTTTGGTTCTATTTGAGACAGAAAACTTGAATATACTACAGCATTCTGATTTCTGCTCCTTGTCTGAACACCTTGTCTTGGATCTCCAATTATCAGCTCTACTGGATGATCTCTTAGATGCCTGTTGGCTGGAGGCATCCTTACTTCTGGTTGAACTTCTTCAGCATCTTCATCAAACTGAGTTCCTTGTACTTCTTCAGCTCCTTGTACATGTAGTTCTCCCCTGGACATAAGCCATCTTCTTCTACTTGCTGTCTTGCAGCAGGTACATCTTCTATGGTTAGCTTGTCCATCTTCTTAGTAAGACCTGTGGGGCTGCATACATTGCTAGACAACTCATTGTTAATTAGTTGTGTCTCATCAAAAACTACATGCACAGACTCCTCTACAACTTGTGTAGTCAAGTTGTAGACTCTATAAGCCTTACTATTATTGCTGTACCCAACAAACACTCCCTCTTGGGACTTGGCAGCAAACTTAGTTAAGTAAGACTTTCCATTGTTAAGTATGAAGCATTTGCAACCAAAAATCCTGAAATAGGATAGGTTTGGTTTCCTGCCTTTCACAACTTCATAGGGGGTCTTATTTAACCTTTTAGTGATGGTAGCCCTATTTATCACATGGCATGCAGTGTTAACTGCTTCAGCCCAGAAATATTCTGGCAGTGATGAATCACTTAATAGGGTTCTACCAGCCTCTATCAAGGTCCTATTTTTCCTTTCAGCAATGCCATTTTGCTGAGGTGTTCTAGGTGAAGAGAATTCTTGAAATATCCCATAGTCTTCACACAGCTTTGTCATGCTTTCAGACTGAAACTCAGTACCATGGTCACTTCTAATTTTGACCACTGTACAGTTCAATTCATTCTGAATTTGCTTAACAAAACTATAGAAGACACTAGGTGTTTCAGATTTCTGCTTTAAGAAGAACACCCAGGAAAACCTTGAGTAGTCATCAACAACTACAAAGGTGTAGACCTTCCTACCTAAGCTGTGAACTGGCATTGGACCAAATAGATCCATATGCAAGAGGTATAAACACCTCACAGCATCTTTGTTGTCTAAGCTTCTAAAGGTGGATTTAGTCTGCTTGCCCTTTTGACAAGCTGAGCAAATGCCATCTTTGACACACTTAACTTGAGGACCATTCCTCACTAACTCTTTGCTAAAGAGTTTGCTAATAGTCTTGTAGTTAAGATGAGCTAGCCTCTTGTGCCACTTGACACAATGAGAGACTTGTCTCATCAGCTACAAGACAGACAGGAGAACCATTGTTCTCAATCATAATGTCTAAGCAGTAGACATTCCTCTTTCTATATCCTGTCAAAATGATCTCTTGATCACTTGACCTCTTGATATGACAACCATTTTTAACAAATGAGATGTCATACCCTACATCACTTAACTGACTTATACTAATGAGGTTGTGTTTCAACCCTTTAACATAAGCCACTTGAGTAATGGTAACAAGGTTTGAAGAGATGTTACCAAACCCTTTGATGATTCCTTTTTCAGAACCACCAAAGGTCACTTTAGGACCATTTTTGATTGGAATGTAGTCCTTCAGTAGTCCCCTTGTTCCAGTCATATGTCTGGAACATCCACTATCCAAGTACCATGTTGGGGTATGGCCACTTGGATTCACCTGCAAAACAAATTAATGAACCTTAGAACCCAAAGTAAACTTGGGTCCTTGGTGATTGTTAGTTTGCAACTTGACATAGCTACCTGCTGGCTTTCCACCAGGTAACTTGCTACTCAACTTGGCACTGGCATTGTGCCAACAATCCAAGGCAAAGTGGCCAACCTTGCCACAACACCAGCATTCAAACTTGTTGTACCTTTGCTTAGGTACATACTTGGCTGTCTTGACTACAGCAGGCTTATTGAATGTTGGGGCTTTGCCCTTGGACTTGGACTGATCCTGAACAGTCCTAGCTGGTTTAATAAAACCCAATCCAGCCTTTCCTTTATGATGAACAAATTCATCAATCAAGGGTAGCACTGATTTAGGTTTTGAAAACCTAGCAACTAGCTCTCTTTCCTTCTTGAGATTGATCTCCAGTATCTTAATTTGATCATTTTTATAAGTGATAGTTCCCATCTGAATCACAGTAATGTGTTTCAGCCTGGCTACCTCATTGAGCTTTTGATCAAATTCCTTCTCAAAGTCTGTTGCAGCTGCCTTTAGATCAGCAATTTCCTTTGCCTGACTTTTGGCAAGGGACTTGCTTTTCTTATAGGCTTGCAACAGTACTTTATATTCATCTAAGAGCTGATGAATATCTCCCTCAGATTCAGAAACACTTCCATCACTTGATGAAGATGAATCTGACTCTGAACTAGAACTGAAATCTGAACTTTGAGTTGGACTTTGTACCTGACTAGGTCCTGGCTGCTCCAGGATTTTGGTACTTTCAGTCAATGCCATCAGTCCTTGGCACTGACACTCTTCTTGTTCATAGATTGATTCCATGATCTGCATAAACTCCTCTTCTTCTTCAGCAAATAGCCCTATGTAGGCTTCAGCATCTGTCTCAGTGTCTGAAGAAGAAATGTCTGAAAGAGTCTTCTCATTCTTTGCAACAAAGGACTTCTCCTTCTTTCCTTTGAAGTGAGTCTTCTTTTTGTCACTGGATTCTTTTCTTCTCTCAGGACAATCTGCAATAACATGACCCTGTCTATTGCAGCAGTAACACACTATCTTAGACCCAGTTGCCTTGCTAGTCTTTGTCTTTTTCTTGTCCTTCTTTGAAGGCTTCTTCTCCTGATACTGGACTTCTTTCCCTTTGGAAAATGAAGGTCTGGACCTCCACTGTTTCTTCTTCAGGAATTTCTGAAAATGTCTGGTGAATGCAGCAAAGTCTTCATCACTTTCACTGCTTGTAGACTTTGTGCTAACAGACTCATCAGATTCTGATTCAACTACCTCTGGAGGAGGAGTTGATGACTTAGTCCTGCTCTTTCTAGGTACTTCTGACTTGAAGGCAACAGTCCTTTCCCTGTGCTCAGTCCTTGTTGATTTTCCTCCTCTTTTCTCACTGACAGCTGCATCTCATAAGACAACAACTTGCCAAACAGTGTGGGAGGAGGAATTTCTCCCAACTTTGCCATTTCTCTGATGGCACAGATCTTAGTGTCCCAATCTTTGGTTAGGGACCTCAAGAACTTATCATTCAATTCATAGTTAGTGAACTCTCTTCCATAGGACATGAGTTCATTAACAATTCTATAGAACTTCTTGTAGCATTCAGTGATGCTATCTCCTCTTCCTTGCCTAAAGCTCTCATACTCTTGATTAAGCAAGGACTTTCTATCTTGCCTAACTTCTTCAGAACCTTCCATATAGACAATGAGGGTATCCCACATTTCTTTTGCTGTTTTACAGTGAATTAGGTTCTGAAAAGTTGCATCATCAATGACACTTACTATAATGTTTTGTGCCCTTTTGTCCATAGTGGCTAGGACAATTTCATCCTTGGTCATCTCAGAGAAATCCTTTGGAGTCCTCTGATTTGCATCCAATACTGAAATCTTCATTGGCACATAAGGCCCTTCCTTAACTGTGATGTAGATTCTAGGGTCTAAGGCCTCCATAAATAGCCTAACCCTTTCTTTCCAGATTCCAAAAATCTCCTTTCTGCATATGGGTAACTTCATGGAACCCAACTCTTTGTGATTCTCATAAAAACCCATGTTTCTTGAAGTTCTTGAATTTCTTGAATCTGTTTTCTGACTTAGACTGTTTCTGCCAAACAGGATCTCCTCAGACTGTTAGTCCTTGTTTTGAGGAACCTGGCTCTGATACCACTTGAAAGATATGGTACCTAAACACCTAGAGGGGGGGGGTGAATAGGTGACCTAAACCTTTTTAAAACTTTGTTGGCAGCACAACAGTTATTTCACAGAATTCTACAGTTAACAGCAATCACAGAATATAAACAGTTAATCCACAGCACAGCACAACAGACACACTAATTTATAGTGGTTCCCCAATCTTTGGGTACATCCACTTTCCCCCTTCGCCTATCTAGAAGTGTACTAGATTCGGCCAACCTTCTCCACTATCTCAGAACCCAACTAGGTTCCTACACCTCAGGCCCAAAGCCTTACACTCAGCCACAAAGGCCTACACTCAGCCACCCAGGCCTACACTCAGCCAATTAAGGCCTACACTCAGAGTTCTTCAACTCCTACACTCAGGCAACCAAGCCCTACCCTCAGCCTTTATAATATAGGCTTACAATTCTCTCAGATCCAATGGATCCTACAAGTTAAAATAGAAATACCACAGCTAACTCTACAACTCAGAAAATAAGAGAGGAGTTGAGAGTTTCTTGAAGAGTTCTTGGAAGAACTCAGCTAGATCCAAACTGACTTAGCTTCCTTCAAAGCTTCTTGAGTTAGAACTGAATTAGTCTGAATCTTCTGCAGTTGATCCTTGACCTCTGCTTCTTGAGATCCAGATGATTCTGAATCCTTCTTCTCAGCCTTAGTTCCAAAGACTGAATTCTTGATTGGAGCTCTCTCTCTCCAACTTCTTAGATCTGCAGTTGGACTGACAGATCTTCTTGTGTTGATCCTCTGTGTATCACTTTTCTGATATAATCTGATCAACCACTTTAAGTATTCTTGACAACTACTTGTAACAACAACAATCAATCATTTCTGTAAACTATGGGTGCCTATTTATAGGCTTCCTTCATGGTAACCGGCTGGTCCGGTTCATAACAGACTTCTGACTTCTCTGACAGTTGCTGTAGACCGGCTGGATCGGCAGCTGTCATGTCAACCAGTCACTTCTTGAAATTCTCTAACTGTCAGATAGTGTCGAGACTTTCTGTTCTTAAGTGTCGACACTTATAGACTAAGTGTCGACACATGTTGTGTAAGTGTCGACACAAGTCTACAAGGTGTCGACACAATTCCTTGTATGTCTCGACACAGATTCTTCTGCATGTGTCGACACTGAAATTGAGTGTCGACACAAGTACTTGTTCTTCATTCTTTAACTGTATTCTTCTAAGTGTCGACACATCTTCTTTGTGTCGACACATCTTCATGTGTTGAAACTGTCAAGTGTCGACACTGCTTCTTGGTGTCGACACAAGTCTTCAATTTTGTTTCTTCAGCTGAGTGTCGACACATTCCCTTAGTGTCGACACTTGTACTTAGAATATTTTGTAAACTTTTCTGTTCTTTGCTAAGTGTCGACACAGCTCCTTGTGTCGACACTTTCTTCAAGTGTAGAGTCTTCAACTAAGTGTCGACACATTGTGCTGGGTGTCGACACTTTCTTCAAGTGTTGACTCCTTTGTGTGTGTGTCGACACATTGTTTTGAGTGTCGACACATTCTTCATATGTTGACTCTGCTGTTTGAGTGTCGACACATTGTGTTGAGTGTCGACACTTGTACTTAGACTCTGCAGATTTTTGCTGAGTGTCGACACAACTCCAAGTGTCGACACTTTCTGGTGTAGACACAGTTCTTCAGGGTGTCGACACTTCTGCTAAGTGTCGACACTGCTTTTCTGCATACTTCTTCACTGAGTGTCGACACAGCTCCAAGTGTCGACACTTTCTGTCTGGTGTCGACTCTTCATTTCAGGTGTCGACACAATGACTCCAAGTGTCGACACTGCTTGTCTGGGTGTCGACACAAGCTTTCTCAAGTGTCGACACTTTCCCTCTGGGTGTCGACACATGGACTTAGAAACTTTTAGCTTCAGTCCAGTGTATACCTAACCTGCACAAATAACTCAAACAAACATCAAATACATTATGATGTATATCATTGAGTTAGGTGAGGCTTCTTCAAATCAGGTACATTTGACCAATGTACCCAACAACCTGGATGATAGAGTTCGACGGGCTTTGGTTCAGGATAACAGCATGAAGCGGATCTTAGATGAATCTTTGGATGGGTCAAATTCCCAGTTTGCTATTGAGGATGGACTGCTAAAGAAGGACGGTCGTCTATGGGTCCCTAGTGCGGATAATCTTCGGGAGGAGTTGATGTACGAGGCTCATCATACCAAGTACTCAATCTACCCGGGAAGCACGAAGATGTATAGAGACATGAAGATGTTATTCTGGTGGCCAGGATTAAAGAAGGATGTAGCACTTTATATGGCCAAGTGCCAAACTTGTACCTTGGTGAAGGCGGATTGCCAGAAGCCCAGAGGTTTCTCAAAGTCCTTGTCTACCCCAGAATGGAAATTCGACGACATTTTTATGGATTTTGTGCATGGTTTGCTAAAATCGCAGAGGGAAAATAACGCCATCTGGGTGGTCGTAGATAGGTTGACAAAAGTGTCGCATTTCATCCCGAATAGGAAGGAAGATCTGGTGGAAAAGTTAGCCAAACTCTATGTGGATAATATCGTGCGGTTGCATGGTGTGCCCCGCAGTATTGTTTGTGACCGAGATGGACGCTTCACGTCGAAGGACTGGAGGCTGGTGCATAGTTTGTTGGGAACCAAGCTGAGTTTCAGCACAACCTTCCATCCATAGACGGATGGTCAGACCGAGAGGGTCAACAGGACGATGGAGGACATGCTTCGCATGTGCGTCCTAGATTTCGGAAAGCATTGGGAGGATCACCTATACATGGTGGAGTTTGCGTATAACAACAACTTTCAAGCGAGTATTGGAATGACACCTTTCAAGGCCTTGTGTGGGAGGAAGTGTCGTACGCCGTTGTCTTGGTTAGAAACAGGCGAGTCAAAGTTGTATAAACGTCAAGCGGTGGAAGATGCCACTTCAATGGTACGTACAATTTAGGAAAGATTGAAGATCGCTCAGGATAGGCAAGCAACGTGCTATAACGCCAAGCATAGGAACGTGAAGTTCGGTGTTGACGACTGAGTGTATTTAAAAATCTAGCCGTTCAAGGGTATTTCGCGGGTTCTACGCTTGAAGAAGCGTGTTGGCGAAGCAACGTATAGGTTGAAGATGTCGGTGGAGTTGTGTGGGCTACACGATGTGTTCCACGTATCGGTGTTACGTAAGGCGGTGCAAGAGCCTTCATAGATAGTTGCGGTCGATCAGGTGCCGGTTGATTACGAGTTGACGACAAAGGTCAAGCCTATACGTATAGAAGACGTTGAAGTCAAACGACTCCGCAACAAGGAAATCTGAATGGTTAAGGTCCGTTGGGATAAACTGCGGACGTGAGGAGCTTTCATGGGAGCGAGAGAAAACTGTGTTGGAGGAATACCCCGAGTTATTCCACTCAGGTAACATTTAGTTTTGTGTACCTTTACTTAATTTCGGGACGAAATTCCTTAAGGGGGAGGGGGAGATTTGTAATGCCCCGGAAATTATTTTTGAGTTAATCGCGTCCAAAAGAAATTTTGGTGCCTGTATAGGGGTACACGGCATAGGACACGGGCATGTCCAAGGCCGTGTCTTTCCTTGTGTGTTGGCCGGTTGTATCCAGAGAAGGATACGGCAGGGAATACGGGTTGTGCACAGTTTTGACACGGATGTGTCAGGGGTGACATGGGCGTGTTCATACCCGTGTCCCTACCCATGTTAAGGAGGGTCGTGTCGGTTGGCGTGGCGGTTATATGTGACACGCCCCCGGTCACGGGCGTGTCGAGGACCCGACACGGGCGTGTCAGATTGAGACACGGGCGTGTCTTAGCCCGTGTGAGTTTCTGTGTTCGACGATCGTGCCTGGATCGAGGCACACGGCCTGGGACACGGCCGTATGCAAGGCCATGTTCGGCCCAGGTTTTAGGATTTTTGAGCGGAATTGAGTCGTTCGATTTCTTTAATTAAGATCTGACGGCCCATATGAGTCCCTGCTCTGTTAAGGTCGGAAATAGAGGATCAATTCCTCATTTCTCTCTTAAGCACTTTCTTTCAAGGAGTTAGAGAGAGGATGAAGAAGGAGGAGGATTCCGGCCGCCGACGCAGCATCAGAGCACCGTTTAGAGAACCAAGAGTGGATCTGTGGAGGAAATTCCATTGCGAAGACTTCTATCCGGATAGTTTTCCATGGCGCAAAAGCATACTACAAGGGTAACGAATCTCTACTTGAGCATGTGAAGCTCTCTTCCTTTTTGCATAGGGAGACCCGCTCCCGCGAGTGTGCGGCGAGTGTGCGGTGTTCCCTAGGGTTGACCTAAATAGTCCCCCTTGTGTTGCATATAGAGTCCGGAATCGAAGTACGGACATAGGCATTGTGTGTGAAGCCTACCCGGACATGTTGGTCTGGATCGGTGATGTTGCATTTATTATGGTTTGCCGGAGAAGACTCCGTGCTTTGGGTTTTCGGGTTTCTATGCGGTAGATTGCAATAGGGATCCTTGGAGATTAACTCCAAGGTGCACCCAGAAAACTGAGCGGAATCGTTGTTCTGCTAACTTGGCGGTCAGGGAACCGACCTTGAACATAACTGGGTTATGTGATTGTTTGGAAATGTTAGGATCTGAGAGAAGCTTGGCCCGTGCGTAGGTCTTAAGGTGACTAGGCGGTGTGAGCAACGGACAAGTGGAATCGGACCTGGGCTATGTGGTTCGGTGCGAGAGACCCATTGAAGGGGACTGGTCGTTGGCATAGTCGGGAGCCTTAGATAGTGGTCAGGAAGGCTAAAATGCTCATGTTATTGCCATCCCGGGGATGGTGGTGAAGCCACGGAATTGACCGGATTTACCGTTAATGTGTCATGAGTGCACGGGGTGTTTGGCTGTGCGAGCCTACACCTGTGGCGAAATATATTTATACTTAATTGTTTAGTTGGGCTAATGAAATGCAGGGAAGGAGCACCGCTGTCCGGAGAAAGGGGCGGGGTCGTTATAATTTGGTCGGCTTTGGCTGACCGTTGTTTTGTTTGCCACCGTGCGGTGGAATGTTGCTTGCAGGTGTTGCGGAGCCAGGTACCAAATAGCGGGCTAGAGTCCATGTTGCTGAGCTGGCCCTCGAAGGCCCAAGCGAATAATGTACTTTAGTTTGTCATGTGTGGTCGGCCTGCGAGCCGATGTTTGGAAAACATTATATTGCTAAGTGAACTCTTGTAAGGCCATAAGGCCAAATAACTTTCATTGTATTTGTATTTCATTCCAGTTTTAGTGGTTGTGGACATTCATGATTTTTGGATTACTATTATGAGTTCTTTCAAATATTTAAAAGCTTCCGCTAGAATGCTCTGTGTTAGGACGAGTAGTCTTAATTAGATAGTTTGGTTATTCATACGTAACCCTTCCGTCTGTCCGTGATATATGATGTCGGGTTCCAGCTGGACCTTCTACTATATGTCATACGACGGATGAGAGTGTTACATAGGCGCAGACCTGTGAGAAGCCATCTATCACCGCAGGACGCGAACTGACCGGATGTTGGGTTGGATGCCAGGGACAGCGACAGAGCCCCTTGGCTCCCGCCACCGCAGGATCTCGTCATCCACATTGACGGCGGGTTGGTTAGCTGCTGCTGTCTGTATGCGGCAGAGGATCCAGAAGACGCAAAATATCCTAATGAAGCAAGTATAGGGAGAAGGGAAAAGAGGGTAAATGCACGTCAGAGGAGGTTAATAGCGAGGCATTCCAGCGGGCTCGAAAGGGTTGAGGAAGGAGGAGGAGGATTTGGCATCGCGGAAGTCTAATTGCGGCGGGAAGGAGGATGGGTCGTGGACGAGGAGCTTCTCACTCTGGATGTGTTTCACGATATAGGGCATAGGGTCGAACATTCCGGCAAGGGATCAGAGGTGTGGGAGAAGCCGAAAGAAATGGCTTGATAGATAATAAGTAAGAGATGATCAGTCCATCACTACCGACATCCATGCACAGAGGAGAGAGAGAGGGAGAGAGGGTGAGTTTCGATGAGCGATGGGTGGGGGAGGAAAAAGACAACTGATGGTGTTTTTTTAAGGTATTAAATGAATTTAGTCAAATTAAGTTAAACCAAAGTGAGGCCCGGCCGGGGCCGCCGAGTTCCACTCTAGTATGAGGGGGAAAAGGGGGAGGGGAGGGATGAGAAAGAAAAATAGGGGGAAGAGAAGAAAAGGGGGAGCTACTGACCAGAGGTGGGCATAAGGCCTGACAGACCTAGGACGGGCCTGGGCCTGCCAGGCCCTGGCCTTTTCAAAAATGCCTGGGCCCGAGCCTGGTTTTTGTCAGGCCCGGGTCGGGCTACAAGCTGAAAATTGGGCATGGTAAGCCTTTAAAGCCCGGCCTGAGCCTAGATCGTGCCTGTCCGGGCCTGGATCGGGCCTGCCTGAGGCTGGGCCTTTCAGGCTTTTTCCAGGCCGAGCCTAGGCCGGCCCGGCAGGCTCGATTTTTATGCCCACCTCTACTATTGACTAATAATATATTAAAATTTTAAATTTTAATATAAAAGGAGGTGAACTAAATGATATTTGTAATTTGTTTGAAATGAATATATAAATCAAGTTTCATTTTTTGCTTTTTTGATGATTTTTTGTTAATATATTCGTTAGTGAAGCATATTAAATTTTGAATTGATATTAATCTTGAAAAGACATTAAAATAGATTAATTTGTTGGATCCAGGTATGAAATAAATACCGTGCAACCTTATTCTATATATCTCAAAAAATTTATAAAATTATATATCAAAATTGATATAAAATAAATTGGAGAAATATGGGAAGCTATAAAATATTATGGGCAAAACATTTTAAAATTCATTCATTTTAGAAAAAAGTCTTTTTATAGATCCCGAATTCTCCAGCTCTGGCTCTGCTTTGGGGCTTTGGACCAAGAGTTGGGCGTGTTGAAATAGGAACTCCATCACTAAGCTCGAGAAATACAGCTCCAGGTCGTGGCGTGGCATCGCAGAAAGCTTCAGCTCAAGGCCATGCCAAATCGATGCAAGATGCAGATGCAGTGGTTGAAGAAGACGTTCGACGCATCAGCGAAAGGGCAAAAGGCGCAGAGCAAAAGACGCAGAGAAAGAGGCGTGAAGAATAAGCATTGTTTACCGTATAAACCTTTGTTTATTATAAATACAGGGCATGCCCTGCTGTACCTGCACTCTACCTTCATTTTGTATTACAAGACAATTAAAAAGAGCACTATTCCTCTCTAAAGTATTTTGTCTTCTTGTGCATGCACTCACTGCACTTCCCGCACGTAATTTTCCACTTATCAATATCATATTACAATAGGGCGGTGGTGGAGTCCTTAGAAGGGGAATTAGGAGTAGCGACGGTTAAGCTCTGGTAATTTTGATCAGAATTCATCGGGAAGAAGATTGTATATAAATGCTAGTTTTACGTATTGATGCCAACTGCGGAGGTTTGTAGAACGTAAAGTCGATCTGCTCCAGCATTCATTAGTAGCCCCTGCACCCTGTGTGCCAATTCATGCTAATCCCCCTATTCTAATCTTGCTTCCACTTCAACATAAAAGTAAAGTAAAAATCAACAGAGATTTTCGGAAATCTCAGAAACTCTTTTAGATTAAAATTAATACAATGATGAACATAAACATAAGGTGTGGGATGCATGATCCGTGTAAGGATCACATTCTAATTAGCTCTAATTTCAGAATGTCTTTATTACACGAGCAAGAAATTAAGGGACCATGAAACAGAAAGGTAACAACGAGATCTAGGTAGAGATATTTAAATTGAAGAGAAAGGGAGATATCAGACCGTGAACCCTCAATTCCGCGGCAGTGCGAGCTCCAGTTATCTCGAGAATTTCTCTGGATCTGTAGAAAAGCTCGAGAAGATTAGCAGGAGGCTGCAGATTAAAGATTGTAACCTCTAAGTTTTCTTCCCATCGACATAGTTTTTGGTTCGTTGGTTTCTCGACGCCGTCATGCAAAAGCCCGCGCCATAACTTTGTCGGCAGTGGTTTGCATAGTGTGGCCGACGATTTGTTGGTGTAGGCACAGACCAGTGGGATGCCATCTATCCTCGCAGGGCGCGAAATGATGTTGTGAGCCGGTCATCTCCAGTCCTTTTTACATCCAACGGCATGAATGACAAACACCTGGCAGCATCTTATTAAAAGCAGAATTGATATCGGTGGCAGATGTGCGGACAAGTGGCGGCATCCGGGCTCCTGTTTTTATTTAATGTTTGGCATTGTAAGGGTCTTCAGGGATACCGAGAATTATAAATACTCCTGTTTTCATGTAATTGGTTTTATGGGGAATTTAATGAAAGTTTAATTTGCTTCTTACTCTCTCTCTCTCTCCCTCTCTCTCTCTCTCTCTCTCTCTCTATCTCTCCTTCTTTCTTTCTCTCTTTCCGATTCTTCCTCCTCACCTCCGGCGGCCTTCCGGCGCCGGCTTGGTTCCTTACAATTTGGTGCTCCCGTCTTGACCTCACCCTCCCATGGCTGAACATACAAGATCCAAAGATAGCCAGCATTTTTACCAAGATTTCCAGGCCACAATCCAAACGGAGAAGGAGGCTACCGCTCGCCACATTTCTGACCTGCGTGACGATTTCTACGATAAGGAAGCCCTCCTCATTCAGCAAATTGTCGACACTCGCAATGAATCCACCACCAAGATCGACACCTTACGGCTTGACATGATGGCTCAGTTCAAGAACGTCCAACAGACTCTTGATCATCTATGTTCCCGGCCAATTTATCCGGAACCCGGTCAATCTTCAACCCTAACAGCGTCCTTGGTCCGGCTCCGAACGCTGCACACACCCAGGTCGTTTCGTTCCCTTCATCTCCCGATTTTAAATTTCAATGCACACGTTTTAGTGAAGGTGATCCTACTGACTGGTTATATAATTTACATCTTTATTTTCAATTCCATAATACAAGTTCGCGCGATTTTCTCTTAATTGCTGCTTGCCATCTTGATCGGCCCGCATCCCGTTGGTACCAGGCCACGATGCGTGACCACCCCACTATTACATTTCAGTCCTTTGTCGAGGCCCTCACAAAACGTTTTGGTCCCTCTTCTTATGATGACCCCGCGGAAAAATTAGCCAAATTACAGCAGACATCCACTGTTTTAGATTATAAAACTCAATTTGAGGAATTCTTAACACGTGTCCCGGGACTCTCGGACTCCTTAGTCACTAGTTTTTTCACTTCTGGACTCAAATCCAGTATTCGAGGAGTTGTCAAGATGCAACGTCCCTCCGACCTCCATACCGCTTTTGCGTTGGCCCGCATGGTTGAAGATCAAGAAATGGAAAATAGGCCTTCCATATCTTCATTCCCACGCCCGGTCACTCATTCGTCTGTACACGCCCATGATCTTCCCTATTCACGTAATCTCCCACGTTTACAGTGGCACCCGCCAACTCACACTACCCCGACTACCCAAACAAAACAGCCTCCTTCCCAAACCTACCCAATCCGCCGACTCTCCGCTGCAGAGAGACAACGCCGCCGTGATTTAGGATTATGTTACAGTTGCAATGACAAATATAGTTTTGGCCACAAATGTAAGGGTTCAGGATCCCTCCTATATTTCCAAGGTTCGGATGAACCTGACCTGGACGACAACGAACCCGAACCTCTACAGGAAACCGTCGACAACACTGAGTCTGTTTGTTTTTATGCACTCACTGGCGAGCCGCCCGGCCATTGCCTTCGGGTTACCTCGTACATCTTCAATCACCCTTTAGAGACACTCATTGATAGTGGTAGCTCCCATGATTTCATTTCAGACCGCATGGCCAAATTTCTACACCTCACAATCTTCGCCGTTCAACCTTTCCAGGTTTTTATGGGTAACGGGATGTCAGTCACATGCCAAGGCAAGTGCAATGATGTCAACTTGCTCATTCAAACTAATACATATACTTTACCTTTATATGTTCTTCCTCTTCATGGCGCAGATCTCGTACTAGGAGTACGATGGCTACGGTCACTAGGCCCCGTAACCACCGACTACTCAACTCTTACGATATCTTATGTTACCGAACATGGTCCAGTCCAACTACAAGGACAACTAACTGCCCCGGAAAAATCAGTTTCATCATCGCAAGTGTCACGACTCATGTCACTCCAGGCCTCGGCATTATGTGTCCTGACATCAGAATTTCCGTCACCCACGCATAACAACGATTTGGTCTCCATTTTAGATACATCGTTACCCCCTCGTTTTCACGAACTATTACTTTCTTTTAACACCCTATTTCAGGAACCGGCCACATTACCACCTCGTCGAAAAATAGACCACACCATACCCATTTTGCCAAATCATCCACCGGTCAATGTTCGTCCTTATCGGTACCCCCATTTTCAGAAAACTGAGATAGAACGCTTAATCTTGGAAATGTTACAGGCTGGCCATATACGACCAAGTACTTCCAGTTTTAGTTCTCCCGTAATTTTGGTAAAGAAAAAGACGGTACTTGGAGATTTTGCGTCGACTACAGAATATTAAACAACATAACAATCAAAGATCGTTTTCCCATTCCTACCATCGATGAACTATTAGACGAACTTTTTCATGCCCGATTCTTTTCAAAACTAGATTTACGCTCCGGTTATCACCAAATACGTATGAAAGAGGCCGATATTCACAAAACAGCATTTAGGACTCACCAAGGGCATTATGAGTTTACCGTCATGCCTTTTGGACTTACAAATGCCCCATCCACATTTCAAGCATTAATGAATACTATTTTTCAACCATATTTGCGCAAATTTATTGTGGTTTTTTTCGATGATATTCTCATTTTCAGCACCACTGAAGACGACCATTTCACACACTTGGCCACAGTTTTAGAAGTCTTAGCCTCTAATATACTCCAGGTTAAACTTTCAAAATGCTTTTTCCTAAAAAACGAAATTGAATTTCTCGGCCATAATATATCTAATGGTACGGTTTACCCAACCCATACCAACTTAGAAGCAATCCGCCGTTACTCTACGCCAAATTCCCAAAAGACGGTTCGAGCATTTCTTGGATTAGCCGGTTTTTATAGAAAATTTATCCAAGGTTTTTCAATAATTGCAGCGCCTTTGACTGATTTATTAAAACAAGTAACCTTTACTTGGAATAGTGACGCTCAAATTGCTTTCGACAAACTTAAGGAAAGGTTAATTTCAAAACCAATCCTTCACCTACCAAACTTCACAGAACCCTTCCAAATAGAAACAGATGCTTCTGGAACTGGCATAGGGGCAGTCCTGTTACAGGCAAAGAGACTCATAGCCTACTTTAATAAGAAATTGACTCCCCTTATGCAAAAGAAGAGTACTTACGTACGCGAAATGTACGCCGTTACTGCAGCTGTTGCAAAATGGAGACAATACCTACTAGGGCATCCTTTTCAAATATTAACCGATCATAAGAGCCTCCATAATTTACTCACACAGGATTTACATACGCCGGAACAGCAAATATTTTTAGCCAAATTAATAGGCTACGATTACACAATTAAGTATAAACCCGGCAAAACAAATATAATAGCCGATGCTCTTTCTCGGTCTTGCGCATCTCATCAACACACACACACCGACTTCCAGAAACACATTCCAACATCACAGCTTCTCACTTTATCCATCACCCAAGCCACTTCATCATTGCTGGACGGTTTACAACAAGCTTATGCTGAAGACACCTTTACCCAGCAACTTTTAACAGACCTAGTCAACAAACCGTCGACTCGGCCCTTTTGGAGTCAAAAGGGTGGCAATATATTTTATAAACATCGGCTTTTCATTCCACAAAATTCATCCATCATCAGAAAGATCATCACAAACGCACACGATAGTATTTACGGGGGGCATTCAGGAATTAAAGCAACCCTACACAGAATACAATCCCAATTCCATTGGAACCACATGAAACGAGACATAACCACTTACATAAGCCACTGCGACCTATGTCAGAAGGCTAAACCCTCCAACCATTCCCCATATGGGCTGCTACAACCATTACCAATTCCAAACTTAATTTGGTCGGATCTCACAATGGACTTCATTACAAACCTACCAAAATCCAACAACTATACAAACATTATGGTGGTCGTCGACCGACTAACACGAGCAGCCCATTTTGCTCCCCTGATTTCCCCCATTACACCACCATTGGCAGCCAGGGTTTTTTGGGAAACAGTTGGGCAATTGCACGGTATGCCTACGACTATCATATCTGACCGTGACTCCACTTTTCTGAGCAATTTTTGGACCACGCTATTTACATTACAGGGAACTACATTACATTACAGTTCCGCTTACCACCCTCAAACGGATGGACTATCTGAACGCACTAATCGATGTTTACAACAGTTTTTACGTATGTACACACATGACCAGCCGAATAAATGGGCTCATTATCTAAGCTATGCTGAATATCATTTTAATACTTCGCTTAACACATCGACCGGCATGCCCCCTTTTGAGGCCATGTACGGTCGACCGCCTCCTGGGCTTTTGTCTTACTGTACAGGCAGTACGAGCATTGAAGCGGTGGAACTTACTTTACGCACCAGGGAGGAAATTTTACAACAGCTCCGGGAAAATTTGCAACAATCTCAACATCGCATGAAGATGTATGCCGACGGAAAACGAACGGATAAAACTTTTCAGAAAAATGACTGGGTGCTACTGAAATTACACCCGTATCGACAGCTTACCCTCCACAGAATGAAGTGCAAGAAACTGGCTCTCCGCTATTACGGACCCTTCCAAGTGGTGGAAGTCGTGGGAGAAACCGCCTACAGATTACAGCTACCAGAGGGATGCAAAATCCAACCCGTATTTCACGTATCCCTACTCAAAACCTACCAGCAAAACACAGACAGACACATTACGCCCCTTCCGGCGAGCAGCTACAACAATATGCCCATACATACGCCGTTAGCCGTCGTCAGCTTGAGACAGATCATTCGGGACAACCAAACGATCTCTCAAGGGCTGGTCCAGTGGAAGGATCTTCCACCCGAAGATAGCACATGTGAAGACCTCGACTCTCTACCAGCAGATCTACAAAAAGCGGCTCAGGAAAGCTTACTTACTTCCAAGCATGACCTAACCGACTTCATCACTACAGGATGGCTTCACAAAAATAAACGCACTAAACGGGACAAGCAGAGGACGACTACTAACAACCAACCCAGGAACGGGAGCAGATCTGCTCCAGCTCTTGCGTCAACAACCCTAACAGAGAACGGTTACCTCATTTTACCCGAAGTGACTGATCCACCGAATCCATCACCAGCAGCCGACCTCTCCCAGGCCTGGCATCCAAACCATCTCTCCACCGCGCCCTCGTCACTGTAAACTGCAGCTCAACACAAACCCTAAACACCGGAAGAAGGACGGCGAAGTGATAAGGCTAAACGATGGGGCATCGTTTTAAAGAAGAGAGGAATTGTTGTGAGCCGGTCATCTCCAGTCCTTTTTACATCCAACGGCATGAATGACAAACACCTGGCAGCATCTTATTAAAAGCAGAATTGATATCGGTGACAGATGTGCGGACAAGTGGCGGCATCCGGGCTCCTGTTTTTATTTAATGTTTGACATTGTAACGGTCTTCAGGGATACCGAGAATTATAAATACTCCTGTTTTCATGTAATTGGTTTTATGGGGAATTTAATGAAAGTTTAATTTGCTTCTTACTCTCTCTCTCTCTCTCCCTCTCTCTCTCTCTCTCTCTATCTCTCCTTCTTTCTTTCTCTCTTTCCGATTCTTCCTCCTCATCTCCGGCGGCCTTCCGGCGCCGGCTTGGTTCCTTACAAATGACCGGACATCAGGTTGGACGCCAGGGACAACATCAGAGCGCCCTGGCTCCCGCTACCGCGGGATCTCGTCATCCACACTGACGGCGGGTTGGTCAGCCGCCGCCGTCTGGAGGTGGCGGCGGAGCGAGAAGAGGTGAAATATCCTCGTGAAGCGAGTACATGGAGAAGAGAGAAGAGGGTAAATGCACGTCGGAGGAGGTTAACAGCGAAGCATTCCATCGGGCTCGAAAGGGTTGAGGAAGGAGGAAGAGGATTTGGCGTCGGGGTAGTCTAATTGCGGCGGGAAGGAGGATGGGTTGTGGACAAGGGGCTTCTCACGCCGGATGTGTTGGGCGACATAGGGCTCAGGACGGAACAATATGGCGAGGCATCAGAGTTGTGGGAGAAGCCGGAAGAAAGGGATTAACAGGTAATAAGAGATGATCTACCTATCACCGTCGGCATCAATGCACAGAGGAGAGAGGGAGAGGGAGAGAGAGAGGGAGAGTTTCGATGAGCAATGGGTGGGGGAGGAAGAAGACCACTGGTGGCATTTTTTAAAGGAATTAAATGAATTCAGTCAAATTAAGTTAAACAAGAGTGAGATCAGATCGAGGGGGACACCAATAATCTCACATCATCCTTTGAGACTTACTTTGCTCTATGTAAGGCTTCTTGTATTTGTCCTTCATGAATCAGAAAAGTGAGGCTATGAGATAACACATCACATGCGCATGTGCGCACGTCACGCCAGACCCAAGCCCAAGCCTAGAGGACTTAGGAACTTGAATATCACTCCAAGATAGTTTAGTCGTGACAACCTACATTATGAGACACGATTTGAAGGACTTGCTGCATTATTGGATTCTAAAAAAATCCTTATAATTTCATTTCAAAAATTGGTTTTAATAAATTTTTCCTTTCTGCGATTTACTGCCTGCTCAACCTTTTGCTCTCTATATGATTCACAGTTGTTGTTCTTATCATTGCAATTTTTGTCGGCGGAAAAATGATTTGACCGAAGTCAAAAGCTAATTTTATATATTTATTAAAAATATATTATTATAATATAATATAGATAATGAAGGTGAAAATTAATTTGGAAACCGTGCTGGCGCAAAAAGTGGCGTGGATTGAGTGGAGCATTAAAGATTGGCGGAATTAAGTATTTACGGATGGAACATGTGGTTGCGATCCACATGCTCTCCCTCATTCTTATTTCAAATTTTTTTATGACAGGAGGGGGAAGGTGCCAAGAAGCTAGCGGATAGTATCTTAGCAAACAGGAACAACAACTTCCTCCGCCAAACTTGCGGACAAAAAATTTAGAGGCCATAAATCTCATTCCCCAACTACGAATTCTCTTCCGGACAACAAATAAAAGCCGCGAACAGCTTTTGTGTGAATAGTTGCTCAATATAAAGTTGGTGGACAGCTTTCTGTGAATAGGAGTTGATCAACACTGGCAAACTGAACTCCACCAACCTACGGACAGCAGTTTGAGTTCAGGATTGTAGTAAGTACTTATGTTTGGTGGTGTTGTAATGTGTGTGAATGTGTGGTGTCTTTGCAACTTGTGAAATAAAGTTTGTGTAACCTTTTGTACCCGTTTGTTGATTAAATAGAAGAAGTTATTTGTTCCTTTATCTTGCATTGTGTCCACCTTTAATTGCTTCCAACAGTGATATCAGAGGTACGTTTTGAATCTTGGAAGTCGCTCGGAAGAGTCAAAGACTTGAAGTGATGGAGATGATAAATGCTATGCCGGGTCAAGTTCCCAAGTTGCCGAAGACGAACTATGAGAACTGGAGTATCTAGATGAGAGTGATGCTTGACTCAAAAGATATATGGGAGATCGTGGAAGATGGATATGACGAACTAACTGCTGAAACAAAGGCGGCATTGACTAACGCCCAGAGGACGACGCTACGAGAGGCAAGGAAGAGAAACAAAGAGGCTTTGTTCTTGTTATATCAAGGGGTTAATGAGGCAACTTTTGAGAAGATCTCAGATGCAAGAACTTCTAAAAAAGCATGAGAGACTTTGCAACGCTCCGTGCAATGAGTTGACAAAAGAAGTTGAAGCTGCATTCTCTCCGAGAAAAGTATGAAGTTATCAAGATGCAAAATTCTGAGAAAGTTAGACACTTTGTGACTCGTCTACAGACTCTTGCAAACGAAATGAAGCACAACAGAGAGACGATTCATGCTGTCAGTTTCGTGGAGAAACTTCTGCGATCGATGTCAAAAAAGTTCAACTATATAGTAATACCGATAGAAGAGTCAAAGGACCTCACTCAAATGTCTCTCGATGAACTTATAGGCTCTTTGCAAGCTCATGAATATCGCATGCTACAAAACGAAGAGTCAAGTGGCTTAGAGAAATTACTTCATACTAAATTGAATTTTGGAGAGAGAGCTATGGAGGAGGTTGCTACTGAGACAGAGGTAGAGGAATAAGAGGAGGCACTACAAGAAAACAGTCTTTTAGTGACAAAAATTTTGGTCACAAAATATTGCGGCTTAGTCACTAAAGACATTTAGCAACCAAATTTGATCCGTCACAAAGTGGTTGCAAAATGGGCGTCACAAAATGTATTTAGCAACCAAAAAAATTTTCGTCACTAAATATATATTTACAGTGACAGTTAATTTTTGTCACTAAATGTACTATTTCAGTGACCATTAATTTACGTCACTAAATGTACTTTTTTTTGTGACAACTAGTTTTGTCACTAAATATATATTATTAGTGACAACTATTTTGTCACTAAACGTACAAATATTATGGCTTTTTTTGCCTCTTCCTAGGAAGACCTCAGAACTTCCAGAGTTAGGCAGGGTAACCTCAAACAAGAGGGCAAGAAGGAAGAGGCGAGGAAGAGGGCATGGTGGAATGTCCCATGTACAATGTTACAACTGTAATCGATTTGGACACATGAGTTATGACTACAAACTTTCGAGTAGGAAAAATGAGACTAACCAATATGATGAAGCAAGCAACAATTTTCTACCTCGTCACTGAGATTTCAAGCGACGACCATTGTGATTTTCCGCTAAATGAATGCGAAAATCCCCTCTTCTTTTCTTTTATGCTGCCCCAAAAATTTGCAACCGTCGATCAATTGCGCTTTGATTTGAATTTCTTTTATAATTTTAAATTATTCTTAGCATCTACATTAAACCAAATATTGCTTCAAAGAAGATTTCTACGATTTGAAGTTTGGGAAGTACCCGGAACGTTATCCTCAAGATTAATTTTTTGTGCTTAGCCTGCACATCTTGAGGGAGACAATATTATTCACAGGCTTGCACAAAATTTTGCATGTCTTCTCCCTTTAGGTGCTTTAATTTTGTTTTGCACAATTGCTTATTCAAAATAATTTCAAAATTAATTATTGCTAGTACTATTTGTAGAAATAAATTTCATATCCAACTTTCTAATACTAAAACAAAAATTTGAATATTTCTACATTTTTAGTGACACAAATCATGGCTGCATTCTTTGAATCCTGCTAAACCCAAAACCTGAAAAATGCAATGGCCCTAATCATGATTTTAAAACAAGACAATTACAAGTTGAATATTGATTACCTATCCTAGGCTTATACACCATAATTAAAAATAATCATATTTTTACACACACTACTAAGTCGACACCACCTTCTACCATGTGCTAGAAACCATCAAACACATACCTATACCAAAACCATCAACTTCTACTTCCGAGGGAATTGATTTTCATTGTAAATTTTGATTTTGAGTGTTTTAAAAGATCAAGTACTCAAACATGTTTTCCTCCACCATACAGCACCTAAGATTTTATAGTATTGTTGTGCTCTAACTCGACGTCCCAGTCGTGCTGGAATAACCTGAACTGCCATAGATCTCGGAATGGTCGAGCATGCATAAATCGAGAAATGGTCCAAATTTTTCCCCCTTCAAGGAATGGTCGAGCATGCACACAGTCAATGAAGTAGATTTATCATACACAAAAAGTTTTAACGTGAAAAACCCCTCAACCGGGCAATTCACAAGTTGCAAATAAGAACGGTTTTTTTTACCATGCACCAGGTCTACAACGACTTGCCCTACCATGCTTTAAAAAAATCGGGCAATGACTCTTGGCTCAACTTTCGACAAGGAGCATGAGAGCACTTATTTGGGGCTAACTTGGGAGGAACAACTCAACTCTTATTATCCCTAACAAAGGCTCAGCATATCAAATAACATCCTGTCAGGGAAGGACCCCTACTTAAAATAGTAAATTGCTGAAACATAAGTGCAGTAAAAGAAGGTACTGACAGAAATGAAATGTTTTAACGAAATAGGACCAGTAGGATACTGGAGTAGTACTGAACTGAAAATACTGAAAGGAAACTTGAGCAGTACGAGACTGGAATAGTGCAATAAGCAGGACCAGTTCGAGATTGGAGCACTTGAAAAGAAGTAACTGAATTGAAATGAATAAAGGATTTGGACCTGTGAAAGACTGGAATAAATCATAAAGAAAATTGTTATTAGTCCAATCACACCCAACATGAGGCTTCAGTTCCATCTCCTTTTTTAGGAGAAAAGTTCAGTTCCATCTCCATTCTCAAGAGGCATGTTCAGTTCCATCTTCATTCTCAAGAGGCAGGTTCTGTTCTATCTCCGTTCTTAGGAGACAAGTTCTATTCTATTTCAGTTTAAGGAGGCTTATTTGAGTTTCACCCATTATTAAAGTCTGATTATAGTTCAGTTGCGCCCTTTTTAATTATGTCTTAATTGGACTTGGAGGACTTATTTAGTGTTATATCTTTATTATTTTTTGAGAATAATTAACAACTTATTTGCGCGTACTCTCAGCTTTCGAGTCTGCAGAGTTTACCCGAGAGTCTTTTCCACGCGGCGCTTGACGGTTTCACGAAACCTTAAAACCCTCAGAGCTTGGGCACTTGCCCCGAGTACTCTCGTCAAATAGTCAATTGGACATAATATTCAATATGTGAAGTGGTCTGTACAACCCCGTATCCAGCGAGTGGGGTCTCCAGGATCTAAACCGGCCGGCTCTCTTTTCTCAAGTCTCGGCTAAGCATCAAGGGGAGCCAGAGCTCGGCAGCCTCCAACTCACCCAGGAGAGCCCGGCTAGTGGCACATGAGTAGGGCCAGCCGGGCCCGCACTCGCCGGGAGGTGAGTAGAAGCGCTGAGTACCAGCCAGTCCAGACAGAGCCGTTCCGCCTTGGTGATTGAGAGAAGCCTGCCCAGTACATTTAGTTCATCGAACTGAGCTCGGCATTCGTCAAACGGAACTCAGTGTTCGTCGAGCTATTGGCCTTTCGTCGAGTCCCAGGCCGCTCGTCGAGTTCTGACCGCTGAACAAACTCGCGGCATGCGAGCAAGATAGTCCGAACCCGTACTCGCCAAAGGCCGAGCGGAGGTGGCGAGTGCCAGCTCCATCGAGCACTCGCCGCCCTTGCCGAGCAGAGGTTTTTGAGGGCTACTCGCCCATTGATATGTGAGGTATTTTTATCATTTTGCCCCCGCTGGCCTGCCCATAGCCTGCTAAAATAGCGGAGTTACACTGTTGGCAGACCTGGTTGGGCTGCACATAGCTGTTCAAAACAACGGAGGTTGGCTATTTGCAGGCCGTTTTCAGAAATCTATAAATAAGACCCAAGGGGTACCTCAGAAGGCATGCTCACTTATTCCCTAGTCTTCTAGCGCTTTCTGAGGTAGCCTTAGCTCGGCCTTTGGCTAAGGAGGGGAAACACTCTAAGATCTTCCGGGTGTGTGGTGGGACCTCCACGCCGAGTCCTTGGGTCGGTTTCCCTTTGTCATTTGGCTTGTAGGAGAGAAGTAGGTGTGCGATCACCCCTTCCCCAAGGGTGAACTCCACAAGAGACCGAGTTTTCGGTTTCAACATTTTGGTGTGGTGAGCGTGGAGAGTGGTCAGCATAGAAAATCTTCGGCAGGCTCGATGACAGGAGAAGGACAAGCCTCGGACAGGTCCAACTCGCCGCCCTCACCACCTCTAGCCACGGTGGGGATGTTCGAAGACTTCAGACATGAGGTACTCAGCCTCGTCAAGTGCGCACTCAACGCGCGGGCCGAGTGCTTGACTCAAGCAGTCCCTATCATTACCTCCCCGTCTCTAGGCGAGGATGCTCCCGATAGGCGAGCTGGGAAGGTGGTCACCGAGGAAGGAAGGGGATGCGAGTTACCTGGGCGCGTGCTCTTCCCCGACTCGGCAAGCGGAGGCCGCTTCGGTGAGATGGGTGCGCGAGATCCTTCAGCTCGCCCAGCGGGGGAGGCAGCCCCTTCAGCGAGTTGGTTTTTTCTGCCCCAGTTCTAGAGGGTTTCAGGGAGCCAGAGATGTCCTACTACACCAGGAAGAAGGACCCGATCCAGTATGTTTAGTGGTTTGAAGACGTGGTTTCGATCCGGTAAATGTCGGATGGCTTCAAGTGCCGGCTCTTCGCGATCACCCTTAAGGAAAAGGCATGGGAGTGGTTTCACCAGTTGCCGGCCAGCTCCAATTACTGCTTCGAGGACCTGCAGCAGGGATTCATGTTGAGATTCACCACCTTGAAGAGGAGGAAGAAGGAGTCGGAGCCCTTATTTCACATCAAGCAGAGAGTGAATGAGACGTTGGGGAGTTACGTCTACCGGTTTCAGGAGGAGGTCACCCAAGTCCAGGAGATGCCAAGCCATAGCCTGATGATGGCCTTCACCCTAGGGTTGCAACAGGGTTTCTTTAGGATGGAGCTGAAGAGAGTGTCTCCCCTCTCCTACGAGGAGCTTATGGATAGGGTGGTAAGAGAAGTCGACAGGGAGGCGCCGAATCCGGAGTTTGCCCAGAAGTTGGCCAGGTGGGTCACGAAGGAAGATAAGGAGCCGAGAGGCGGCAGGGTGTAGGATAAGAGGAGAGCCGAACCCCGGCGACGGAACAAATGCAACTTCAAAGGTAGTAGCAGCCCAGGTCGGGGAGTCAGGAGCCAGACCGTCGATTGGGCTGGAGGCCCAAGTGGCAAGACCAGGGGCCACGAAGAGGTTACTAGGGAAGGGACCACCACCAGGGTGGCCAGGATCAGTTCTACCCCCCGGGTTGGAGGCAGGCGCAAGAACTTCCACTCCCCGATCAAAATCAGGCTATGGACATAGCCATGGGGGAGAGGAGGAGAGCGGCGAGAAGGAGGAGAAGACAAGTCAGGGTGAAGTTGCCCTACTGCGAATTCCACCAAGAGGAAGGGCATGCCACGACCACGTGCCCGAAGTTCCTTGAGATGAGAGGGAACATGGAGCAATTTCAGCAATAGGGGTGCCAGGAGGTGAGGATTGAAGAGGTCCTGCCTCGGCCAGAGGAGGACCGATGTGAAGACCGGGCAGACGTCGCGACACGAGGAGGGATCAGAGTGATCCATGGGGTGGTGGGGGTTGAGGCCTCTCGGAAGGCGAGCATCCACACCCTGTACCGTCAGAGCGTTGGCTCCACATCCCAGACCCCACCCCCGGAATAGAAGATTACTTTCTCGAGGAAGGACATGCCAGATCATGAGGATCCCTTCTGCGATGCGCTGGTCATCCAAACGGCCATCGAGAATTTCACCGTCTCCCAGATCCTCTTTGACAATGGGAGCTCCGTCAACGTCATCTTCAAGAAGGCGTTCGACGCGATGAAGGTGGAGGCAAAGAGGGTGCTGGCTTCAGATGGCCCCTTATTTGGGTTCTCAGGGGAGAGGAAGGAGGTAGAAGGAGTGGGGCTCCATGTCACCCTGGGGTGGGGGGTGGGGGCAGTCCCGGAACTATAGATATGTCATCGTGGATGCCCTGAGTAGCTACAACGCCATCTTCGAAAGGCCCCTCATCAGCGCCTTCCACTACATCCCCTCATCCTTCCACCAATGCCTGAATTTCAATGTCGAGGGGATCCAGGTCCGGGCCCGGGGTGACCCCAAAGTAGCGCAGGAGTGCAATGTCACTGCCGTGAACTCTATCTCCTGGCAGGAAGGGGCCGAGGAGATGGAGCGGAGAATGGAGGAGGCAGAGTAGGAGGCTGGCAGAGAGGAGATGGAGGTGTAGAGCTGCACCGAGGTAGAGGTGGCAGGAGGAAACAGGAAGGAGTTGGCCGAGGAAATGGCCATGGAGGAAGAGGTGGAAGCGGAGGTTCTTGTCCTGGAGGAGAGGGACGTAGGAGAATGGGGAGAGCAGTCTAGGCTGGAGGCTGCAGAAGAGGTGGTGGAGATGGAGGTTCTCACCCTTGGAGGTAGGGAGGAGAATGTTCGCGTCAGCGGGAGGCTGACCCCGGAGGCTCTGGGCAGGATGCTGATAGGCATCCAAAAGAATGTGGAAATCTTCGCATAGAGCGCATCGGAGATGCTAGGGGTTGACGCGGACATGGCTTTCTACCGCCTCAACCTGGACCCGGGAGTACGCCCCGTCTAGCAGAAGAAGAGTTCTACCGCGGACAAGGTAGCCGAGCCCATCAAGGAGGAGGTCGCCAAACTCCTCAGGACCGGTTTTGTATCCGAAATACGATACCCCAACTGGGTCTCCAATGATGTTATGGTTAAAAAAGGAGACGGTCAGTGGCGTATGTGTATTGATTTTTCTTTACTTAATAAATCATGCCCTAAGAACTATTATCCCCTGCCTCAGATCGACACATTGGTTGACTCAGCCGTCGGTTTTCCTGTAATGAGTTTCTTAGATGCATTTTCAGGTTACCACCAGATCAGGATGCACCCCCCAGACATCAAGGATGTCTCGTTCATCATGTGGGATGGGTGCTACTCCTACAAAATGATGCCCTTTGGGCTGAAGAATGCAGGGGAGACATACCAGAAGATGATGGATAAGGTTTCCTAGAGCAGAAGGGGAGGAACCTCGAGGTGTACGTAGACGATCTCATGATCAAGAGTCGGGACGTGGACTCTCACCTTCAGGACCTGGATGAAACCTTCGCCACCCTGCACAAATATAAGATGCGGCTGAATCCACTGAAATGCATCTTCGGGGCCAGTAGGGGGAAGTTCCCGCGGGGGTCGAGCCAAATCCTGACAAGGTCAAGGCCATCATCGAGCTGGGGTCACCGTGGAATGCTAAATAGGTGCATCGATTAACAAGAAAGCTGGCAGGATTGAGCAGGTTCCTTTTTCGGGCTGGGGAGAAGTGCTCCCCCTTGTTCAAGATACTAATGGGGAGCCAAAAATTTGAGTGGACCAAGGAATGCGAGGTGGAATTCCAAGCTGAATAGGCAGTTGACCAAGGCTCCGCTGCTCCAAGGGTCGAAGGAAGAGGAAGACCTATACTTGTATCTCGGGGTCGGAGCAGAGGTCTTGAGATCTGTCCTAGTTTGTGAAGAGGGGAAGAGGCAGCTCCCCATATACTATGTGAGTCGAGTTCTGAGGAAGGCCGAACTTCGATATCCAATCTTGGAAAAGCTGGCCTTCGCTTTAATCATCTCGGCCCCGAGGCTTCGGCCCTACTTCCAGGTGCACTCCATCCGAGTGGTGACTGACCTTCCCCTCCGCAACATCTTCAAGGGGGTGGAGCATTTGGGCAGACTAGAAAAATGGTCGGTAGAGCTAAGCGAGGTCGACATCTCCTTCGTCCCCCGCCTCTCGATCAAGGCCGAAGCAATGGCCGACTTTTTGGCCGACTACATGGTCAAGGTGGCAGAGGAGGAGCTCACTCATCCGGCTTCGTGAAAGGTAAAGGTGGACGACGCCTCATGGACACATTCCTTGGGGGTAGGGGTAATCATGGAAACCCCCCAAGGGGCGAGGATTGAGCAAACAATGGTGGTGCACTTCCCCATCACTAACAACCAGGCCGAGTATGAGGCCGTAATAGCAGGGCTGCGCCTGCCTAGGGAACTGGGGGTGCTAGACGTGGAGGTCCTCACTGACTCTATGGTGGTGGCTTCCCAGATCAACGGAGAATTCGAGGTGAGGGAACCTATCCTCCAACTATACTTAGCAAAAGTGAAGGAGGTCATCGACACGTTTCAGACCTTCTCCATCTGACACGTGCCCAGACAAGAAAATGAGCAAGTCGATCAGCTGTCGAAGCATGGCCCTCGGATGGGGGGGGGGGGGTACCATCATTGATCTATTTCGCCCTTCCATTGAAGAGGGAGAGCTGATAGAAGTGGATCAACACCCCTCGTAGATGGACCAATTCACGTCCTTCCTCTCCACAGGGGACTATCCGGAGGGGATGGACACGAATAAGTTCAGATAAAAATCGGCATATTATCTCATCCAGGATGGACAATTGTATAGGAAGAATCTCTCAGGGATGTTGGCTCATGGTGTGGCCGAGAGTGAGCTGCACAGAATCTTGAAAGAATTCCACTCCGGGGAGTGTGGGAGTCACTCAGGGATTCGGACCCTGGAAGGGAGAATCCTCAGACAAGGGTATTTCTAGCCAAACTTGGGCCGCAATGCCGCAGAATTAACAAAGAGGTGCCACAAATACCAGATGTTTGCCCTCCTCAAACTGCAAACCTTCTCAACGCCTCAAGAGTATCATGGCCGCTTGGCCCTTTGAAATTTGGGGAATGGACTTCGTTGGGCCATTCCCCCAGGCCAGCGGGCAGAGAAGGTTCCTGCTAGTAATGATTTACTATTTTTCTAAGTGGCTGGAAGTGAGGGCACTGGCCAAAGTGATTTCCCAGTTCATTAGAAATTTTATTTGGGGGGAGATCATCTGCTGCCATGGGTTGTTGCAGGTCATCGTCAAGGACAATGTGCCATAGTTTGCCAGCGCGGAATTCACTAGCTTCTGCAAGCAGCTCAGAATTGACCTCAAGTTTTTCTCAGTCCACCACCCCAGGAGCAACGTGCAGGTAGAGGCCGCGAATAAGAATATTGTGAATCTCTTGAAGAAGAAAGTAGAAAACCTGAAAGGGAGCTGGGTGGAGCAGCTTCCCTCGGTCCTCTGGGCCCTGAGGACCACCCCCAACATAGCCACAGGGGAGACCACTTTGAAGCTCTCCCATGGATGCGAGGCAGTACTCCCCGTAGAATTTGAAGTTCAAACACCTCGGGTGATCAAGGCAGAGGAAGGTAGAGAAGAATGACAGGCCGAGAACAAGGAGGAGCTGCGACTCTCCCTTGACATGGTGGAGGAGCTGCGCTACCTCTCCGTCATCCGATGGGAAGAAGTGAAGAGGAGAATGGCCAAGTACTTTGACAAGCACGTCAGAGTCAAACAATTTGCGGAGGGGGACTTGGTCTTGAAAAAGGTGGATGTAGCGGGAAAATCAACAACCATGGGGAAGCTCAACCCCAACTGGGAATGTCCATACATTGTAAAAGAAACATTAAGATCAGGAGGGTATTGCCTCCAAAATGTGGAGGAAGAGACCCTAAGTCTCACCTGGAGCGGTGATGACTTGAAACGTTTTTATCCTTGACATATGTAAGTAATGTGTTGTTCTTAATAAAACTTTTTTATGTGCTAATCTTGCTGTAGTAACTCGTATGAGAGGGTGAAGTGTTCATTTGATAGACCCCGAGCAGATCCCGCTGCCAGGCTCTCACTTAACTGACAGGGTTGGATGTCACTCGATGGTGTCTACCCAGACCCCGAGCAGATCCCGCTTCTAGGCTCTCACTTAGGTGGCAGGGCTGGATATTACACGATGGTGTCTACCCAAATGCCGAGCAGATCCTGCTGCCATGCTCTCACTTAGCTGATAGGGCTGGATGTCACTCGATGGCGTCTATCCAAACCCCGAGCAGATCCCGCTTCCAGGCTCTTACTGAGCTGGCAGGGCTGGATGTCACTCGATGGTGTCTACCCAGATCCCGAGCAGATCCCGCTGCAAGGCTCTCACTCAGCTGGCATGGCTAGATGTCACTCGATGATGTCTACCTAGACCCCAAGCAGCTTCCGCTGCCAAGCTCTCACTTAGCTGGCAGGGCTGGATGTCACTCGATGGCGTCTACCCGTACCCCGAGCAGATGCCGCTGCTAGGCTCTCATTTAGCTGGTAGGGCTGGATGTCAATCGATGGTGTCTACCCAGACCCCGAACAGATCCTGCTGTCAGGCTCTCACTCAGCTGACAGAGCTGGATGTCACTCGATGGTGTCTACCCGGACCCCGAGCAGATCCCGCTTCCAGGCTCTCACTTAGCTGACAGGGCTGAATGTCACTCGATGGCGTCTACCCGGACCCCGAGCAGATTCCGCTGCCAGGCTCTCACTTAGCTTGTAGGGCTGGATGTCACTCGATGCTGTCTACCTAGACCCCGAGCAGATCCCGCTGTCAGGCTCTCACCTAGCTGGCAGGACTGGATGTCACTCGACGGTGTCTACCCGGACCCCGAGCATATCTCATTGTCAGACTCTCACTTAGCTGGCAGGGTTAGATTTCACTCGATGGTGTCTACCAGGACCCCGATCAGATCCCGCTGTCAGGCTCTCACTTAGCTTGCATGACTGGATGTCACTCGATGGTGTCTACCCAAACACCGAGCAGATCCTACTGTCTGGCTCTCAAATATCTGGCAGGGCTGGATGTACTTGAGGAAGTCCTATACTCTCCAGATATTAAGAAGTTTGGCCTTTATAAAAACAGAAAGAGAAAAATCTTCACAGGCTTATCGGGACTCGCGAGCCCAGCTCGGCAGAGGGGTGACGAGCCGTCCTTGGCTCCCACCGAGGAAGGCAGGCTCCGTGTTGAGACTATATTAGCCAGCATGACACGTGTGTGTGGGACCGCATGTTTGGGCTTTACCCATCGCGTTCCTGGTCTGGGTGTTGACCCCAGTGGGCCCCCTTGTGTGGCGGAATATCCCCACAGTCCTGTGGTTGGGGTTAGTCCCACATCGCCTGCAGACTTCTCCCCTTTGTGTTCATGTACCCCGCCACCCTTCATCTCAACACCTGGGTTTTGAGATGAAATAATGGGTTGGCGGGTTCTAACTTGGTATCAGAGCAAGGTTGTCCTGCTGCGGGGGTGTGTTGAGACTATATTAGCCAGCAGGACACGTGTGTGTGGGACCGCATGTTTGGGCTTTATCCATCGCGTTCCTGGTCTGGGTGTTGACCCCGGTGGGCCCCCTTGTGTGGCGGAATATCCCCGCGGTCCTGTGGTTGGGGTTAGTCCCACATCGCCTGCAGACTTCTCCCCTTTGTGTTCATGTACCCCGCCACCCTTCATCTCAACACCTGGGTTTTGAGATGAAATAATGGGTTGTTCTCCTCTTCCAGCCCGGCAGTGCGAGACTGCAACTCCTTAGCGGTCTTGGTATCCTGAAGAAGAGAAAGGAAGCAGTGCAGTTGGGTATGAGAGGTTGGCTAAGGCGCCTCTTATAAAGGAGGTCCCGGGATCAAGCCCCGGGCCTCAACAACCTACCCGGCCTTTACCCAAAATGTGGGACCCCGGGAGATTTGGTTGGGGATGCCTTGCCATTCGAATGCAGTCGGCCAGGACCGGGCCTTTACCCAAAATGTGTGGGACCCCCGGCCTGGTTTCTAACACTCCGGCATGGCACTTCACCACCCTTCAGTTTTACTTGAGAATGTTTTGGCGATTTTTGGTTCCACATTGGTGAAAAAATAGGCAACTCGCGAGCGAGCAGGGGGGTGGTGTGCCCAGTGCGGCGAATAGTCCACCCCCGGATCGTCTAGGGTTGGTGAGCTCTCAAGGTCTACTCTTGGGAATGAGTCCTAACATCCACCCTAATGGTAAGATCTATCCTTGTGAGGTCGCCCGAGGAGGAAAGCTGGCAAGCAAAAACGTCACAACAGGGAAGCCCAGAAAAAGATATAAAAAAGGGGGGTAAAGACAAAATTCATATCAAAACTATCTTCAATTATATAATGTTAATTAGAAGGGGAGCTTGGCTAGGCGAGATTACAAAAAAAAGAGAAAAAGAAATCAGCTTCCCCCCCCCCCCCCCCCCCCCCCCCCCCCCCCCCCCCGCCGAACTGGCGATCTTCACACCCTCCAGCGGACATATCATCCTGGAAGCCCTTCCCGAAGAGCAAGTCGATGTTGTACTCCTTCTCACTAGGAGGCGTCGCCAGGAACAGGCTCGACATGATGTCCCAGGCCATGATCTCCTCATGGTGCTCCATCAGCACACCCACGTCCTTCATCATTTGAAGGGTGCATTCAGCGAACTCGATTGAATTGACCCGCATCCTCTCAGCGACGTTGGCCTCACCAAAGATCTTTGGGCTCTTGTACTGGAAGGTGGGCTCGTTGTTGCCCTGGGGAAAGAAGATTTGCACTTGACGGCAGACCACGCGATGGAGGCCCTTGTTCTACTCGTTTAGCGCCTTGTTCTCCCCCTCCACCATGGCAAGGCGGGCGCGCAGCTGGTTGTTCTCCTCTTCCAGCCCGGCAGTGCGAGACTGCAACTCCTTAGCGGTCTTGGTATCCTGAAGAAGAGAAAGGAAGCACGTTTATGAAAGGACAGAAAATTCTAAGTCAAGAGTGGAGGAAGCAGCCTGATGCATACCAATCTGTCGGCAGCTTGGGAGAGTAAGTTCTCGGCGATGCCGAGTTGCCTCGCTAGGTCGACAGCCTTGTCCTTGGAGATGTCGCATGCCTGCTCAGCTTTCTGAAGGTGGTTGCATAGGTTGAAGCTGCAGTGGATCATCATATGATGATCCTCCATGGATTGCATATGGGCCTGCATGCCTTCATGGCCGAGCTGCCGCAGGGCCATGTCCTTGTAGGCCTCGACGTCCTCGCAGCCATAAAGTCTGAAGCCGAGCATATAGGCATGACCGGTGGAGAGCTCATGGTCGACCCAAGAAGGGTGAAGGGTGGAGATGGAGACTCAGTGGGCTTGCTCGTCCCACTGGACCATAGTGATGGATCCCTAGTTAGATTTGGGCTAGGTTCACTAAGCTAGGATGTTTAACCCAACATGTATAGCCAGGGTCATGTATGAGTCCTATAGTCTAGGCCATGTCCTTAGAGTCAACACTGCTTGGACCAGCCATCAACAGACTGCAGAAGACTCAAGACTTAGAGAAATTTTCAAAGACTCATAAAATGAGTTCGACATTCGTCGAACTCAGGTCGATGAAAGTCATGCTCAGCTCGACGAACTTAGAGAAAATACTCTGAGCTAAGCTCGATGAACTTGAATCTCAGGTCGACGAATTCCAGAGTATACTTCAACATTCCAAGTCCAGAATTCTTCACACTTAACTCCACTCGATGAACTTAGTTCTCAGGTCGACGAACTTAGTTCCCAGGTTGACGATCTCTGGGTATTCTACTTTAACATCTTAATCTAGAAACTTCTAAGTATTCTAAGTCCAAGATCACACTCCAGTCGACGAATTTACCTTCTCAGCTCGACGAACTTAGACCACAGTCTTGACAAGATTTATCAAGTAGCAGTTAGAAGCTCTCAGCTCGACGAAACTAGTTCTCAGGTCGACGAACCCAGTTCTGAGGTCGATGATTTCTGGACACGTTACTTAAACATTCTTAAGTCTAAGAAACATGGAATTCTGTTATTCAGTCGACGAATTTATATTCTCAGCTCGACGATCTTGATGCACAGAGTTGGCAAGGTTACAGAGAAAGCAGTTCTGTCCTCAGGTCGACGATCTTGGATCTCAGCTCGACGAACAAATTTTATCTGGTCGACGAACTTGACTTCTCTGCTCGACGAACTCTAGACACAGTTCGACGAATTTTGTTCTCTGCTCAACAAATTCTATAGAGTTCTAGACTTAGAAATTTCCCTCCCTCTGTTCCTTTTTTATTGCAATAATTCCTGAGTAATCAATGCTTAAATATTCTCTGAATATTACCGTTAGAAGCAAGAATTGATTACGGTCTTCATCAGGATTATTGCTTGCCGTTTTTCCATGTGACAGTTGGGAAAATCAATCAATGCAAATATTCTCCAGGATGTCCGCATTAAATGAAGGAAGAAATTCAAATTCAGAAGGAAGATTACACAGAAATATAAAAAGGATTTTTATTTTTCTTCCCCAAGCAGAAGAGACAACAACACAGTGAATAGGCTTTTCTTCTTCCTTCTCGTCTGAAGACAGAGAAAAAATACACAGGGAAATAACACAGAAAAACCAGAAGCCCTAGACCAGAGAAAAAACAGCAAGCTGAAGAAGAAGAAGAACAACCATTTAAATCAAGAGTCTTCTTCTGTCTTCATCTCAGGATTCTTTAGAGGACAACAAATATTCTATCTGTCAAAGAAGTTCCTGGATACTATTTGGTCAAAGCTGAAAAACCAAAGACCTACTCACCCTGTAGCAAGGCTCAAATCAACCTGAGTTCAATATCTCAGGGGGTGCTTTTGCTAACATCAAGATCCATTAAAATCTTCTCAGTTGTATTTGAGAAATAGAAGACATAATAACTCTCTCATCCCCCACTGTATAAAGGGTTCTTAACTCCCTTCAAAAGTTATTCCTGCTTGCAAGTCACCTGACCAAAAGACTTGAGCATTGGTTTTTGAGCACCTGATCAAAAGCTCATTAGTGGCATTCACCTGATCAAAAACCTGAGTGGATTCCTACCAGGGTGGTAGAAGAGTGGAGGTACCGAAGTTTTGGGGAACCACTATAAAATTCTTGTGTTGTCTGGATGCACTTTTTCTTTTGTTCTTGTTGTGGCTGTGTGGCTTAGGTTTGCTGTGTTTGTGACATGTTGTGCTAGATTACTTTATCTTAGGTTGTTTTTATTTACAGCAAAACGTTTTAAGTTTTCAAGATACTCTATTCACCCCCACACCTCTAGAGTATTTCAGATCTAACCCTTACTTTCAATTGGTATCAGAGCAAGGTTCCTTTGGTTGTACAAGCTAACCCTTGAACCAAAAGATCCTGAGTTAGATCTGAGTTTTATTTCTATTAGATATATATTCACAGCATGACACAGAACAAATATTATGCAAGCACCAGACCTCCAGTATGCAACTTAAACATGTTTGCCATCTGGAAGGCATGAATAAAGTTATATATGAATTCTATTGACGAGGATATCTACAATTCCATCTTAACAGGTCCTCCTCAAGCTACTGCCTCTACATCTACAGAAGGTTCAAGCACCAATGCAGTTCCACCACCTGAGTGGACTGAAGCCCAAAAGAAAGCTAAAGTTGCTGATGCCAAGGCCATGAACATTCTGGCCCAAACAATGTCAGATGACATCTTCCAGAAAGTGGCTGAATGCACATCAGCCAAGGCCATTTGGGATTCCCATAATCAAATGGTGGCTGGATCTGCTAATGAAAGAAAAGACAAAAGATCCAATCTCATATCACAATATGAGAACTTCAAGAAGGAGGATGCATAATCTATAGCAGATATGTACAACAGGCTGAGCTCAATCATCAATGAGCTGAAGACCTTGGACAAGGACATCATCCTCACTGAGGTGAATGATAAAATATTTATGTGCTTCCTAAGCTCGTGGGATTCATGGATCTGGCCAATCAAGGAGGCCAGAAGCCTAAATGAGATTTCTACAGAATCTCTTTTAGGAAAGCTCAAATCTTATGAGCAGCTCATCAAATCCAGAGGAGCAGCAAAGCAAAGAACACCTCCACCAGCCAGGAAGGAACACAACCTAGCATTCAAGGCTGTTGAAGAATCTGAAGCCTCAGTAGTGAATGAAGGGTTAATGAGTCTCCTAGCCAAAAGATTTTACAAGATGACAAGGAAGGACTTTAGAAGAAAGTCATCCAAACAGAATGACAAGCCAAGGTATGACAAAACCCCTACTAAAGAGGTGGTTTGCTTTGCTTGCAGGAAACCTGGACACTTCATCTCAGAGTGTCCAGAGAATCAGAAGAAAGAGAAAAGAAGAGAGAAGGATACAAGAAGACAACAAAGTTCAAGACCTTCCTCCAACAAATATAAAAAGAAGGAGAAAGACTTTATAGCTGAATCCTAGAGTGAAACTGAGGATGAATCCACATCCTCCTGCTCTAGTGAAGATGCAGAAGAGGCAAGGGCCAAGGAAGTATGCCTCATGGCCATTGATGCCTCCAGAAGTCAATCAGAAGAAGGAGATTCTGAAAATGAAGAAGCTTTAGAAACAGAAGCTGATCACGTACTTTTATCTTTTGACTATAATTATGATGCTTTCAAATTTGAATTTAAAACTATGTGTATTGATTTAATAAATTCTGAAAAAGAAATCAAAACACTTAGGGAAAAATTAGCTAATCAAGAAATTCTGATTGCTGAAAACACTAGGTTCAATGAAGAATTAAATCTAACTAATGAACAAATTAACTCCTTAAAAACAGAGCTATGTGAGGCTAAACAACTTGAGGAATCTCTCAATGGGAGAAGCCTTAAGCTGATGGACATCACAAGCACAGTTAATGCCAGACTAAATGACAAACTAGGCTTGGGTGCTTCATCAAGTTTACCCCCAATTCTCATGAAAAACATATTAACAACCCCCATAAAATTTGTAGCTGCTAAGGGTAAAGAAAAAAAAGATAGTAACAATCCCAATCAACTTGAAATTTAAATCAAAAATAAGGAAAGAAGAAATGACAAGAAAATTAATATGCAGAACAATATTCAGCATCTTTCGTCGAACTCAGATCGACGAAATGTGGCAAGTTCATCGAACTCAAGTCGACGAACGCTGAACGCAAATCTATATTGTTGAAGCCAAAAATGACCTCAATGGTAGTTCAAAACAGGGGTGCAGCCAACACCTACTTCTATCAAGCCTCAACCCTCGACTAGATTCAAAGGTCCCTGGTGTTGAAACTGATTCCTCGATCTCTCGTGGAGTTCGCCATTGGGGAAGGGGTGGTCTCGCACCTACTTCGATCCTGCAAGCAAAACAACAAAGAAGACGAGGTGACACAGACCCAAGGGCTCGGCGGGGGGGGGGGGGGGGGGGGGGGGGGTGGTCCCACCACAAACCCGGAAGATCTCAGAGCGCTTCCCCTCCTTAGCCAGAAGCCGAGCTAAGGTACCCTCAGAAAGCACTTGAAGATTGGAACAGGAGAGCACAGGGAAGAACCTCCTTTCTGGGGTACCCCTTGGGTCCTATTTATAGCTTTTGAAATCCGGACTGCCAATAACCAAAAGAACTGACCTGAAATTACCAGAAAACCCTTGGTTGGGTCTGCCAACAGCCAAACTCCGCTGTTTTGAAGGGCTATGGGCAGACCAGTGGGGGCAAAACAGTAAAAAGTACCTCATACATCCAGACGAGCTGGGGAGCTTTGACCACCTCGGCATGTTCTACTCGCCTACTGCTGCCGAGCTCCACTGCAAGGACGCGAGTTATGTCTCGCTCGGCATATGCCGAACTCGGGGTCGCCGATCGTCGATCTCTGGTCGACGGATGCCGAGCTCAGGCTCGCCCCCTTTACTGCCGAGCTCGCCTATTGTCCTCAGCCCGATCTGCCTAGACCCTGGTGACCTTGCTCGCCGGACACGAGGTTGTACACAATCCCCGCTCTTTTCGAGCTTGTCAAAGCTCGAAAAGAAACATCCAACCCCAAGTGTGCGGCGAGCGCTGGTTGGCGAGTTGGAGCGAATCTTCTGGTGGGGGCCACCTGCGGCTATATATATGTGCACCTGCCCACCTGCCTGACTCTTGCCATTCCCTCTGCTGCCCTTCCAAGATGCCTCTTCCTAAGGAGATCCAAGAGCGCATAGACCGAGCCCGCTAGGCCTCCGCGGCTTGCGTTGCCGCTCTGACGGCGGTCCCCGCGAAAGCTCCCCAAACCGATTCTGCCGAGCCCAGTTCCAAGAAGTCAAAGCCATTCCCTGAGGCGGCTGAGCCCATTTTCAACGACCTGAGGGCCACCCTGGCTCGCGAGACCGGCTCTTCCACCCGAACTATTCTTGAAAAGGATAGAGAGGTGGTCGTAGTTGGCGATGACCTGGACGGTCAACCAGATGGCGAGGGCGTCGCGCCGCAAGAGCCCACACCGCGAGGCGAGACCACGCTCGCCAACTCGCGATTCTCGGCACCGGACAGCCATCCCTGGGATCCGCCTCTTCTCTTTGGGATCCTGCCTGTGAGCTCGCAGAGGCCGAATTCGCCAGTGTGCACCTCCCCTCCTCGCCAAGCTGACGTGGTCGCGGGGGCGGGTCTGGGGACCATTCCCACCCCGGGATTCGAGCTCATCTCGCCGGGGGCTCGCGGCCCAGGTCGCGGGAAGGATCTGAGGTTCATACCTCCCCGCACTTCCCTCGATCTGCCGAGCTCGTCTGGTTAGTCTTGCTTGACTTCTTGCTCCATGAGTTTTTGCTCTCTTTTTGCTAATACCTGTCTTTACAGCTCTTACCAGTCAATCGGCTGCCGAGGAATCCTCGCGGGCAGCCCACTATTCTCCCCTCCCTTCCCCGAGCTCGCTGGACTCTTACCTGGGTCCTGAGGTGGATCAAGGCGAGTTGACGAGGAGGGAGGTCAAGCTCCTCAAAAAGTTGGTGTGCGGGCTGCGCGAGGTGTAGGGGGTCAACGAGACGCTGCAGTGCGACTACGAGCGTCTTGCTGACGAGGTGCACCGTGGCCAAGCTGGCGAGCTGATGTCCCCGTCCCGGCTCCTGGATGAGATAGACGACGGTCTCTCAGTTGCGCAGAGGAATTCCGGAAGGATCCACGAGCTGCTCCGCGCGCGGCAGCCTGGGGGGCGGGGGTCGCGAGGCCGGGGTAGGTAAGTGAGTGGCTCCTTTGCCGAGCTGACCGGCACTCGCATCCCGATGCCCTCCCTGCTTGCGCGCCCTGCTTTTTAAATCCCGAACTTTATTTCTGTAATAAGTAACTCTTAGAATATTCTTGATCATGTTACTTAAATAAAATTCTGCAATGTTCGACTTAGCCTTGGTTGGGATGCGCCGGAAGTCGGCGAGCTGGGGTGGCGAGCTGGGGTGGCGAGCTGGGGCAGCGAGCTGCGCTGATTGGATAGCCTGCCTCAGATTTCTTTTCCTATAAATAGCCCCCCTCACCTACCCCCGTACTGTGCCTTTATTGCTTTTTTCCCTTCTCCCTGTGCTTTTCCGTTTCCTGCTCGCACTCTACCCCTGCCTCCGCGAATCATGGGCAAGGCGAATCCAGATGCCGACGGCCGCTCCAAGTGCGCTCAGCACTTCACGGACTATTACTTCTTCGAGGGGCACACTAGCGAGGAGGAGCTCGCTGAGTTTGTGGCGGAGCGCATTCCGTCGTGCTTTGAGGCTCGCAGGCCAAAACAGGGGGAGGCCATCAATACCTTTTACGAGGATGAGCTCGCCTTCCCCCTTTCTCATTTTGAGGTGGTGTTACGCCTCCCCCTGTGGCCGGAGATCCGGCAGATCTTAAAATACTACGGAGCCATGCCCGCGCAGCTGAATTCCAACGCCATCGCGATGATTGTGGCGTTCGCGAGTTACCTCCGGCGGGAGAGGATCGAGTTCAACCTGACGGTGTTCAGGAAGCTCTTCTCCTACAAGGCGACGCCGGACGGGGTCGCCTACTTCGGTGGCTCTCTAATCAAAGTTCGCGAAATCGCGAACAAGCACCACACCTGGATGACCAAGATCGCCTTCATCAAGGGCGATCTCGACAACATCCCCTACTCGCCTCACCAGAAGGGCAAGGAGGTGTACCGCCCGCCGGCCGTGTTCGGCAATGACGCCGAACTCCACAAATACTTCCTCCACAAAGATTTCGAGTTCGCCTTCCTGCGGAGGGGCCTCGACGCGCTCCCCCCCCCGTTTTGCCCGGCGAAGGTATGCTTCCCTCCTCGTCTTGCCGAGTTCGCCTGACCGGCGAACTCGACATATCATCTGAATTCCTAACTTTTCGAAGTGTTTTCCTACAGGGGAGCGAATAATCCCCGTGAACTCGCTGTTCGCGGATCCGGGGCTCCATACCGACCCTCTTGCTCGCGAGAGGGCGGCGGCGGCCTGCCGAGATGAGGCGGCCCTCTCGCAACCCTCTTCCAGCAAGAGGCGACCTGAGGATGCGGGGTAGAACCCGCCATTCGGCCATCGACAAATGAAGAAGATGCGGAGAGCCCTGCTGGCTCCGCGGCGGCAACAACAACAGCCCCAAGTACATCAGCTCGTCGGCGACCCCTCCCGACGCGTCGCCGGAGAGCCCGCTGAAGGAGATAACCAGCAAGGGGCGGAAATGTGGCGAGGGCCCCTCTTCTACGGAGGCGATCTCCCATCCTCCATCGGCGAAGAGGGCCGCCCGCGAGCGCGCGCCGCTGAAGCAACACCCCCTCTTCAACTTCGGCGCGCGCTGGAAGGATTCGGCGGGCGAGCCCATGCTGCAGTGGGATGAGCTCGCTCAACGAGTCTCCGTCTCCACTCTGTACCCCTCCTGGCACGACCGCGAGCCTGCCACCGGTCACGCTTACGCCCTCGGCTTCGGCCTATATGGCCGGGAGGATGCCGAGGCCTACAAGAAGACGACCCTTCGGCATCTCGGCCATGAGGGCCTGCAGTCCCACATGCGGACCCTGGAGCTGCATCACATGCTGGCACGCCGCAGCTTTGCCCTCAGCCACCAACTCGAAAAGGCTGAGCAGGCTCGCGACCTCGCCAAGGATAAGGTCACCGATCAGGCGAGGCGGCTGGGCATAGCGGAGGGTCTACTCGCCCAAGCCGCCGGCGGGCTGGTAAGTGTCAAGCGCTGTTCTTCTTTTTTACTTAGAATATTTTGTGCTGCTGCTAAATGGACTCTTTTCCAGGATGCCAAGGCGGCGGGCGAGCTTCAGGCTCGCAACACCGAGCTAGGGGAGGAGGTCAGCCAGCTGCGCGCACTACTGGCCGCGGATGCCGAGGCTGCAGGGGAGCTCCAGCCTCGCAACGCTGAGCAGGGGGAGGAGATCGGCCAGCTGCGAGCACGTCTTGCCGAGTTGGAGGGCGCGAACACGAAGCTGAAGGGGGAGAATCAGAACCTCCTCAGCGAGGTGCGTCGCCAGGCGGAGATCTTCTTCCCGCCTCACGACACCGACCCCACCCTCCCCTATAAGAGCCCGCGGATCTTTGGCGAGGCTGACCTCGTAGAGAGATTGCGGATCAACTCCATCCAAGCCGCCGAGTGCACCCTCTAGATGATGAAGGTTTCTGGGGTGCTGGTTGAGGGCTGCGAGGGGATCTCGGCTCGGGACCTGATGCCGAGCCTATTCCCGGCAACGCCGCCCAGCGAGAAGGAAGACAGCCTGGACGCGATGTTTGGGAAAAGCCTCCAGGATCCTTCGGGCGACGGCGAGGACCAGTCCGGCGGAGGGGGCGAGGCCCGAGGGTAGTCTGTATTTTTTCTTTTTTGTTTCCTTTTTTGTTCACTCGCCGAGGCGAGCCCCCCTGTAATTACTTTTTGTAAACAATTAATGAAAGTTTTTGATCATACCCGTGACACTTCCTTTTCTTTTCTTTCTTTACTTTCTTTGTTGAGCTCTGAATATATGCGAGTGCTTCCCCACGCAACCTCGCCGAGACAGGTTCCGCGAGCAGGGTAGTTATGAGAGCGCGCCCGCGAGTTGATGTGTTATGAGAGCGCGCCCGCGAGTGGATGCGCTTCCCTACGCGACCATAACTCACACGCGAGCCATCCAGGTTGAACCCGAAAAAAAGGAAAATTTTCCAAGTCAATGGGCAAAGGGGTGAGGTGCCCCGGCCTGGCTCGCCCTCCTTTGGCGAGGCCCGGGTCCGCGACCTACTTGCCAATGCCGAGCCAGGAATGAAGAGTCCATACTCGCTCATGCAGAGTCCTCCAGCCTGGCTTGCCTTCCTTTTTGATCATGTCGAGATGGATTTGCCGAGCCCGAGCTCGCCTTGACAGAACCCTTTCCCCCTTGCTCCCTGGCACTGAGACTTTGATCTTTATTTGACGATTTCGAGGCCGACACCATCGAGTGACTTCCGGCCCTGTCAGCTAGGTGAGCCTGACAGCAGGATCTGCTCGAGGCTAAGGATGACACCGAGTGACTTCCGGCCCTGCCAGCTAGGTGAGAGCCTGACAGCGGAATCTTCTCGGGGTCCAAACACATTCCATCGAGTGACATCCGGCCCTGTCAGCTAGGTGAGAGCCTGACAGCGGGATCTGCTCGAGGCTAAGGATGACACCGAGTGACTTCCGGCCCTGCCAGCTAGATGAGAGCCTGGCAGCGGGATCTTCTCGGGGTCCAAACACATCCATCGAGTGACATCCGACCCTGTCAGCTAGGTGAGAGCCTGACAGCGGGATCTGCTCGAGGCTAAGGATGACACCGAGTGACTTCCGGCCCTGCCAGCTAGATGAGGGCCTGGCAGCGGGATCTTCTCGGGGTCCAAACACATTCCATCGAGTGACATCCGGCCCTGTCAGCTAGGTGAGAGCCTGACAGCGGGATCTGCTCGAGGCTAAGGATGACACCAAGTGACTTCCGGCCCTGCCAGCTAGATGAGGGCCTGGTAGCGGGATCTTCTCGGGATCCAAACACATTCCATCGAGTGACATCCGACCCTGTTAGCTAGGTGAGAGCCTAATAGCGGGATCTGCTCGAGGCTAAGGATGACACCGAGTGACTTCCGGCCCTGCCAGCTAGATGAGAGCCTGGCAGCGGGATCTTCTCGGGGTCCAAAATACATTCCATCGAGTGACATCCGCCCCTGTCAGCTAGGTGAGAGCCTGACAGCGGGATTTGCTCGAGGCTAAGGATGACACCGAGTGACTTCCGGCCCTGCCAGCTAGATGAGAGTCTGGCAGCGGGATCTTCTCGGGGTCCAAAATACATTCCATCGAGTGACATCCAGCCCTGTCAGCTAGGTGAGAGCCTGACAGCGGGATCTGCTCGAGGCTAAGGATGACACCGAGTGACTTCCGGCCCTGCCGGCTAGATGAGAGCCTGGCGGCGGGATATTCTCGGGGTCCAAAATACATTACATTCCTCTATACAGGCTAGCTGTGATAATACTAGAGAGTTGAAGAAATTTATTATAATCAAAGTGTCGCTTACATGCTTCAGGGGAAAAATCGTTTTAGGTCGTCACCACTCCAGGTGAGACTCAGGGTCTCACCCTCTACATTTTGGAGTCGATAGCCCCCTGACCTCAAGGCTTCCTTTACAATGAATGGTCCATGCCAGCTGGGATTGAGCTTCCCTACGGATGCTGACCTCCCTGCTGCATCCACCTTCTTCAGCACCAAGTCCCCTTCCACGAACTGCTTGACCCTGACATGCTTGTCAAAGTACTTGACCATTCTTCTTTTCACCTCCTCCTGCCGATAGCGAAAGGTCCCTCACCTCTTCCACCATGTCAAGGGAGAGCCTCAGTTCCTCCTCATTCTCCGCTTGCCATTCCTCACGGCCTTCTTTGGCCGCAACGACTCGCGGTGTTTGGACTTCGAATTCTACGGGGAGCACTGCCTCGTATCCATGGGAGAGTTTGAAGGGGGTCTCTCCCATAGCCGTGTTGGGGGTGGTCCTTAGGGCCCAAAGAACTGCTGGAAGCTGCTCCACCCAGCTCCCCTTCAAATTCTCCACCTTCTTATTGAGGAGGTTGACGATGATCTTGTTTGCGGCCTCCACCTGCCCGTTGCTCCTGGGGTGATGGACCGAGGCGAACCTGAGGTCGATTCCAACCTGTTCGCAGAAGCTGGTGAACTCGGCGCTGGCGAACTAGGGCCCGTTGTCCGTGATGATGGCTTGGGGCAGCCCATGGTGACAGATGATCTCCCCCCAAACAAAGTTCCTGATCACCTGGGAGGTCACCTTGGCCAGTGCCTTCACCTCCATCCACTTTGAGAAGTAGTTAATCATTACTAGGAGGAACCTTCTCTGACCGCTGGCTTGGGGGAATGGTGCAACCAAATCCATTCCCCAAATTGCGAAGGGCCATGGGGCCGTGATACTTCTGAGTCGCTGGGCCGGCTGTAGGTGGAGAGGGGCAAACAGCTGGCATTTATGACATCTTCTTGCGTACTCTGCGGCGTCTCGGCCCAGGGTGGGCCAGAAATACCCTTGTCTGACTATCCTCCCTTCCAGGGTCCGACTCCCGGAGTGACTCCCACATTCCCCGGAGTGGACTTCCTCCAAGATCCTCCGTACTTCTCCCTCGGTCACGCAGCGGGCTAGCATCCCTGAGAGGGTCTTCCTGTATAGCTGCCCGTCCTGGAGGAGGTAATATGCTGACTTGTGCCTCAGTTTCTTCTTATCTACCCCCTCCGGATACTCTCCCGTGGAGAGGAAAACCACAACTGGATACATCCACAAAGCTTGTTGATCAATTTCCATGAGCTCTCCTTCTTCGATGGAGGGGAGGAACAGGTCGACGATGGTTCCCCCACCTGGGGACCATGCTTCGCCAGCTGATCGGCTTGTTCATTCTCTTCCCTGGGCACGTGTCGGATGGTGAAAGTTTGAAAAGTGCCAATGACCCCTTTCACCTTGGCCAAGTACGATCGCAGGGTGGGCTCCCTTGCCTTGAACTCCCCGTTGATCTGGGAAGCCACTACCATGGAGTTAGTAAGGACCTCCACATCCGACACCCCCAGCTCCCTGGCCAGGCGTAGCCCTGCTATCACGGCCTCATACTCGGCCTGGTTTTTGGTAATGGGAAAGTGCACCACCACCGTCTGCTCAATTCGAGTCCCCTGAGGGCTTTCCAGGATTACCCCTACTCCCAGGGAATGCCTTCCCGAGGCACCATCCACCCTCACCTTCCAAGGAGTTGGGCGGGTGAGCTCTTCCTCCGCCACTTCAACCACGTAGTCGGCCAAGAAGTCGGCCATCACCTGAGCTTTGATCGAGAGCCGCGGAATGAAGGAGACGTCGAACTCGCTCAGCTCCACTGACCACTTAGCCAGCCTGCCTGAATGCACCACCCCCTCGAAGATGTTGCGGAGAGGATGGTCGGTCACCACTCGGATTGCGTGTGCTTAGAAGTAAGGTCGCAGCCTCTGAGCCAAGATGATCAGTGCGAAGGCTAGCTTCTCCAAAATCGGATACCTGAGCTCGGCCTTCCTCAGGACCCGACTCACGTAATAAATAGGGAGCTGCCTCTTCCCTTCTTCACGAACCAAGACGGAGCTCAAGGCCTCCGCCCCAACCCCGAGATATAAGAACAGGTCCTCCCCTTCCTTCGGCCCTTGGAGCAGCGGAGCCTGTGTCAACTGCACTTTGAGGGCCTGGAACGCCTCCTCGCACTCCTTGGTCCATTCAAACCTCTGACCACCCCTTAGCGTTTTGAAGAAGGGGGAGCACTTCTCCCCTGCCCGTGAAAGGAAGCGACTCAGCCCTACTAGCTTCCCCGTCAGCCGTTGGACCTCCTTTGCATTCCGCGGGGACCCCACCTCCAAGATAGCCTTGACCTTATCTGGATTCGGCTCGACCCCCGCGGGGGTGAGGAGGTGCCCTAGGAACTTTCCCCTGCTGGCCCCGAAGACACATTTCAGGGGGTTCAACCGCATCTTGTATTTGCGCAGGGTGGTGAAGGTCTCCTCCAGGTCCCGGAGGTGGGAGTCCACATCCCAACTTTTGATCATGAGGTCGTCTACATACACCTCCAAATTCCTCCCCCTCTGCTCCTTGAAGACCCTATCCATCATTTTCTGGTAGGTTGCTCCAGCATTCTTCAGCCCGAAGGGCATCATCTTGTAGCAGTAGCATCCATCCCCTGTGATGAACGAGACATCCTTGATGTCTGGGGGGTGCATCCTGATCTGATGATAACCTAAAAAAGCATCTAAAAAACTCATTACAGAATAACCAAAGGCTGAGTCAACCAGCGCGTCTATTCGAGGAAAAGGATAACAATCCTTAGGACAAGCTTTATTAAGTAAGGAAAAATCGATACACATCCTCCATCGGCCGTCTCCTTTTTTAACCATAACCACGTTGGAGACCCAGCCAGGGTACTGAATCTCAGACACGAAACCGGCCTTGAGGAGTTTCGCCACCTCCTCCCTGATGGGCTCCGCCAGCTTGTCCGCAGTGGACCTCTTCTTCTGCTGAACGGGGCGTGTTCCCGGGTCCAGGTTGAGGCGGTGGCAGGCCACATCTGCGTCAACCCCCGGCATCTCCGCGGCGTTCCAAGCGAAGATATCCACGTTCTTCTGGATGCACTCCAGCATCCTGCCTTGGTCCTCCAGGGTCAGCCCCCCGCTGACGCGGATCTTCTCCATCCTGCCACCCTCGGGTGAGCACCTCCAGCTCCACCACTTCCTCTGCTGCCTCCAGCCTGGATTGATCCCCCCATCCCTCGGCATCCCCTTCCTCCAGAACGGGGACCTCTACCTCCAACTCTCCTCCCACGGCCCTCACTTCGGCCACCTCCTCCAGATCTCCTCCTGCCACCTCCTCTGCGCAGTCCTTCACTTCCAGCACCTCCCCTCCTACTTCCTGCTCGACCTCCTCCATCCTTCTCCCCATCTCCCTGGCTCCCTCCTGCCAGGAGATGGTGTTCACCGCAGTGACATAACACTCCCGCGCCACCTTTGGGTCCCCCCTGACCCTGACATGGACCCCTTCAGCGTTGAACTTCAAGCACTGATGGAAAGATGAGGGGACGCAGCGGAAGGCGCTGATAAGGGGCCTCCCGAAGATGGCGATGTAGCTACTGGGGGCATCCACAATGACGAACTTGCAATTTTGGGACTGCCCCCCCCAAGGTGACATGGAGACCAACCCCTCCCTCTACTTCCTTCCTTTCTCCTGAAAACCCGAACAAGCGCCCGTCTGAGGCCAGCACCCTCTTAGCCTCCACTTTCATTGCGTCAAACGCCTTTTTGAAGACGACGTTGACAGAGCTCCCATTGTCCACGAGGATCCGAGAGACGGTGAAGTTCTCGATGACTGCATTAATGACCAGCGCATCGCAGAATGGGTCCTCGTGGTCCGGCATATCGCTCCTGGAGAAAGTGATCCTCTCCTCCGGGGGTGGGGTTTGGGATGTGGAGGCGACGCTTCGCCGGTACATGGTGTGGAGGCTTGCCTTGCGGGAGGCCTCGACCCTACTCCCCCGTGGATCACTCCGATCCCCCCTCGGGTTCCAACATCCACCCGGTATTCGCACTGATCCTCCTCCGCCCGAGGCAGGACCTCCTCGATCCTCACTTCTTGCCGTCCTCCCTGCTGCTGCTGCCGTTGTTGTTCCCGATTCCCTCTCATCTCAAGGAACTCCGGGGAGGTGGCTGTGGCATGCCCCTCTTCCTAATGGAAGTCGCAATAGGGCAGCTCCACCCTGACCTCCCTTCTCCTCCTCCTCATGATCCCCCTCCTTGCTCCCAAGGCTATGGCCATGGCCTCCTCCTGGTCGGGGAGCTGGGGCCTCTGGCCCTGCCTCCAGCCCGGAGGGTGGAACTGATCTTGCCTCCCTTGGTGGTGACCCCTTCCGTAGTACCCTCTCTGTGGCCCCTGCCCCTGCCACTCAAGTCTCCAGCCCAGCCGACGGTCGGGCTCCTGATGCCTCCACCTGCTTGCCACTAGAGCTGCCTTTGCTCCCTCTGCCTAGGCTCCCCTCTTCTTTCCTCCTGCGCCTTTCCTCCTCTCAACTCCTTCTCTTCCTCCGTGTCCCACCTGGCCAGCTTCCTTGCAAACTCCGGGTTCGACGCCTCCCCGTCGACTTCTCTTGCCGCCCTCTCCATCAACTCCTCCTAGGAGAGGGGGGGGGGGGGGACTCTCTTCAGCTCCATTTGGAAGAAACCCTGTTGCAGGCCCAGGGTAAAAGTCATCATCAGACTATGGCCCGGCATCTCCTGGACTTGAGTAACTTCCTCCTGGAATCGGTCCACATAGCTTCCCAACGTCTCGTTCACCCCCTGCTTTATGTGGAACAAGGAGTCGGAATCCTTATTCCTCCTCTTCGAGGTGGTGAATCTCAGCATGAACCCTCGGCGCAGGTCCTCGAAGCAGTAGATGGAGCTGGCCGGGAGCTGGTGGAACCACTCCCTTGCCCTCTCCCGGAGGGTGATAGCGAAGAGTCGGCATTTGAATCCGTCCGACATCTGACGGATGGAGACCGCATCCTCGAACCATTGGACATGCTGGACCGGGTCCCCCTTCCCTGTGTAGTAAGACATCTCGGGTTCCCTAAACCCATCTGAGACTGGAGCTGAGGAGACCAGCTCGCTAAAAGGACTGCCTCCCCCCACTAGGCGAGCTGGCGAGTCTCGCGAGCCCAGCTCGCCGAACCGGCCTCGGCTTGCCGAGCCGGGGAAGAGCTCGCGCCCTGGGAGCTCGCACCCCCGGCCTTCCTCGGCCACTTCCTTCCCAGCTCGCCGGCCGGGAGCGTCCTCGCCCAAAGAGGGGGCGGCCGCTATCTGGGCTGCCGGAGTCGAGCACTCGGCCCGCGCGCCGAGTGCGAACTTGACGAGGCCCAGCACCTCGTTCCTAAAGTCTTCCAACATCCCCACCTTTGCGAGAGGCGGGGGGGGGGGGGGGGGGGCGAGTTCTGCCTGTCAGATCCTTGTCCTCCTGTCATTGAACTCGCCGAAGCTTTTCTGCGCTGACCACTATCCACGCTCACCGCACCAAAATGTTGAAACCGATTCCTCGATCTCTCGTGGAGTTCGCCCTTGGGGAAGGGGTGGTCTTGCACCTACTTCGATCCTGCAAGCAAAACAACAAAGAAGACGAGGTGACACAGACCCAAGGGCTCGGCGGGGGAGGTCCCACCACAAACCCGGAAGATCTCAGAGCACTTCCCCTCCTTAGCCAGAAGCCGAGCTAAGGTACCCTCAGAAAGCACTTGAAGATTGGAACATGAGAGCACAGGGAAGAACCTCCTTTCTGGGGTACCCCCTGGGTCCTATTTATAGCTTTTGAAATCCGGACTGCCAATAACCAAAAGAACTGACCTGAAATTACCAGAAAACCCTTGGTTGGGTCTGCCAATAGCCAAACTCCGCTGTTTTGAAGGGCTATGGGTAGACTAGTGGGGACAAAACAGTAAAAAGTACCTCATACATCTAGGCGAGCTGGGGAGCTTTGACCACCTCGGCATGTTCTGCTGGCCTACTGCTGCCGAGCTCCACTGCGAGGACGCGAGTTGTGTCTCGTTCGGCATATGCCGAACTCGGGGTCGCCGATCGTCGATCTCTGGTCGACGGATGCCGAGCTCAGGCTCGCCCCCTATACTGCCGAGCTCGCCTATTGTCCTCAGCCCGATCTGCCTAGACCCTGGTGACCTTGCTCGCCGGACACGGGGTTGTACACCTGGACTGACCCAAAGCCTCAGCAGCGAGGTCCCACCTCACACCCGAAAGATCTCTGAGAGCTTCCCCTCCAAAGCCAAAAGCTGGGATAGGAGCTTCTCAGAAAGCACTGGAAGTTGGAAGATTATGAAAGCTTGCCTTCTAAGGAGCCCTTATGGGTCTATTTATAGCCTTTTGTTGACCTGAGATTACTGAAATACCCTTAGTTGGTCTGCCAATAGCCAAATCCCGTTGTTTATCCTGAGGGTATAGGGGTAATTTTACCTGAGGGTAATTAGGTCATTTTACCCAAGGCCCTGGGCCCCACTCGGCGAGAGCTCTGAGCCGAGAGCCTTCTGTCCAGAGCCCGGCGCAAGCGGTCTCGCCGGCTTATAAGCGAGAGCTCCTTCAAGACAGGAGCTTGGCGCAAGCGCAAGCGTTCCCTCCTACTTGGGCGAGAACTTTTTTGGGGCGGGAACTCCTCTGGCTAACCTAATTGTGACCGATGGTGCCTCCTGGTCTGACTCAGCGAATATGAGGTTGTACACAATCCCCGCTCTTTTTGAGCTAGCTCTGCGCTCGAAAAGACACATCCAACCCGTAAATATTCGCTGAGCATGTGTCAACGTCGGGGAATCGTTTGGTGGGCCGTACCGTGGCTATATATATATGTGCCGATAGACGGCCATAAAGCTGCCCTCAAATCGTCGTTCTTCGCCTGAGTTCTCGCCTCCTCTCGCGATGCATTCCAAGCGCGCCGACAAACCGCTTCCGCAGGATCTTCAAGACCGCATCGATGCGGCACAGGAGCGAGCCAAGGTTAACAACGCCTTGGTTGCTCCTGGCTGGCGAGAAAGTCGTCAGCCGCTGAGCCTTCTCAGCCAAAGAAGAAAAAGAGGAAAGCGAAGGTGGTCCAGCGAGACCTGCCTCACGAGAACAGGAGCACGCCTACTCCGACCCCAAGCCGCGCGGATGATCCCTCTCCGTAGAAGGTATGTCCGACTCGCTAATCATTGAAACCACTAGTTGCTTATGCGGGAGGACTTGTAGCTGACGCGATACTTCTCGCAGGAAACGTTTCCCGACGTCGTCAGGTCCCCGCGGGAACCTTTGGACCCATCATCTTGTCCTTCTGAGGACCAACCGTGGGTCTCGGAGGTCGCTCCTCCGTCTGACTCGAGAACTGCAGGTATATTTTCCATTCTCGCTCTTTACTCAAATCTCAGAATGCTGAATTATCTTCCCGCTACACCAGCTTCTGCCCAGCCGAGTCTCGCTACGCAGGAGAATGAAGTAAGGGTCGCTAATCGGCCTGCGCCCGCGATTGATTCCTCCCTACCGGCGGGAGGAATGGCTGTCGAATCATCCGCAGCTCCACAAGATGCCAGCCATCCCGCGGGGGAGGAGACCTCCCCCCCCCACTTCCGGCCAAGCCGGGATCACCACTCGCAAAATCTTCCCCCGGGAAAAGGGAAGCCGATCCACCCACTCTTTGGAACTGCGGGGGGGGGGGGGGGGGTGGTTGGCCTGCTCGCCTGCCGTCGGCCGGTGGTTCTCGCCATACTGCAGTTATGCGGTATGCTTATCACAATTGTCACTTAGCTCTCGCCATGACTGGAATTCTTTTGCCAGGGGATCCGAGCTCGCGGTCGGGAGCTGACGCAGAGGATGAGGAAGATGAAGAAGACGAAGACATAGAGGGGGAGGATGGCGAGAGCTCCTCCTTCCCTTCATCTGACGAGATAGAGGAAATCTTGACCAGTGCCTAGAGCGCTAAAAGACGGGGGAAGAAGGTTGCCGCTGTCCTATCGAAGCTTATCCGGCGGGAGCGGGCCCATGACTCCGCGACGAGAGAGTTCCGCCAGTCGGTGGAGAAGAGGCTGGAGGCTCTGGAGCGGGACTACTTCATCGACGAGACGGATCAGCCAGGCGGGCATACCGCCGGGACCTCTACCGAAAGGTGCATCGCGCGGATCCGAGATCTGTCTCGTCGGATCAACCTAGGATGCACCGCCTTGTCATCCTACGTCAACCCGCAGGCGCCATCGAGGACTAGGCAGCGGGAGCGAGGACGATGGCGGTGGGAACCCTACTGATTCGCGAGATCTCGCCCTTCCTTCCCCCGGCCTTCCCCTTCCCCAATGTACCCATATTTATTTTCATCCGTCTGTAGCTAATGACTGTTATTATTGCTGTTACCTTTTATTCAGCTCTCGCTTGGCGAGAGTAACTCCTGACTCTGTATTATTATTATTATTATATTTTTTTTATTCAGCTCTCGCGCGGCGAGAGTAACCCTGCTTCCGCTTGTTTTACTTGTCGCGTGTCATCTCGTAATGCTTGCGCTAATCATCTGTCAGTCAGTCACTATGAATCTTGGGCGGGAAACCGAGGCACCGCCGACTTAGGGCGTGATGGCTGTACCCCCGCCGCCTTTTTGGAAATAGTCATGATGATCACGGTTTTCTATAAATAGAGAAGTTCACCTACCATATTTATTTCTCCGATCCAAATCCCGTCTTTTCTCTTGTCGCTCTCGCGGTTTGCCAAAAGCTCCCGCTTGCTTCCGCTTCCTCCTCCCGTTCTCGTTGTTTTCGCTGTTCTCGCTCTCGCCTCTCTTCTGAAGACCTCGCCTACAACCTCTCAAACACGATGCTGGGCGGAAGCGAGGGACGTTCGAATTGCGCGGAAGCCTTCCAGAAGCATCTGTTCCCCTCCTGCAGCCTGACTATGGAGGAGTTCCAACTGACCCAGACTCGTTACGTTCCCGCTGGTTTCTCCGCGCGAAACCCCAGCAACCATGATAAAGTAAACAGTTCGGGGGAGGGGGAGCTCGCCATCCCCCTTGAGCACTTTGAGGTGGGCTTCCGCCTCGCCCTTTGGCCCGAGATGCGCCAGGCCCTCCGGTACTATGGAGTGGTTCCCGCGCAGTTGAATCCAAACTCGGTCGCGATCCTGGTTGCCTTCATCTGTTATATGCGATCCGAGAGGATCGAGTTCAGCCTTCCTATATTCCGGAAGCTGTTCACCTTCCATGCCAAGGGAGGGGTGGTCTTCTTTTCAGGTCAGCTGCTCAAGACCACCGGACTCGCCAACAAGCACCACCATTGGGGCGAGAAGTTCATCTTCGTTTCCGGTGACTTCGGGAACGTGCCTCTCGCGCCCATTCAATATGAGGATGCTGCTTACAAGCCGCCCTCCTTGGGCTCGTGCGAGAGCTCCCTCCTTGAGTTCTTCGGGACCAAGGATTTCGACGTCCAATTCCTCCGGCGGGGCTTTGACTCACTCCTCCCCGTGCCTCCGGGCGAAGGTTCGGTCTCGCCTGTCTTGTTATTCCCTTTCTAAGATTAGAATTGACTGTTGTCACTTCCGCAGGAGAGCGCGAGATCCCCCTGCACCAACCCTTCAACGAGGCTCGTGCTACCGAGAGCCAATCTCTGAGAGACCCGTTGGCTCTCGCAAAGGCCGCGGCTCAAGCTTGCCGGGACGAGCCGGCCCCGCTTCCTTCGACTGGCGCCTGGAAGCGAAAGCCCGGGGTCCCTCTGCCCCCACCACTCAAGAGGCCCAAGATAACTGCCGCCGAGAAGGGTAAAGACGTTGCGGTGCCACCCTCCCAACCTTCCGCTGCTGGCCGCTCCTTCGAAGAGATCTTGCAGGCCGCCAACGAGATCGCGGTTTCCAGGGGTGGTGCCGAGAAACCTGCCGAGAGCCCCCTGGCCCCTGGTGGAGTAGATGGCGAGGGAGCCACCGCCGAGACCTCCGCTCAGTCTACGCCTAGAGAGGTGTCGCGGGGTCACCGCAATTTTGGTCTCGGTACGAAGTGCCTAGATACGGAGAACAAGCCGCTGCTTCAGTGGGACCCTGACACCAACAGGGTCTCAATCTTGTCTCTCCTACCCAGCTGGGCGGAGCGAGATGAAGTCACCAGCGAGGCCTTCTCCTTGGGCTACGGACTCTACAACGGGAGAACACTGGCATGTATGACAAGATGAGCACCAGGCTCCTGGCCTATGACTCCACCCGGGCTCTGATGCGCGGGATGGAGCTTGCGCATATGTGTGCTCGCCGGAGCATCACCATCGACCGCAACTTCCAGGATATGTTCAAGGCCAGGGAGGAGGCGGTGGCTCAGGCGGCTGCCTTGAAGAAGGAGCTGGCAGACGCCAAGCAACAATTGTCTTCGAGCCGGACGGAAGAGGTAAGCGAACCCGTTCACGACACTCGCTCTCGCCACTGCATGTTTTAACTTCATTCTTTTCCTTTCATGCTAACCTCTCTCTATACAGGATTCCGCTCAGGACGTGGCGCTTCGCGCGGAGCTGGCCCAGGCGCGATACGAGAACGTCCTGCTGAGGGACCAGATACTGCGCCTGGAGGCGAATGCGCCCCCTCCACTGGATGAAAGGTTGAAAAGCCAATACTATTCCATCTACGACATCGATAAGCTCCGCCAGGCCAACGCGCAAGCCACCGTGAAGCTGACCCTGGAGACGCTGCTGGATGTCGGTTGCTTGGATGGGAGGGGCAAGACCATTACCGCGCATCAGCTCGTCCCCTGGCTCTTTGAGCCTGTCCCGAATCCGCCAGGCGCGCCTGATTCCCCGCCCTCGGATGTCCCGAAATACCCTGCTGCGGGTGGAGAGACATCCGGGGAGAGCTCAGGCGAGAGCTCTAGCGGTAGCTCAAGCGAGAGCTCTGAGGGGTACATCGTGTCTCCCTGAGGGGCCCCCTTTTCTTTCTTTTCTTTTCGCTTCATTGTAAAGAGCGAGATGCTCTAAACTTGTAATTACATTGAATAAATACATTGTAAATGTTTTGTATGTATTGTCCTTTTCTTTTTATTGCAAGTGCGCTTGATACAATTGTTGTGGCCGAGTGCTTCTTAAGCATGCTTCCGCTGAGGCCCCTGGCCTCCCTAGGGTAGTCTCCCTTAGTGACGGATAGGCGAGAACTTGTCGAAAGAGCCCAGGGCTTGGACGTTTCGTTCCCGCGTTCTGCCGAAAACCGTCTGCCAGTAATATGGCTCGCGGGCCATTTAAGACGAGGCCGCCCCCCTTTAGCTTGCGTGAAAGATTGTCTCTGAGATATCTGCAAAGAGAAAATACCAAACTAACAATTCATCAAGGCAAGTATACCTATCGAAATGCAGCTAGGGGACACAAGTGTCGTATTGAAATCCGGGAACAGTTGAGTAAGCTTACTCACACGAAATCTATTATTTTATCGATGGCAAAATAAGGTTTGGCTAAATGTACTAAAAGAAGAGAACTACTTGTATGAAAAGATAAAGAGAGCTAAAAGAGTGATTAACTTAAGCTTAGTAACGATGAAGGGAAAATGCACTCGATCAGAAATCACCTTGGCAAGAGTGGTTAGAAAAATACGATAAATAAACCTAAGCTAATTAGGGTAAAAGTCCTTGACCGTGGAGGTTCCATGAATATTGACACGCTTCCCTCGAAGGCCGTGCCTAACTGAGTTTAGGAAGGTCCGACCGACTTTCGCTTAAATCGGAGGCCTAAAACTCGCTTTACGCGGTGAACCCCTCTAATGGATTTTACTCCAATCCGGGAGATTTGAACGTCTGCCTCTCTCGAGGGGTGCGAACAACTCCCTTTACTCTTGAGTGCTCATTTCAAACTTTCGGCCTCTCGGCTAGCCCAGAATGAAAGCAAAGGTGGAGAGTATATATCGATAATATACCTCCAACCCGTGATAAATCAAGAGTAATTCAAAGCTAAACCCTAAAAAGAAAAGGTAAGATTCAAAGCATCATAACCTAATCACTCGAACCTCGGATCAATTAGATCGAGTACATGGAGGATTAGTTAATCATGGTGAGGTGGAAGAGGGAGATGAGTAGAAGAAAAATACTGAAAACAGAGCAGGAACAAAAAAGAAAACAACACTTTTTATTAAGAGAAACAGTGATCTTACAGCTTGAAAACCAGAGATTACAAGAACATGAAAAGGAAACTACACTATCATTAGCATCATACTACAGAAAGAAGCTAGGAGCTAATACAGGAAAAGCATAAAGCTAGAGCTACGAACTAGAAATGAAAATACATGCTTAAAAGTTCAGAAAAACAAAGGACAGAACCTCCCCTCTCAAAGCGAAAAGTTCCCTAAAACCCCTGGAGTTGGGCTCTATTTATAGAATTTTTCGGGTCGGGTCACGCCCCCCTGTCACGCCCTGGTCGGGCGTGAGCCTGGGGCGTGACACATTCGGCGCGACTTTTTCGGGCAGGAATTGAATTCTGACGGGGTTGTTGCGGTACACGCCCACCGGTCACGCCCTGGTAGGGCATGACCCTGGGGCGTGTTCTTTGCGGCGTGACTTTGGGAGCTGAAATTGAATGCTGGAGGTGACGGGCGGAATTGCTGAAGTACACGCCCATATGTCACGCCCGGGTCAGGCGTGACCCTGGGGCGTGACACTTTCGGTGCGACGGTGGAGCGGGAAAAACGAGCGCGCTGCGGCGATTCCTCGGAACCTGGGGACACGCCTATAGTACACGCCCGTGTCGGGTGTGTCACGGGCGTGACCGAGGGCGTGTACACAAAGTTTCCACGGAATGCAGTTTCGGACCAATTGCTTCATTCCTCTGGGTACACGCCCTAGGTACACGCCCTGGTAGGGCGTGACCTTGGGCGTGTCACAGCAAACTTCGGCTGAAAGCCGTGAAAACCTGCAAAAAGCAGAAAAAAATGCATTAGCGACAAAAATATATACAAAGAGGAATCAAAACAAGTACTTTACAAGACATGATTGGTTTAAAACCCCGAAAATATCCTAATAAAATTGACTGCAAACGTATTATCAAATTCCCCCAAGCTTAAGTTTTGCTTGTCCCCAAGCAAAGATATAAAGACAAGCTAATCATAAAAAGTGACTAATTCAAAAGGTTTTAATCATACTCACACAAGTACTATGCGAAATTCTAGGTAGGGAGAATGTAAAACGTAAATCTAAAACAATTATTTAGGTATGGTTTAACTTTTATAAACTTTACTTAATAAAAATAAATCATCCAGAATTTTGACGAAATTCTTTAAATAGATTTAAGTAAGGCAATGAAAATGAAAAGAACGTATTGAGTTATTACTACATCCAAGCAACGCATTATAATTATATCAATTAAATAACAAAAATCTAAGTTTAAATCCAAAACTAAAACTGATTTACTTTTCTTCTTTTCTTAGTTGTTAAATAAAATTTAAAAAAAGGGCGTGAATCAAAAGGACTTAATAGGACCGAAACGTTTGGTTTAGGAATATGAATAGGAGTGGAATTCAAATATAAACATGGAGGCTTAAAAATCACACTAAACCAAAACAACGAGTTTCAAAAAAAAAAAATTTATTTTAAACAAAATATGTATAAATAAATTTATTTTTTTCTCTTTATGATTATTTATCTCATTTTTTTTTCTTCATTTTTTTTTATTATTTTCATTCATTTTTGTTTTTTTTTTCTTTTCAATTTATTGCTTTTGAGTACACCTTTTTCAACAATATCTTCACAGATAAGACAAAATTTCCTATCAAACAAAATTAGCGTGATTAGATAGGTAGGAATTTGGGCTTTGGTGAAAATAAAAATGTGTGTGGAGTTTATCAAATGAATTTGGAAAAATGGCTCAAAAGCGGCTAACTAGTGGTAAAAGAGTTTAGGTTGGCAAGAAAGCTCAAACGTAAACAAAAATGGCCTAAATCATTTTCACGCATTTTTTTTAAAATTTATTTAAAACATAGAGTCGATAATTTCAAAAAGCAAGTTCGAGATAATAAAAGAAGATTGATGAAATTATCTTGAAAATAAAAATAATATGTCACTTGGATCGTTCATATCTACTACGTAATTCAAAATATGTTCTTACAAAAATCATCTAAAGACGAAAAGGAAAATAGTGGATGATAAATTTTTAGAGAAAGTAAAGAAAATAAAGAACGGAAAACCATAATAGAAATGCACGGTTTAGAGAAATATTTTACCTTAACATGCTACCGTGAATTAGAAACACAGCATGGACCAACATTTTACTTGTGAAATATGATTAAAAAGAATGATTAGAAAAATTATAATTAACTACGTTGTTTATAAAGAAGTTTGAGAAAAACAAAACATAAACATGGGGTACTTATTGAAATACCAAAATGCAGCTATATAGATATAATAATTTTGTGAAATTTTTTTTTTGAAATTTGGATTTTTTTTTTTGGGATATTACAAAACCAAAAGTAAACAAAAAGAAGGAGGAAGTCCTCCCCCCAAGCTTAAAATCTACATTGTCCCCAATGGAGAAGGAGGTCGGAGAACGAGAGAAAAGTAAAGTACAGAAATAAAAGACAGAATTGAAAAGCAGGTACTTCCCCGGTTTTATTTGCAGGGCAAGTTGAGTGATGCCGCTCCTCCATGCCTGTGCTGTGGATCTTCATGAAACGTCGTCCGGCGGACGTTGGCATGGAAGCAGAACCGTTGGAGCAGGCGATCGCAGAAGTTTCAGCTTGCCGGAGCCAGTCGGGGCAAAAAGTGTAAAAGAAAGAAAACAGAAAAAGATAACTTGGGTTGCCTCCCAAGAGCGCCCTTTGTTTAAAGCGTCGTTTGAGCTCGACGCATCAAAATAGGATTGCCCCAAATATTGTTTTAAAAATAAAGTTCGAATAAATGTCAAAGTTGATGAGTAAAATAATGTTCAGATTAATCAAATGTCAGGACCGGAAAGATAGAGTTAACAGGGTTGAGACTGACATCATCACAGAAATACAGTTTAAGACGCTGACCATTCACTTTGAAAGTACCCTTATCAGGGTGGGAAATTAAAACAGTACCATAAGAAAAGACTTCTAAAACAGTAAAAGGCCCAGACCAACGTGATTTTAATTTACCCGGGAATAAACGTAAACGAGAGTTATAAAGAAGCACTTGGTCGCCCGGCTTAAAGATTTTTGGGTGCCTAAGGTGTCGATCGTGTAAACGCTTCGTCCGCTCTTTATAAAGTCTGTTATTTTCATACGCGTAAGAGCGCCACTCGTCGAGTTCGTTAAGTTGAAATTTTCTAAAATCGCCGACGGAGTGGGGATCGAAGTTTAAAAATCGCAAGGCCCAAAAGGCGCGGTGTTCTAACTCTACGGGTAAATGACACGATTTTCCATAAACCAACCGATATGGCGTACAGCCGAGGGCGGTTTTGTACGCTGTTCGGTAGGCCCATAGAGCATCGTCTAATTTGGCGGACCAGTCTTTTCTAGATGTTGAAACAGTCTTTTCTAAAATTCTTTTTATTTCTCTATTCACTACTTCGACTTGTCCGTTAGTTTGGGGGTGGTAGGCAGTGGAAAGCTTATGAGTAACGCCATATTTAGTTAGGATTTTTGAAAATTGTGCGTTACAGAAATGGGAACCCCTATCACTAATGATAGCGCGCGGCGTACCGAATCGAGAAAATAATTTTTTGAGGAAATTAACTACGACTCGGGCGTCATTCGTAGGAAGAGCTTGGGCTTCGGCCCAACGTGAAACATAATCAACGGCAACTAAAATATACTTATTCCCGAAGCTTAGAAGGAAAAGGGCCAACAAAATCAATCCCCCAGAGGTCGAAAACTTCGCACTCTAGAAAATAATTTTGTGGCATTTCATTTTTATTCGAAATATTCCCCGACCGTTGGCAACTATCACACCTACTCACAAAGGCATGCGCGTCTTTAAACAGGCTGGGCCAGTAAAAACCCGCGCTTAACACTTTGTGAGCGGTGCGAGCAGCTTGATAGTGCCCACCTGTCGGTCCTTCATGCAAATGTTTAATAATATCTAATCCTTCATCAAAGGAAACACACCTCCTGATCACTTGGTCTGCACAGACTTTAAAAAGATGCGGGTCCTCCCAAAAGTAGTTCTTCAATTCAGAAAAGAATTTCTTCTTTTGCTGAGACGAGAACTCTTTTGGGAGCACACGAGCCACTAGATAGTTGGCGATGCGGGCAAACCAAGGAGAAGTAGATGTGTTAATTATGAACAGCTTCTCATCAGGAAAATAGTAATGAAAAGAATTTTCGTCTAATTGCTCGATAAACGGGTTGTCTAGGCGCGAAAGGTGGTCGGCAGCCAAGTTCTCGGCACCGCGCTTATCACGGATCTCTAAGTCAAACTCCTGGAGGAGTAAGACCCAGCGAATCAAGCGAGGCTTGGCATCCGTTTTAGAGAGAAGATATTTGAGGGCCGAGTGGTCCGTAAAAACAATAATTTTCGAAAGAGTAATATAAGGGCGAAATTTGTCAAATGCGAATACTACAGCTAAGAGCTCCTTCTCGGTTGTGGTGTAATTTTCCTGTGCAGATGTGAGAGTTTTACTAGCGTAATAAATGGGGTGGAAGTTTTTGGAAATACGTTGACCTAGTACGGCTCCCACCGCATAACTACTTGCATCACACATTATTTCAAATGGAAGATCCCACACCGGAGCTATCATGATTGGCGCATTAACTAATTTTTCTTTTATTAAATTGAAGGCAGCTAGACAGAGGTCATCAAAGATGAATGGGGCGTCTTTTTCTGAAGAGATGGGTAAGGGGCTTGGTGATTTTGGAAAAGTCCTTTATGAAGCGGCGGTAGAAACCCGCATGACCCAGGAAACTTCTTATGGCTTTTATGTTCGTAGGTGGCGGCAGTTTCTCGATAACTTCTATTTTCGCAACGTCTACTTCAATACCCCTTTCAGAAATTTTATGTCCCAAAACTAACCCTTCCCTTACCATAAAATGACATTTTTCCCAATTTAAGGCGAGGTTAGTTTCTTCGCATCGCTCTAGGACTTTTTCGAGGTTCTCTAAGCAACTATCGAAGGAATTCCCGAAGACGGAGAAATCATCCATGAAGACTTCCATAATGCTTTCTACGTACTTGTCAAAGATGACGAGCATACATCGTTGGAATGTAGCCGGCGCATTGCACAATCCAAACGACATTCTTCGGTAGGCGAAGGTGCCGAAGGGACAAGTAAACGTAGTTTTCTCCTGGTCCTCGGGGGAGATGGGGATTTGAAGATACCCCGAGAGGCCATCGAGAAAACAATAAAAGCTATGTCCGGAAAGTCTTCTAAAATTTGATCAATGAACGGCAAGGGGAAGTGATCCTTGCGGGTGGCGTCATTCAACTTACGGTAATCTATACACATTCGCCATCCGGTCACCGTCCGAGTCGGGATTAATTCATTATTTTCATTACTTACGACCGTTATCCCTCCCTTCTTTGGTACTACCTGTACTGGGCTAACCCACTTACTGTCGGATATAGGATAGATAATTCCTGCGTCTAACAATTTCATAACCTCGCCCTTAACTACGTCTTTCATGTTTGGGTTTATACGGCGCTGAGGTTGTATAGAGTTACGAGAATTATCTTCCATTAAGATTTTATGAGTGCAGAAAGATGGGCTTATGCCCTTGATATCAGATATCTGCCAAGCAATAGCTTGGCGATGCTTTTGTAAAATTGAAAGAAGTTTATTTTTTTGTGCATCCGTGAGGTAGGCCGAAATTATGACAGGCATCTTAGAGTCCTTTTCTAAGAAAGCGTATTGAAGGTGCTCTGGTAGTTCTTTCAGTTCCAAGGTAGGGGGGTCATCATACGAGATCTTGGAAATTTGTTCTTTTTCAAAAACTATGTCATCGTACACTTTTTTATATGTAAAATTAAAAGGGGTGTTGCTAGCGGCCATGGAGGCTTCGTGCAGCGATTCAGTTGGAAAAGTAGAAGAGGAACAGAAATCAAAAAATTCTTTTTCAAAATCAGAGGGGCGAGTGGAGGATTCTTCACTTAGGTGTAGAGATTCAGTTGGAAGAGTAGGAGAGGAACAAAAATTGGAAAATTCTTTGTCAAAATCAGAGGTGGGAGAGAAGGATTCTTCACTTATGGTATCCATGAAAAAACAGGAGTCATCATTAGCTAGTGTGTTCTTCATCGAGGGGGTGATAGAGAAAGTTACCTCATCGTCGCCCACTCGAAGGAAGAGCTTACCATTGCTTACATCAATGATAGCTCGGGAGGTGGCAAGGAAGGGTCGGCCAAGGATCAGGGGAACCTCGACGTCTTCTTCGATATCTAAAATGACAAAGTCCACCGGGAAGATGAACTTGTCAACTTTGACTAGGACGTCCTCCACTATTCCTAACGGGTATTTGACTGACCTGTCGGCTAGCTGGATACTCATTCGTGTGGGGTTGAGACTACCAATTCCTAACTTTTTAAACAACGAGAGGGGCATAAGATTAATACTCGCACCTAAGTCGGCTAAAGCATGTTTGACAAAGAGATTACCAAAGACACACGGGATAGAGAAACTACCCGGGTCACTGATTTTTTTCGGTAATCCGTTTGTCAAAACCGCCGAGCACGCGGCATTTAACGTGACATGAGAAAGGTTCTCTAACTTCTTCTTGTTAGTTAGGAGGTCCTTAAGGTATTTTGCGTACTTCGGCATCTGGGATATGACTTCGTGGAAAGGCAGATTTACGTGGATTTGCTTAAACATTTCCAAAAAACGGGTGTATTGATCATCCTGTCGTTGTTTATTAAGTTCGGAAGGGTATGGCGGGGATGGATTATTTTTAAAGGTGGGTGGTGGAGTGAATTCTTTTTCTACGATAGGGGTGATAATTTCTTCGGCAGAGGATGGAATTTTTAAAAGGGGAACGGAGCTTTGATTTTCAAAACGGGAGCGGAGCTTTGATTTTTAAAAACGGGAGCGGAGCTTGCCTCGGGTTTCTTCACTTACCATACCAGGAACTTTCTTCCCACTCCGAAGAGTTATAGCTTTCGCTTGCTCTCTCGGGTTGGGCTCGGTATTGGAAGGAAGAGACCCTACGGGTCGCTCAGAAATCATTTTAGCGAGCTGTCCTACCTGATTTTCTAAGTTTTTAACACTTCCGGTTAAGGTCCTAATCGTAGCGTCATTAGCATTCATGTATTTTGAAAACACTTCCTCCAAATTTGGAGGTTTTGGAAAACTTTGAGGAGGAGGTGGTGGTGGAGCAGAAAAATCACTTTGCGGTGGCGGGCGCACAACATTCGATGGATTGCTCCACGAAAAATTCGGATGATTTCTTAACGCAGGATTATAACTATTCGGAAAATTAAAACCAGGAGGATGATAATTCGCAGCAGAAAAATTATTAAAAGCAGTTCTAGGCATATTATTTACATAATCCAAATGTTCAGCGGGAGGAGTTGCAGATTCCCATACCTGAGGGGCGGAGGCAGCAGTCATCTCCGTAATTTTTTTGCTTAATATTTCAACTTGCAGTGCGAGTTGTGAGACGTTGTCCACTTCAAAGAGACCTGCAGGTTTGTTTGGGCGGGACCTAGGCACATTCCACTGGTAAGTGTTCATGGCCATGTCTTCAAACAGCTCAAGAGCTGCTTCCGGGGTCTTATGGTTTAAAGTACCGCCAGAAGCTGCGTCTATCATTTGCTTCGTGCTTTGATTTAGCCCATTATAAAACGTCTGCACCTGCAACCATACAGGCAGAGCGTGATGTGGGCATCGTCTTAATAATTCTTTAAATCTTTCCCAGGTTTCGTAAAGGGTCTCTGAGTCTATTTGTCCAAAGGCAGAAATGTCATTCCTAAGTTTAGCAGTTTTAGCAGGCGGAAAATACTTGGCCAAAAATTTTTCAGTTAATTGCGTCCAAGTAGTTATGCTATTTTTAGGAAGGGTGTTCAGCCACTGCTTAGCCTTAATTCTAAGAGAGAAAGGAAATAATCTTAGCCTAATAGCATCATTTGTGACACCATTTATCTTGAAGGTGTCACAAATCTCAAGAAAGCTGGCTATGTGTGCGTTCGGGTCTTCATCTTGAAGCCCGTCAAATTGCACATACTGCTGCACCATTTGAATTATGCTAGGCTTCAGTTCAAAATTATTATTATTTATTGCAGGGCGAACTATACTCGTTTCTGTACCCTCGAGATTTGGTCGTGCATAATAGGACATAGGCCTTTGCACGACTTCCTCCACGTTGGGTTCTGCCATTCTTAAGGTAGAAAATGACTCGGAATCCTCAACCGGCACTTGGGTAGTAGGGCCTTGAAATCGCGATCTTCTCCGAAGAGTACGCTCAATTTCGTGGTCCAGGTCCAAAGTAACCGACGGACTACCGCGGGTCATACACTAGAAGAAAAGAGGAGAAGCAAGACTAAAAAGTAAAAGAGCTAATGAAGTTGGAAATTTTTTTTTTTTGAAATAGATTTTTTTATATTTTAACTCCCGAACTTCCCAAGGGCTACCCGGTGAAGGGTTCGCAAGGTACTAGACAAGATAGTGGCATTTAGAGCCACTTTGCCCTTTTCGAGAGAGTTAGGTGGTGTAGAAAATTTTGTGATGTGGGTTTCTATTACGAATGCGGTAATTAAAATCCAGCCACTTATCTCTGTGCGAGTAGGCGGAAATTAAAAGCTATACTCACGCACTCGACAGAAAATTAAAACACACCCACTCTACAGAAAGTAAACACACTCTACTGAAATAAAGCCTGCCAATGAACTCAAGTGAGTAGGCGGAAAAATAAAATACGCACACTTACTTGAAATAAATCTAGCCAATTAACTCAAGTGAGTAGGCAGAAAAAATAAAATACGCACACTCTACTGAAATAAATCCAGCCAATTAACTCAAGTGAGTAGGCAGAAAAATTAAAAATACACACACTTAACAAAATCCAGCCATTTAACTCAAGTGAGTAGGCGGAAAAAATATAAGAAGGAGGCTGAGAAAGAGAAGTGATAAAATTAATATATTCGCGTTTTCAATTTATCAACAAGCGTTGCTTCCCCGGCAACGACGCCAAAAACTTGATTGTCTCTGAGATATCTGCAAAGAGAAAATACCAAACTAACAATTCATCAAGGCAAGTATACCTATCGAAATGCAGCTAGGGGACACAAGTGTCGTATTGAAATCCGGGAACAGTTGAGTAAGCTTACTCACACGAAATCTATTATTTTATCGATGGCAAAATAAGGTTTGGCTAAATGTACTAAAAGAAGAGAACTACTTGCATGAAAAGATAAAGAGAGCTAAAAGAGCGATTAACTTAAGCTTAGTAACGATGAAGGGAAAATGCACTCGATCAGAAATCACCTTGGCAAGAGTGGTTAGAAAAATACGATAAATAAACCTAAGCTAATTAGGGTAAAAGTCCTTGACCGTGGAGGTTCCATGAATATTGACACGCTTCTCTCGAAGGCCGTGCCTAACTGAGTTTAGGAAGGTCCGACCGACTTTCGCCTAAATCGGAGGCCTAAAACTCGCTTTACGCGGTGAACCCCTCTAATGGATTTGACTCCAATCCGGGATATTTGAACGTCTGCCTCTCTCGAGGGGTGCGAACAACTCCCTTTACTCTTGAGTGCTCATTTCAAACTTTCGGCCTCTCGGCTAGCCCAGAATGAAAGCAAAGGTGGAGAGTATATATCGATAATATACCTCCAACCCGTGATAAATCAAGAGTAATTCAAAGCTAAACCCTAAAAAGAAAAGGTAAGATTCAAAGCATCATAACCTAATCACTCGAACCTCGGATCAATTAGATCGAGTACATGGAGGATTAGTTAATCATGGTGAGGTGGAAGAGGGAGATGAGTAGAAGAAAAATACTGAAAACAGAGCAGGAACGAAAAAGAAAACAACACTTTTTATTAAGAGAAACAGTGATCTTACAGCTTAAAAACCAGAGATTACAAGAACATGAAAAGGAAACTACACTATCATTAGCATCATACTACAGAAAGAAGCTAGGAGCTAATACAGGAAAAGCATAAAGCTAGAGCTACGAACTAGAAATGAAAATACATGCTTAAAAGTTCAGAAAAACAAAGGACAGAACCTCCCCTCTCAAAGCGAAAAGTTCCCTAAAACCCCTGGAGTTGGGCTCTATTTATAGAATTTTTCGGGTCGGGTCACGCCCCCCTGTCATGCCCTGGTCGGGCGTGACCCTGGGGCGTGACACATTCGGCGCGACTTTTTCGGGCAGGAATTGAATTCTGACGGGGTTGTTGCGGTACACGCCCACCGGTCACGCCCTGGTAGGGCGTGACCCTGGGGCGTGTTCTTTGCGGCGTGACTTTGGGAGCTGAAATTGAATGCTGGAGGTGACGGGCGGAATTGCTGAAGTACACGCCCATATGTCACGCCCGGGTCAGGCGTGACCCTGGGGCGTGACACTTTCGGTGCGACGGTGGAGCGGGAAAAACGAGCGCGCTGCGGCGATTCCTCGGAACCTGGGGACACGCCTATAGTACACGCCCGTGTCGGGTGTGTCACGGGCGTGACCGAGGGCGTGTACACAAAGTTTCCACGGAATGCAGTTTCGGACCAATTGCTTCATTCCTCTGGGTACACGCCCTAGGTACACGCCCTGGTAGGGCGTGACCTTGGGGCGTGTCACAGCAAACTTCGGCTGAAAGCCGTGAAAACCTGCAAAAAGCAGAAAAAATGCATTAGCGACAAAAATATATACAAAGGGGAATCAAAACAAGTACTTTACAAGACATGATTGGCTTTAAAACCCCGAAAATATCCTAATAAAATTGACTGCAAACGTATTATCAGTGAACTGTTCGAAGCTTTCGCCTAACGCTTCCCCCTGTCCAAGGATACTGCCAGGAGTCTTCTCGCCGAGAGCTTACTTCGGCGAGATCTCCTTGGCGAGGACTTCCCTGCCGAGATCTTCTTTGGCTGAGGCCTCTCCTGCCTGAAGGGGCCTTGCCTCTTTTCATTCCGCGTTCCGGGTGCGTTTCTTGCCCCGCGCAGAGCATCCGAGTCGGAGTGTCTCCTAGGATCAAAAACTTCCCTCCCCTAGGCGAGCCCTCGGGCCTGCCAGCTAACGAGTGCCGGCGCAGCGGGTCCACCTGGGGCTGTGCCAAGCTCGGGACACCGATGAAGTTACCAAACTAAACTTATCCCCCACAGGCGAGCCTTCGGACCTGCCAGCCAGATGAGAGCTTGCGCAACGGGTCTACCTGGGGCTGAGCCGAGCTCGGGGTGCCGATGAAGTTCTCAAACCAAACCTATCCCCCACAGGCGAGCCTTCGGACCTGCCAGCGTGATGAGAGCCTGCGCAGCGGGTCTACCTGGGGCCGAGTCGAGCTCCGGGTGCCGATGAATTTCTCAAACCAAACCTATCCCCCACAGGCGAGCCTTCAGACCTGTCAGCTAGATCAGAGCCTGCGCAATGGTTCTACCTGGGGCCGAGCCGAGCTCGGGGTGCCGATGAAGTTCTCAAACCAAACCTATCCCCCACAGGCGAGCATTCAGACCTGCCAGCTAGATGAGAGCCTGCACAGTGGGTCTACCTGGGGTCGAGCCGAGATCGGCGTGCCGATGAAGCTCTCAAACCAAACCTATCCCCCACAGGCAAGCCTTCGGACCTGCTAGCTAGATGAGAGTCTGCGCAGCGGGTCTACCTGGGGCCGAGCCGAGCTCGGGGTATCGATGAAGTTCTCAAACCAAACCTATCCCCCACAGGCGAGCCTTCAGACCTGCCAGCTAGATGAGAGCCTGTGCAGCGGGTCTACCTGGGGCCGAGCCGAGCTCGGGGTGCCGATGAAGTTCTCAAACCAAACCTATCCCCCACAGGCGAGCCTTCGGACCTGCCAGCTAGATGAGAGCATGCACAGCGGGTCTACCTGGGGCCAAGCCGAGCTCGGGGTGCCGATGAAGTTCTTAAATCAAACCTATCCCCCATAGGCGAGCCTTCAGACCTGCCAGCTAGATGAGAGCCTGCGCAACGGGTCTACCTAGGGCCGAGCCGAGCTCAGGGTGCCGATGAAGTTTCCTCGAACCAAACCTATCCCCCACAGGTGAGCCTTCGGACCTGCCAGCTAGATGAGAGGCTGCGCAGCGGGTCTACCTGGGGCTGAGCCGAGCTCGGGGTGCCGATGAAGTTTCCTCAAACCAAACCTATCTCCCACAGGCGAGCCTTCGGACCTGCCAGCTAGATGAGAGCCTGCGCAGCGGGTATACCTAGGGCCGAGCTGAGGTCGGGGTGCCGATGAAGTTTCCTCAAACCAAACCTATCCCACATAGGCGAGCCTTCGAACCTGCCAGTTAGATGAGAGCCTGCGCAGCGGGTATACCTGGGGCCGAGCCGAGCTCGGGGTACCGATGAAGTTTCCTCAAACCAAACCTATCCCCCACAGGAGAGCCTTCGGAACTGCCAGCAAGATGAGAGCCTGCGCAACGGGTCTACCTGTGGCCGAGCCGAGCTCGGGGTACCGATGAAGTTTACTCAAACCAAACCTATCCCCCACAGGCGAGCCTTCGAACCTGCTAGCTAGATGAGAGCCTGCGTAGTGGGTCTACCTAGGGCCGAGCCGAGCTCGGGGTGCTGATGAAGTTTCCTCAAACCAAACCTATCCCCCACAAGCGAGCCTTCGGACCTGCCAGCTAGATGAGAGTCTGCGCAGCGGGTCTACCTGGGGCCGAGTCGAGCTCGGGGTACTACAAAACACATAATTGCGTCCTATTATAAAGATTTCACAGTAGGCAAGAGAAAATCAAGTCAACTGATGCAGTATAATAAGTTTAATTTTGGATACATAATTACATCCTTCTCATTTCATGGGTAGAAGCATTTCAGGTCATCGCCGCTCCAAGTGTGGCTTAAGGCCCTCCCCTCCACGTCCTGGAGGTAGTAACCTCCTGTTCCAAGGACTTCCTTCACTATGTACGGTCCTTCCCAGTTCGGGTTGAGCTTGCCCACGGGAGCCGACCTTCCTGCCACGTCAACCTTTCTCAGCACCAGATCTCCTTCAGTAAACTGCTTGACCCTGACATGCTTATCAAAATACTTGGCCATCTGCCGCTTGATCTCTTCTTGCCTGATAGCTGCCACGTCCCGCAGTTCTTCCACCATGTCTAGCGAGAGGCGTAGCCCCTCTTCATTCTCCAACCTCCAAGTCTCATCTCCTTCTCCCGCGGCTATGACCCGCGGGGACCGAAGCTCGAACTCCACCGGTGGCCGTGTTCGGGGTCGTTCGCAAGGCCCATAGGACCGAGGGGAGCTGCTCCACCCAATTTCCCTTTAAGTTCACCTTCTTTTTGAGCAGGTTTACAATGATTTTGTTTGCCGCTTCCACCTGGCTGTTGCTCCGAGGGTGGTGGACAGAGGCAAATCCGAGGTCTATCCCCAGTTGGGCGCAGAAGCTGATGAACTCTTCACTGGCAAACTGGGGGCCGTTATCTGTCACTATTGCTTGAGGCAACCCGTGTCTGCATATGATCTCCCCCCAGATGAAGTTCCTTATGACTTGCGAGGTGACCTTCGCCAATGACTTAACCTCCAGCCACTTTGAGAAATAATCGACCATGAGCAATAGGAACCTCCTCTGTCCACTAACCGGAGGAAAAGGTCCAAATAAATCCATCCCCCAGATGGCGAACAGCCACGGTGCCATGATGCTTCAGAGCCTTTGAGCTGCCAAGAGCTGAAGGGGGGCACAGAGCTGATACTTTTGACACCTCCTTGCAAACTCTGCGGTATCCTTTCTTATGGTGGGCCAGAAGTATCCCTGCCTGACCACCCTCGCCTCCAACATCCTACCTCCAGAATGACTGTCGCACTCGCCCGAGTGCACCTCTCCCAAGATCCTTGGGATCTCTTCTTCGGTCACACATCTAGCTAGGAGCCTTGACAACATCTTAAGATGCAACCCCCCTTCTATCATCAGGTAGTGAGCTGCGTTGCGCCTGAAGCTCTTCGCATCTTTAACCTCCTCTGTCAGCCTGCCTGTGGTCAGGAAGGTTACCAACGGGTCCACCCACGAGGATCGCCGACCTACCTCCATCAACTCCCCTTCCTCAATGGCTGGCCGAAAAAGTTCAGTCAGGGTCCCTCCTCCCCGAGGCCCAAACTTTGCCAATCGATCGGCGGCCGTGCTCTCCTCTCTGGGGACATGCTGGATTGAGAATGACCGGAACCCACCGATGATAGCCCTTACTTTGGAGAGGTATTTTATGAGGGTAGGTTTCCGGAATTCAAACTCTCCCCGGATCTGCGACGCTACTACCATTGAGTCGGTGAAGGCCTCCACATCCTGAATCTCAAGCTCCTTTGCCAAGCGAAAGGCCGGCGATCACGACCTCATACTCCGCTTGGTTGTTGGTCACTGGAAAATGGTAAGCCACCGTTTGCTCTATCGCGATTCCCTGGGGGCTGATCAACACCACTCCTCCCACGAGGGAATCTTTTCCCGAGGCCCCATCGACCATCATCTTCCACGCTTCCTGTGGCTGCTTCTCTCCCTCCTCGACTTCAACAACATAATCTGCCAGATAATCCGCCACCTCTTGCGCCTTGATGAAGAGTCTTGGAACAAAAGAGATGTTGAACTCGCTTAGTTCAATGGACCACTTAGCAAGTCTTCCCGAGTGCTCTACTCCTTCAAAGATCTTGTGAAGAGGATGGTCGGTTACCACCCTAATCGAATGTGCTTGAAAGTATGGCCGGAGTTTCCTTGCAGAGATGACCAAGGCGTAATCTAGCTTTTCGAGGATGGGGTAGCGGAGCTCTGCCTTCTTCAATATCCGGCAGACGTAGTAGATGGGCAGTTGCTTCTTTCCTTCTTCCCTTACTAGGACGGAGCTCACCGCCTCCGCTCCTACTCCAAGGTACATGGTCAGGTCCTCCCCTTCTTTTGGGCTCTGAAGCAGAGGAGCCTGAGAGAGCTGTCTCTTCAGCCCTTGGAAGGCATCTTCACACTCGGCGGTCTACTCAAACCTTTGGTTCCCTCGCAGCACCTTAAAGAATGAATAACACTTGTCCCCTGACCTGGAGAGGAATCTGCTCAGCCCTGCTAGCTTGCCTGTCAAGCGCTGGACCTCCTTGGCATCGCGAGGTGATTCCAAATCCAGGATGGCCTTTACCTTGTCTGGGTTAGGCTCCACCCCCACCGTAGTCAAGAGGTGCCCAAGGAACTTCCCGCGGCTGGCCCCGAAGACGCACTTCAAGGGGTTCAGCCTCATCTTGAACCTCCTTAGGGTGGCGAACGTCTCTTCTAGATCTTTCAGGTGCGAATCCATGCACTTTCTCTTGATCATTAGGTAGTCGACATAGACCTCCAAGTTTCTCCCCCTCTGATCTTGGAAGACCCGATCCATCATGCGTTCGTAGGTAGCCCCTGTGTTCTTCAACCCAAAGGGAATCATTTTATAACTGAAGCACCCCTCCCTCGCGATGAAGGAATGACATCGGGAGTGTGCATCCGGATCTGGTGATAACTTGAAAAAGCATCCAAAAAGCTCATAATAGAAAAACCAACGGCTGAATCAACCAGCGCGTCGATCCGAGGCAGGGGGTAGCAATCCTTAGGGCATGATTTATTTAATAAAGAGAAATCGATACACATTCTCCATTTACCACCCCCTTTTTTAACCATTACCACATTGAAGATCCAGCCTGGATACTGGATCTCTGAGATGAAGCCGGCCTCTAGGAGCTTCCTGATCTCTTCGCAGATGGGCTCCTCCAGCTTGGTGGCGATGACTCTCATCTTTTGGCGTATGAGGCGAGTGCGGGGGTCTAGGTTCTGGCGGTGGCAGGCCACGTCTGCGTCGATGCCCGGCATGTCTTCCACGCTCCAAGCGAAGATGTCGATGTTGCTTTGAATGCAGGCCCGCAATCGCTCCCGGGCCTCGGGACTCAAACCCCCGCTGACCCGCACCCTTTGCACCTGCCCCGCACTGGTGAAGACCTCCATCTCCACTACTTCTTCGGCCGGTTCCAGCCGCGACTGCTCCCAGCCGACCCTTTCTTCTTCCTCCAGCTCCAGCTCCTCCATTCCTACCTCCTCCTCAATCTCCATTGCCTCCTCCGGCCCCTCCTGCTGCTGCTCGACTTCCCGCCCCTCTGGGCCTCTCCCTCAGCTCTTCCTGCTTCTTGCTCTTCTACCTCTATTGCCTCCTCCGGGCTCTCCTGCTCTTCGTCACTCTGGACCTCCTGCACATCTCCTCCCTGCTACTCCTCCTCAATCTCCTCCCCTCTGACTTCCTCTTCAGCTATCTCTCTCGCCTCCTCTATGCTCACCTCCTCTTCTCCGACAACCTCTTCATGCGCCTCCATCTCCATCTCCAACTCCTCCGCCTCTGTCATCCAAGATATGGTGTTGACTATCATAACGTAGCACTGTCTTGCTACCTTCGGGACCCCTCTGACTCTGACCTGCACCCCACCATTGTTGAACTTAAGGCACTGATGAAACGAGGAGGGGACGCAGCGAAAGGCGCTGACGAGGGGGCGCCCAAAGATGGCGTTATAGCTGCTTGGGGCATCCACGATCACGAACTTGCACTTCCATAACACGCCCCCCAACTTCACGTGCAGCCCTACTCCACCTTCCACTTCCTTCCTCTCTCCAGAGAACCAGAACAGCGGTCCATCCGAAGCCAAGATCCTCTTCCCTTCAATCCTCATCTCATCGAAGGCCTTCTTGAAGATAACATTTAACGAGCTCCCGTTATGCACTAGTATCCTCGTGACTGTGAAATTCTCTACCGCCGTCTGGATCACCAGGGCGTCACAGAATGGATCTTCGTAGTCCGGCATGTCTGCTGACGATAAGGTGATCTTTTCCTCCGGTGGGGGAGCCTGGGAGGTAGAGGCGACCCCCCTTCGAGACATGTTTTGCAGGCTCCCCTTGCGAGTTGCCTCGATCCCCACTCCTCCGTGAATCACCCCGATTCCTCCCCGGGTTCCCACGTCTACCCGATCTTCACACCTGTCCTCCATCTCCCCCTGCTATACTTCCACGATCCTAACCGGAGGATCCTGCCTCCCTGCTCTTCTTGCTTCCCTCATCTCCAAGAACTCAGGGCAGGTGGTCGTTGCGTGACCCTCCTCCTGGTGGAATTCACAAAAGAGCAACGCCACCCTACCCTTTCTTCCTTCTCCTCCTCCCCTTCTCCCGGCTCCTCGAACTCCTCTCCTCACTCCTCTTCCTCTGCCCACCTCCATGGCCTCTTGCGGCGGTGGGACACGACCCCTTGGCTCCTGCCTCCATGCTGGTTGGTCGAACCTCCTGGGTTCCCGTAGATTATCCCTTCCATGATAGCCTCCTCCTTGGCCTGGGGGCGACCCTCCTGGGACTTCCAACCCAACCGGTTGTTCGGCTCCCGGGCCCCCCATCCCTGCTGCTGCCCCTGCCTTCGGGGATCACCCCTCCTCATTTCTTCTCTCTACTCCCTCTGCTCCCTCGACTCCTTCTGCCTTCTCGCTGCAGGTTCCTTCACATCATCCTCCACCAGCCTGGCCAACTTCCTGGCGAATGCTGGGTTTGCTCTCTCGAAGTCTATCTCCTTTGCCGCCCTCTCCATGAGCTCCTCAAAGGAGAGGGGGCCACTCTCTTCAACTCTATACTGAAAAATCCCAGCCTCAGCCCCAGGGTAAAGGCGAGCATCAACGCGTGCCCGGTGACCTCCTGGACTAGGAGGATCTCTTCCTGAAACCGGTCGACATAGTGACCCAGTGTCTCATCTGGCTTCTGCCTCACCTCAAACAGGCACTACGCCTCCTTCTTTCGCTTCTTCGATGTTGAGAACCTCAACAGGAAACTTCTTCGCAGATTTTCAAAGCAGTAGATCGACCTTGCTGGCAACTGGTGGAACCAGTCCCGAGCCTTCTCCTTCAACGTGATGGCAAATAGCCGGCACTTGAAGGCATCCGTCATCTGCCTTATCAAAACGACATATTCAAACCACTGCACGTGCTGTACAGAGTTATCCTTTCCTGAGTAGTAGGACATGTCAGGCTCCCGGAACCCCTCCGGTACCGGAGTTGAGATGATAAGCTCGCTGAACGGGCTCTCGCCTCCTGCCCGGCGAGAGGGCACATCCCGCGGCCTCGGCTGGCTGGCCCGATCCGCGAGACCGTGCCCAGGGAAGAGCTCTTGCACTGCTGCCTCCCTCTCGCCCAAATCTATCAAAGCTTCCTTGCCCAGGCGCTGGCCTGGGAAGAGCTCCCGCGCCGCCACATCTCTATCGCCAGCCTCTGCCGGGATCTCCTTCCCCGGGCGTTGCACAGGGGCGTTCTCGCCCAAGAGCGTGACCTCCTCTATCAGAACCTAAGGTGTGGCCCACTCACTTCGGGCCGAGAAGGCCAAGCTGATGGTCTGCAGAACTTCTCGCCTGAAGTCCTCCAACATCTTCCTCGTCGCTTCTTCTCCCCGGGTCGGGGAGCCTCCAGAACCAGACCCCTCACCTTCAACTCCAGCCATGAGACAAAACTCAAGGCTTTCTTGTATCAGCTGCTTTCGACGCTCACCGCACCAGAACTATTGAAGCCAAAAATGACCTCAACAGGAGTTCAAAACAGGGGTGCATCCAACACCTACTTCTCTCAAGCCTCAACTCTCGACTAGATTCAAAGGTCCCTGGACTGACCCAAAGCCTCAGTAGAGAGGTCCCACCTCACACCCGGAAGATCTCTGAGAGCTTCCCCTCCAAAGCCAAAAGCTGTGCTAGGAGCTCCTCAGAAAGCAGCAGAAGTTGGAAGATTATGAAAGATTGCCTTCTAAGGAGCCCTTATGGGTCTATTTATAGCCTTTTGCTGACCTGAGATTACTGAAATACCCTTAGTTGGTCTGCCAATAGCCAAATCCCGTTGTTTATCTTGAGGGTATAGGGGTAATTTTACCTGAGGGTAATTAGGTCATTTTACCCAAGGCCCTGGGCCCCACTCGGCGAGAGCTCTGAGCCGAGAGCCTTCTGTCCAGAGCCCGGTGCAAGCGGTCTCGCCGGCTTATAGGCGAGACCTCCTTCAAGACAGGAGCTTGGCGCAAGCGCAAGCGTTCCCGCCTACTTGGGCGAGAACTTCTTTAGGGCGGGAACTCCTCTGGCTAGCCTAATTGTGACCGATGGTGCCTTCTGGTCTGACTCAACGAATATGGGGTTGTACATATATAATAATAATTCGTCTTACTGCGATCGACGAACTGTGTATGGTTCGTCGAGCAGAGGTCGACGAACTTGGGGCACAAAAAATGAACATGTTCATTCTCTTAGCAGAGATCAACGATCTCATCCTGTTTCGTCGAACTCTGGTCGACGAACTCACAACATTTCATCGAACCCAGTCAGACTTGGTAAAAATCATAATTATAACAATTCTAATCAAACTAGGAAACTCTTTAACCCACTTGCTAATTGTGTAATTCCACCTAGAAGATATCACCCATTAGGATATAAATCACAACCTGAATATTCTGTGATTTCAAGTTTTTCCTATCAACAAAACAAAGGACCAAAGGTAACCTGGGTCAAGAAAAATTAATTATTTTCTCTTCAGGTGAAGAGTTGTCCAGTTGTAAATCAACTATGGTATCTGGATAGTGGTTGCTCCAAGCACATGACTGACAGTAAGGACAACTTACACAGTTACAAGTCCAAACTGGGACCAAAGGTAATCTTTGGTGATTCAAAGTGTGGCCAATCTGAAGGCTATAGAGAAGTAAGGATTGGAGCAGTCACATTCAAGAAGGTGACTTATGCAAAAGGACTCAAGTATAACCTCATCTCTATCAGCCAATTATGTGATGAAGGTTATCAGGTACACTTTAACTCTACATCATGTATTATCTCTAATAAAGAACAACAAAATGTTTTAATTGGAAGTAGACAAGGTAACATATACATAGTAGATTTTCTTTCTGCCAATTCAGATATTTGTCTGCTTAATATTGTTTGCAATCAAAATGAATTATGACATAAAAGACTAGGACATGTAAACATTGAAAGAATTAGTGCCTAACCACCTAGAGGGGGGGGGGGGGTGAATAGGTGTAATTCCTGTTTTTCTTTTAAGGCAGAAAAGCTGTTCAGTTAACAAATAATAAACTGCAAGTTCTACTGCTAACACAACACAACAATCACAGAAACAATCAATCACAGAGTACACACAGTTTTTATAGTGGTTCCCCAAGGTCTGGGTACATCCACTTTCCCCCTTCGCCTATCTAGCAGTGTACTAGATTCAGCCTAACTTCTGCACTTCACCTCAGATCCTCAGATCTTACAACTCAGAACCCCAAACAAGGCTCGTACAACTCAGGCAATCTGCCCTACCTCAACCTTTAACAAGGCCTACACTCAGAGATCACAATCTCCTACAACTCAGGCTCACAGACCTACCTCAGCCTTCAACAAGGCCTACACTCAGAGATCACAATCTCCTACAACTCAGGCCCACAACCCTACCTCAGCCTTCAACAAGGCCTACCACTCAGAGAAATTATTCTCCTACACTCAGCGTTTATAAAATAGGCTTACAATCTCAGATCTATAAAGATCCTACAAAAATTTGATTTAACAAAGTAATTAACCACCACCCAGATAGAGAGAGAAAGGATGAATGGCTTCTTGATGAGTTCTTGGAAGAACTTGATGGCAGAGATCAACCTCTCTTAGCTTTCTTCAAAGCTTCTTGAATCTGAACTCAGTAGGGTTGAATCTCCTGAGAAGTTGATCTTCAATCAGCTTCTGACTTGAGATTCAGATCTCAATCTGAATCTTTCTTGACAGCCTGGTTCAGAAACTGCACTTCTTAGATGGAGCTCTCTCTCTCCAACTTCTTAGATCTTCTGTCGAAGGTCTTCTTCTTTTTGTGTTGTTAGATATCTGTGTAGATCTTCAATCTTAATTGTTATCGATATTTTCTTCTGTTGAAGGAGAAAGCCTTTATATAGTATTCCTCCATGGTAACCGGCTGATCCGGTTTCTAACAAACTTCTGACAGCTTTGACAGTTGCAGTAGACCGGTTAGAAATGGCAGCTGTCAAGTCATCCAGTCACTTCTTGAAATGCTATCTCTGTCTGAAAGTGTCGAGACTGATCTTCATCATGTGTCGACACAAGTAGACTAAGTGTCGACACAAATGGACTAAGTGTCGACACAAGCCTTGGTGGTGTCGACACATCTCCTTTGTTGTTGTTAATACTTCTCGACACAGCCTTCTGTTGAATTTGTCGACACTGATTCTGTGTGTCAACACAAATACTTCTTCTTTAACATAGTTGAAACTTTGCTGTGTGTCGACACAAGTCCTGTGTGTCGACAAAGTTGATGTCGACAAAGTCTTCTGTATGCCGACACTGGCTCTGTGTGTCGACACAATTACTTCTTCTTTAACTTTGTTGAGATTCTGCAGTATGTTGACAAAGTCTTTAGTGTGTCGACACTGCCTTTTGGTGTCGACACAATTGATGTTGACTAAGTATTCCTGTATGACGACACTGACTTTTGGTGTCGACACAGTTGATGTCGACAATGCTTCTCTGTGTGTCGACACTGCCTCCAGGTGTCGACACAATTTCTTCTGGTGTCGACAAAGCCTTTCCTAGTGTCGACACAACTAACTCCAAGTGTCGACATAGCTTTTCTCTAGTGTCGACACAAGCCTTCATAGGTGTCGACACTGCTTCTCTAAGTGTCGACATATGGACTTACAAACTTTTCTACATTCCTGCATTTACTTAACATGCACATATAAACTGAAAACAAATCAAATACACCTTGATGCATATCATTGAGTAGGGTGAGGCTTCTTCAAATCTGGTACACATTTTCCAATGTACCCAACAATCTCCCCCTATTTAGAGAAGTCATAACCCTTAGTCAATGATATACACCATACATAACAAATACACATTATGATGTATAACGACATTATATGACAGAGTAAATACTTAAAACAAAACATAAAATATATTTCATCACAGAATAAGTATGCTAAGACAATGAACATTCATTATAATTTTGTTTCAACTTCCAATACTTTCTTTAACAAAAGTTTACAAAAATTTTAACACAAAAGATTACAATGTTATAAAATCTAGTAAATCTAATCTAAGGCAGCTCTGGCTCCTTGATGACAATTCCTTTGCATGATTAGACTTTAGCTTATACAGGAACATCAGTGTCATCAGCAGGCTTCTTGCCCTTTAGATCTTTCTTCTTCAGTTCTTCAGCCCTTATTTTTTGTCTTTCAAAATAATGAAAGAGCTTAGGGAAATATTTGCTAGGCTCCTGAGCATTAGGAGGTAGCTTCCCTAGTTTTGCCTTTCTTCTGTACTGAACTATGGCTTTTTGCCTGGCCTCATGCTTTTGCCATTCTTGTGCAGAGTACCATTTACCCCTATCTAGGGTATTGTCCTTCACAGCTTTCCAAGCAGTCAGGATGATATTCCTAGATGTTGGGCTCCACTGCTCAAAATCTGGCTTTAACTCTGCCTGTTCTCTGAATCTCTTCTTGGACAAAAGAGTCTCTTGCTCCTTCAAAACTGCCTCTGACACAGGCTTGTCTACTTTCTCAAGGATAATATTTTCATTACCTTCAGGAGGACTGTACATAGACTGTACTTCATAATGGATCATCTCAAAATCTGCTGGAGGACAGATTACTTGAGCAACTTCAGTTGCTCACCTCCAAAATATGCAGGGTTTATACCAGATTCAGCCACATTGTCATCATCACAAAGGGGTGGATATCCAAGTGTGGCTCTGATGCTATTGGAAATCCATTTAGCATGGTCAAATCCAGCTTTGACTAATACTCTCTCCCCCTTTATGACTTCTCTGGCCACATGATCCCTAAGGTCATCCTTCTGAAATCTGATTTGTTCATCCAGAAAATTAACACCATCCTTATAAAATCTCTTTAACTTTAGCAGCAGTCCAGAAATAGTCTTTTGAGATAGCTTAATAGCTATTTTGACAGCAGTTATGCCTTTCTGGAAGTCCTTATCAAACTTCTCCTTATCAAACTCTGGCTTTGCTTTAGACTTATCAGCAGGCTGGGCTGTTGCAATATTCTTCATTTCTATAACAATTGCATTATGGGATGCAGTCAGATTATCATTCATTCTAATCTGATTTTCTAATACATAGCCTTGCTTTAGAGCAATATCATCAACTTGTGTCTTTATCTTTTCTTGATGGGTACCTAGGAAAACCACTGCATTACCTCCTTTGTGGAAACAATCAGTCATTTCCTTCTTATTTTGATTCACTTCAAATCTTATAGATTTGATATCTTGAGCCAAGGAGAATTGGAGATCTTTGTGTCTCATCCATATACTTCTCCATGACAATCCTTTGCTCATCCAACTTCACTTGCAAGGATACTAACAAAGAACTATAATCAATTGTTGGGGCTGGCTGAGAAGCAGCAGTTTGTAATGCCTTCTTGTAGCTTTGGCTTCTCCTTTTGAAGACCATAAGCTTCCTCTTCTTAGCTTGAACCTCAGCTGCATACTCAGAATCAGAGGTACTGGCTATATCTACTCTATCCTTTGGAGTAGGAGGCAAGTCCTGTGTAGTCTTAGGTAGCTCCCCCTGAGTCCTTTGCTCCTCAGTCTCAGTTTTAATTTGCTCCTCCTCATTTCTTGCAGTCTCCTCATGAGTTTCTACTTGCTCCCCCTCAAAAACAGTTTTCTCCCCCTCAAATCTTTCTGTCTCCCTATGAGTCTCTTGCTCCATAGCAGTGAACAACTCATCTAGGGTAAACTCTTGTTGGGAAGAAACTGGAGATACTCTCATCTCTGGAACATCAGCAATAGCAGATGTATCCTCCATTACAACATCTTGAGCTTGACTGTTTAATTGAGTTGGATGATCAAAATCAATCAAATATTCATTTAACAGTTCATCTTCATTATTGAAATTTGTTTGATTTACTTCATGTATTACCTCAAGTATAGTTTGTGTTGCCATTTCACTGTCTAAGTGAGTTGGCACTTCCTCATGTTGAGGCTCCCCCTGGAGTGGATCCAGGTGAATGGAGCTAGCAGATGGTTGCTCCCCCTGCCTCTGTGCATCTTCATTTCTTACTGGTGACCTGCCAGCATTATCAGCCTCTTCCTCATTAGGACTGGAAGCTGCTTGCTCCTCTGAACTACTGGAAGGTTCAGGAGCCTTTTTGGCTTTCTTCTGCTTCCTCTGTGGAGGTGTTTCCTTCTCTGGAGTAGGCATGTCCTTAGTTAACACCCTCTCCCACCTTGAGATAATCCTGATGTCCATCCTTCTCATATGATTAATCTTAGTTCCAGCTGACTGTTCCATCACTTCAGGAATAGTTCCAGCTAAGTACAAACTCATAATTCTACCCAGATTGGGCTTCTTAATACCTTCCTTAATCTTTTCAAAAATCACTGCTGACCAATTAGTGTTTAATGTGTAGATGATCCTTGTCATCAGGCTGAACATGTAGGCAGAAATCCTATCATGCCCCCTGGCTTGTAGAGGATGAGTTTGCCAACTATTTCTGAAAGAAATTTGTATTGCTGATTAATTCCTTTTCTGTTCATGGCAGCTCCAATCTTCAAGGTGGGATCCAATCCACACCATTGAAGTGCTTCCCTTTTCTTAGATGCAGATACATCTTCCTCTTCTTGAGTTCTTGGTAGTTGAAGAGTTTTTCTCAAGATTTTCAAAGTAAGTTTGACTTTAGCTCCCTGAACTATTGATTTGATCTTTAATCCAGTCAAATCTAAAGTTGCAGCACCATAGAATTCTAGGATTTCCTGCTTCCAAATCTTTGTTGGTTCAGAGACTAGAAACTCTAACCCATTCTCAGCAACTAGGGTTACTATAGCTTGAATTTCAGCATCCACATGGTCAAAGGCGTTGCGTACCAGCTCATAGCCTTCGTTGACATTCTCTTCAAGCTTGGGCGCCATTAGGGTTTAGAGAAATCTTGAATTTAGATGAAAGAATTTGTCGACACAAAGTTTTGGTCTCGAAACTATGGAGAGCGTGTTGACAGACAATGTTGTGGACCTATTTATACCTTTCTAAAAACGAAGGTGAAAAGACACGTTATAATCCTCTTAATGTGTCGACACTGTTGAAAAGTGTCGACACTGACTACTTAAGTCTCGACAACGGTGTTGACTACTATGTGTCGACACCAATATAGTCGACAGAATTTATGTGTCGACACTTATACATCTGCGCTCGACGATTAGTCGATACTCCACTCGACGAAATCCATGTTGAACCTAAGTGTCGACACCAACTCTGAATGTGTCGACACTACTTCTCTGAAGTGTCGACACTGACTTTCTAGATGTGTCGACATCATTTCTATGTGAAATATCGACACCACTTCTATGTGTCGACACAGACAACTCCTTGTGTCGACACCATTTTACTTAGCCAATTTTATTAAACTATTCTAAGTTCAACATTGCTAATTCAATTTTAAACTTATTGAATTTAGTTTCATTTAGAGGCTTAGTAAACATATCAGCAATTTCATAATCTGTTTTGACATATTCTAGTGAGATGTCCTCTTTCTCTACATGTTCTCTAAGAAAATGGTATCTAATTTCTATGTGCTTAGTCCTACTATGTGAAACAAGATTATTAGCAATAGAAATTGCACTTGTAGAATCACAAAGCAAAGGTGTTCTACTTACTTGAATACCATAGTCTTCTAGCTGGTGCTGAATCCACAAAAGTTGTGCACAGCAGCTTCCTACAGCAACATATTCTGACTCAGCTGTGGAGATTGCCACACTAGTCTGCTTCTTACGGCTCCAAGACACTAGTCTTCCACCTAGAAATTGACAGGTGCTTGTAGTATTTTTTCTATCTTCCTTGCAACCTGCAAAATCTGCATCTGAATTGCCTGTCAGTAGAAAATCTCCATTCCCAGGGTACCAAAGGCCTAGATTAGGTGTGCGCTTAAGATATCTCAAAATCCTTTTTTACTGCAGTCAGATGAGATTCTTTGGGACAGGATTGGTACCTAGCACAGACACATGTAACATACATGATATCTGGTCTACTAGCAGTCAGATATAGGAGGGAGCCAACTATCCCTCTATACAAAGTTTCATCTACAGGTTTCCCTGCATCATCTTTGCTAAGAGACACACTTGACCCCATAGGAGTTCTCATGGTAGTGGATGATTCCATACCATACTTCTTTATTAACTCCAGGGTGAACTTAGACTGAGTTATTGAAAAGATATAGTACCTAAACACCTAGAGGGGGGGTGAATAGGTGACCAAATTCTTTTTAACTTTTTATGGCAACAATCAGTTTTTAACACAGAATCTAATCTACTATTGCACAACAATCACACAGTATTCACAGCAAATCACAGCACACAGAAGACACACAGTTTTATAGTGGTTCTCCAAGGTTTGGGTACATCCACTTTCCCCCTTCGCCTATCTAGCAGTGTACTAGATTCGGCCAAACTTCTCCACTATCTCAGAACCCAAATTGGTTCCTACATCTCAGGCCCAAGGCCCTACAACTCAGCTTTTCCACAAAGCCTACACTCAGCCACAAAGGCCTACACTCAGCCACCAAGGCCTACACTCAGAGATTTCAATCTCCTACACTCAGGCTCTCAAGCCCTACACTCAGCCTTTATAATTACAGGCTTACAAAAACTCAGATCCAAAAGATCCTACAAGATAAAAATGATTATACAATTGTTAACTCAGCAACCCAGAGACAAGAGAGAGGAGTTGTGAGTTTCTTGATGAGTTCTTGGAAGAACTCAGCTGAAATCAATCTGACTTAGCTTTCTTCAAAGCTTCTTGAAAGTAGAACTCAATGAGATTGACTCCTTCTGCAGTTGATCTTTGATCTCTGCTTCTTAAGATCCAGAATAAATCTGAACCCTTCTTCTCAGCCTAGTTCCAACGGCTGATTTCTTGGATGGAGATCTCTCTCTCCAACTTCTTAGATCTGCACTTTATTCTTCAAGGAATATCTAGATCTTCTTTTTTTAGATACTTGATCAATAATTTGAACTTTATCAATCTTCAACAACCACTTTTCTGTAGACTGCATAAGCCTATTTATAGGCCTTCTTCATGGTAACCGACTGGTCTGGTTCATAACTGCTTTTTGACAACTCTGACAAGTGCTGTAGACCGGCTGGAACGGCAGCTGTCAAGTCATCCAGTCAGTTCTTGAAAATTCTCTAACTATCTAATAGTGTCGAGACTTTCTGTCTTTAAGTGTCGAAACTTATGGACCAAGTGTCGACACAAGTTGTGTAAGTGTCGACACAAGTCTATAAGGTGTCGACACAACTTCTTGTGTTGTAGATTCTATGTCTCGACACTGTTTCTTCTTCATGTGTCGACACTGAAATTTAGTGTCGACACAAGTACTTGATCTTCTGTATTTTGCTGAAATCTTCTAAGTGTCGACACATCTCCTTTGTGTCGACACATCTTCATGTGTTGAATCTGTTAAGTGTCGACACTACTTCTTGGTGTCGACACATGTCTTCAGTGTTGATGTAACACCCCCACCTGTCACATGCCATATAACGGTGGGTCCGGCCGGGCCCCCAAGCCATATAGCACAGACAAGCAAAGGAATTACGTGTGGAAATCAAAATATATGCGTATCCTTAACTCATTCCATTCTAGCGCAGCATTTTTACTTGTTAACATGAACTCAAACCAGAATGTCCACCCATATATAAATACCACATTTATATAACAACACCAGGAATGTATACAACTCACACACCCTGGCCTTATGGCCTTACAGGTTCCTCTTTACACAACAACAACTTCGTACATCGGCACGCAGGCCGGCCACACATGAAATCCAAACACATCTCTTCACATGGCCTTCAAGGGCCTATATCAGCAAGCTATCCATTCCCCTTAGTCATTTTAATTCACGCCGCGGCACCTGCAATGAGACATCCACCAAAAAGCGGCAAAACAAAGTAACGGTCAGCATTTGGCTGACCCATTATAACGACCCTACCCCCTACCCGGGGTAGTGGTTCCTTCCCTGTATACAGTGCTGTCATCTATCATCAAGTATCATCAAGCATCATATGTATATCATATGTTTATCCTGCTAGCAAACACATAACATCACAAATGCTGGAATCCACCAGACGTTCCGTGCACTCAGGGCACCTTCCTGGCGTACCAGAATCCACCAGTCATACACCGCTGATTCGAGGTTTTACCTTGTTGGTTGACCGGCCCTAGTCCACCAGTCTCGCAAGCTGGCGACATCCCGCCCAAACCACACAGAGGTACACCCTCACAGCATCCAACAACCAGAGTAGGTCGACCTACAACATGTGGTGTAGCACGCCGGGTTTATCTAAGCTCCCCAGGCAATGTCTACCCCATCGACCCCCCTCCTAATCCGATCAACCCAGACTATGTGGTGCAGCAACCCGGGTTTAACTCGGCTCCCCTAGCATTGCCACCCATCGATCCCTTCCTAACTAGATCAACCCACCCTAGTGGTGTAATAGTCAGGTTTATCACGAGCTCCCCAGGCATGTTACCAATTGATCATATCACAACCAGGAGCTTTGCCAAAGCCTCCTCACAGTCAACATCACATCCATACATTCATCACAAGAGAAAACCATTTGCATCTCATCAAATCCACGGAGTCATCTCCGGTTTACCCATGAACATCACCAATCCAGACTACCGGTCCAGATGGGCTTCACACAGCATGCCTATGCCGTACTCCATATTTCCGGCTCTAAATGCAGACTCAACAAAGGAATCTCTTCCGCAAATCCACCTCTTGGTGGAGGATTCCAAGCACATGCATAAAGAAAGGACTTCGATGTCCAAGAAGGAGATCGTTACCCTTGAAGATCGCTTCGGCGCCATGAAGTAGCCGGATGGAAATCACCGCCTCGGCTCTGCCTTCACGAATCCGCTCTCGAATCTTCGCTCCGCACTCCGCAGCTCCTACAGCAGCTGGAAGACTCCTCCCTTCTCTCTCCCTTAGGCCTTTCTTCTTTCTCTCTTGGAATAAAGATGAAGAAGAAGAAGAAGAGAAAAGAGGGTTTAAATCCCCTTTTTCTCGGCCTTCACAACACCTGGACAAAGCCCAGCCACTGGATCCAGGAAGAGGGAAACAAACGGCTCAGATCTGGCCAGAAAAGCTAAAACACGGCTTGACACGCCCTGTGACACGCCCGTGTCATAGGCCGTGTCTCTCTAAGCGGCAGACAACCTACTCAATCCAACCAGTACACGGCCGTGTAACACGCCCGTGTCGCGTGCCATGTACCCGACACGCCCTCAGACACGCCCGTGTCTGAGGCCGTGTGCCTCAACGAAAATAATCCCAAACCAACCCGAGACTTCACACGGCCTGACACACGGCCGGGCACACGCTCGTGTTCATGGCCGTGTGCACCAAGACACACCCGTGTCCCGCAAACACGCCCTAGCTCGAACCGTCGAGTTGAGCTCGACGACCACTGACACGCCCTGTGACACGCCCGTGTCACAGGCCGTGTCCTCTCGACACTCAACTCTCGACGATCGTCGAGAGAAATTCGTCGACATCACAGTCGATCGTCGACACGGCCCCGACACGCCCTGCGACACGCCCGTGTCGCAGGCCGTGTCCGCTGTGTCGACTCCGAATTTCGTCGACTGCCCGACTCGACACTACCCAGGCCTGACACGCCCTGGGACACGCCCGTGTCCCAGGCCGTGTCACCCAAGCCTGAACCTGATTTTGCTCAAAATGCTCCGCTTGATTTCGGGGTGTTACAGTTGATACTTGCTGAGTGTCGACACAGCTCCTTGTGTCGACACATTCATCTTCTTGTTGAGACTTCAGCTGAGT